>JABBOT010000005.1:2238691-2596463 GCA_016165875.1 Acanthopleura granulata
CTGGTGTGGCAAAGCAGGCCAACTGGACCCCATATATCATTGGGGTAGGGGGTATATATTATATACGTACTGATCACCAGCAGCAGCCGCCTCTTCCTGTTGCGGGGTAACTACACCAAAAAAAAAACAAAAAAAAAACTGCACAAGCCACCTCTAAGATGGATGTGACTGGTCTAGTCGCCTTCAAACTCGCCGAGTAATCCGAAAAGACTGTGTTGGACTCTCGTAAGAGCTCCTCACCGTAATGGCAGGCACGACATGAATTGTCAGGCTCGAGTTATTTTTTCATACCATTTGCATATACCCCTTGGATATATGTATCACACATGATGGGTTTGCCCGAAGAGCTATAATCCGCGATGCTAGAGGTTGACTACTGTGACTGCTGGAACAAGATTCCTGGTCCTGATACTGATGGATAGCGCACTCAAGTCCCTTGAACTCTGGCGGCAGGACGAAAAGTCTGACATGCGTTTCGCAGCAAGGGTGCTGGAGGGCTCTACCATCCTCCAGGCGACGACCGGGCAGCTGCCTGAGCCTGTGGCTGCCATATCTTGGAGACTTATCAGGTTGCTGGAATACCTTGCTTATGGTGCCTACTACCATGGCTGACCAGTTGTCTATTCGTCTATCGAAGATATAGTACAGACATAGGGGCTACCTGAGACGCATTGCCGCCATCAGGAAACTAGCTTCTGCTGCGATGGTCTCTGAAGGCACAATTCTCGATTGGTGGAAAAAACAGGCCATCTGGAAGGTTTTCTTACCATCCCCACGGCATATTCCACGGCCAAAATTGATGTTCCTGCACCAAATGAGGTTCACCAAGCTCACCTTCTCTTTCTACCACAAGACAAGGTGGAGAAGCACACGTGCAAGTGTGCCCACACAGTGGTGGATGTCCTGAGACGACTCAAAGCAGCTGAGCCCCTAACCAGAAAGGGAGCCCAAGAGGTTGCTGATGATCTGGGCTGTATCTATGAGCGGGGGCCTCTTGGGTGGCCTAAACTGCTGCAGATCGACCCTCAGCGTGAGTTCATGGGTGCAGTGAACAGCTGCTCGCAAAGCATGAGGTTTCTGTCAGGCGTGGGCGTGTGGACATCCATCAGGACCAGGGGATCGTTGAGAGTTTCAGTCGGGACTTGGCTGAACGACTGGTCGAGCACCAATACTCCCAAGAGACGCGGCTCCCTTCTGGGCGTTCTTCTGAGTGGGTGAAGCGGGCTTCCCGCAGTCGTGGCGGCTTTGAACGGAGAAGTGACATGGCTCACTGGCAAGCGGCCTTATGAAGACATCAAGACAAACACGATGGCACAAAGGCTCTCCTCTACTGTTCCAGGCCGAACTGTTGGCCTTCGAGTGGACTGTGAGGGCATAACCAAGGCACCAGTTTTCGGTCTGGATGGCTCTCCCTGCTGCCTCTACGCTGACATCAACGATGTCGTTGATTATCAGCTCTTCCCTGCGATTCGTGCCGGGAAGAGAACTTGTATGTTTTGCTTCCGGCTTTTGTTTGAGTGGGGCACCGGGGTGTTGGGAAAGTTGTCCTTGTGCCGTTCAAATAGCAGCTCTTGTGCTCAGTCGCGGATTTTTTTTCTCCCGAGGTCAAGATGAGGTCACCGGACTTCCAGGCTTCAAAGAACCTACCCCATCCAAGACAACCGGGGAGAGCCTTTCACATTTCTTGCCCGGCTGCAGGCGGATAGCCTTTTTGAGAGCTCTGTGGACGGGATCTTTTGCTTTGTGGCGTTTTCGACTTCCTCCAAAGGTCCAAAGGTTAATGTAGCCAGTCGTGTAACATTTCATCTACGATAGGCGGTGGCTGTCCCTGATCGCCGCAGCAGATAACCTGAACTCCCCTGTGTTCGAGCCCATCGAGACAGGTCTCCAGTATGGGACGGGTCACAATGCACACCTCATCCCAAATGATGAGCGAGGGATGAACTTCTGACTCATCCTTTCCGGGGTCCACTCAGTCTGATCACGCCACCGGAAGAAGCTGTTATAAGTCTGGGCTTTGACCACTCTGGTACGCATCACTCTGGCCAGCCCATGAGTCGGTGTGAATACGAGAGGGGTTTTACCGCGGAAGAGCTCCATAGCAATCCCTTCGTGCTTGGGCAGTGCTGCTTTTCTCACATAGATGGAATCGGCTGCCACCCGGACAGCTTCCTCGTGTTCTAACCTCTAAAGCATAGAGAGGAGGTTGATGTGGGTATAGGCCAACATAGATGTCCTTAGGTGATTTTACTGGGGCTGGGAGCTATCGTAACATCTGGGGATTTGGCCGACGGGGCCCGACCAGGGTGCCGCTTTGGCGGGTCTCCCGCACAAGTTCACCCTTGTCTGTCACTAGCATTCTGGTCAGCCGATGATGCTGCACCCCTGATGACGGTCTTCAGGGCACCACATTTTGGCCTGTTTCTTAAGGGTGACGATTGTTTCACGTACACTGAGGGACCAGGAGGTCGCACACTTTCAGGAAGGCAAGGAACGGCGTTGGAACACATCCATTCTCTGTGAATTGCCTCCCAAACCACGCGGAGATGACAGGATGGTAGTCTGCCAACTCCCACTCCTGCAGCGTGTGCCGATGTCTTTGGAGAGGGGCCATTGATTGCTACACGGGTTATGCGGTGGGTTGGGTGTCCGAAACATTGAAAGAAGGGGTTCACTTCGCCATTTCCCTGAAAGGAGGCCGGGAAGCAGACTTTTATGTCGGTGCTGACGACGTCTCTTGTCCATCGTGTTCCAGAGCCCGCCGTGGCCATGCTCGACGCACACCTTCTGGATGTAGTCCAGCAGACTTGCTGCGTTTGGCTTCCAGCCGCTCTTTTCTTTCGCCATGATGCTGGCCGCGTGATTCTCGCCGAATGCCATCTCGGCCAGTTCGAGGTTACCGAACTTTGTGCAGATTGCTTGGAGCCTCTCTTGAGCCCCCTGTGTCATGTAGGTGCGGCCGTCTTTAACACGAACTGGTTTACACTGAGTTACCGAACAGCCAGACAGCTAAGGGCTCGCCCTGGGTAGCGTGACCGTTGTGGCAGATGAGCTCTAGTTTCCCTCTGCCTCCATTGCCAGCAAAGTGGTAATTCCCGCTGTTGCATATGTCCTCACCGGCAATGTCAAGCAGGATGATTGTTCTTTGAAGGACCTTTTCCAGTTCAGCCATATCATCGACCGTAGCGCCTGTTTTATGCACCCTCTCCCCCCACTCTTGGATTTTCTGACGCCTTGCGGGAGTGAGGCCTTGTCCCCTCAAGGCGCCCTCGAAGTGCTCCACAACTCTCTGGGCCACAGAGTTAAGATCGACTTCTCTTAGCGGAGCGAGGTTGGCAGCGTCTGGGTCTCTGACGGGGTAGACACCATACACAACTGCGGTGACAGGGTAGGCGTTCTGATAGAACACGCTGTCAATCCCAGTCAGAGAGCCTGGTTTCCTCCCCCTCGTGATCTCAATGACGCCTTGCCCCTTTTTCCTCTCAACCCGGACTGGGTCAAACTTGTCTTCAACCACCCAGTCGCCCTCATTCCGGTGACGCAGAAACTTGATTCGGAGTAAGAACTTCTCACCCCATGAGGCGCGGTGAGAAGCTGAGCCACCCTGTCGTCCGGCATGCGAGGCCAATCGCCAAGCTCTGGCGTGGGTCCACCCGCCGCATGGTGAAGACCGCAGTGGCGCCATCAACTTCAAACTCGTCTTTGGCATGGTTCAGAATCTCAACCCTGTCTTCAGATCGGGGCTGGACCGCGGGATGGATTTGATCATCTGTGTGAATGGATGGCCATTGTGTCCTCAGCGGCCGATCCTCTACCCTACATCCTTGACAGGGGAGGATCTCTCTACTGCCATTCGCTAGCCAATACTCTCCTTCTCACCAAAGCCAAGCACAAGTGTTTGTCCCTCTCATTGTTACAGATTACTATACTCTTGCTGATGGGTATCTCTAAATGGAGCCCCCCCCCCCCGGGGCAGCCGAGGGTGGTGGGCAGTCCCATGCGAACGGGCGTTTGTGGGCATAGATAATCGGCCCAAGTTTATGTAGCTGGACCCAATACGGCTTGATGTGTAGAACAAATTAGCCGGACCAGGGGCTGGGGCAATTACTGCTGAATGTGAACACCCGTTTGTGTACATAGATAATTGATAAAATTTTGTGTACGCGAGCAAAATATGGCTTGATGTGCAGCAGAAATTAGCCGGAGTAGAGGCTGGGGGGGCATCGTCAGGTCGTTGGAAGGTTCCCAATAAAAGTGCACTCACCCTGTCTGCTTCTAACGTAGTGTTTGTTGCGCCTAATAACCAATTGGGTATTTACGATCATTTATCCAGGGACATATTCCTAAACACAAAGATGAGACCGAAGTTCAGTCGTTGCTATATTTCTTTCTCTCGAGATTATATTTGTTAAATAAATAATGAGTTTGCTGTGTTCACCTTAAAATTTACTCGTCTGATTATTTAGACGCCTCATTCATGGCGGTATGGCTCTCTAACTCTGGTTTATCAAAGCCCTTTCTGGCGAATTCCATTTGGGACAGTCATGCTTGTAAACGAGTTCAGCCCAAAGACACTTTAACTTGTCTTCCCTTTCCCATCAATAGTGTCACAAAATCTCAGACCATAACTCCATTTTGTCCTGAGGGTAACCACTATAACCTACAGTCAGTATCCAAATTTATTTATTGAACATTTTTCATGATGATGAATATCATTTGTGTTTTTGTTCCTTTTTGTTAAAGTCTTATCCATTTTCGCTATTTGGGCAGGATGAAGTGACGAATAAATGCAGGCTGTTTTTGAATAAATTTACTATATAAAGGATTTGGCAACACAATTATAGAAAGTTGAGAGCTTTCAAACATATTCAACCTCTGGAATTAGTGATTATTTTCGGACCTGTTATCAGCAATACTGCAGCCATATCAGGATGAATTCACATAGCTGTACTTTTAATTACATCATGTGTTATATATATATATATCTTAGGTTACGTCATGGCTACTGTCGTATTCCATGGGAGGTAATTCAGACAAGGCCAAGTGTCTCTAGGTTAAACTCAGATGACCTCGCCAGGTCAAGTAACCTTGAGTTATGCTAGCCAACCCTGAGTATTTAGGCAGTAGTTTGAATGTCAGTGTATGTGTATTGTGAAAACACTACAATAAGTGATGGCATTAGTCGGTGGTGGGATTCTCTCAGGCAGTGGAATACCCCTCCCATGAATGCAATCAAATTAACCACTAAACTCTGCCGTGGCCCGAAACAATGAGTGCCTGAGTCGCATGTCTCACTTACACTTAATTAAAACCCTACCGGGAACCAGTTTGTAAGTTGTAGGTACTGAATCCGTGCGATTGGAACCAAGAATTGTTTAGCTATTTAATGAATTATGTCGGGTAAAAAAGATACAAAGGTTTGTATAAAGTTAACCAATCACAAAGCAGTTATCTTTAAATCTCATAGCATGGCAAAGACAGTGTCCAATCAGATCGTCTTGGTCGTCTACCTGTTTCCCCAACCTCTTTCGCCTGAGTTGATGTTGTGATAAATTTAGCCACTAAGGAGCATTCAAAACCACACTCTTTGCTAGCTGGTGAGCGTTTACTTTTCTTTTCGCCTCGTTAACATATCTGCTTTTGTGATAATAGTAAAAATACAACACGTGTTTAGTTGCCATTTTATCTGAGGATGGGGAAATGTTTTGAAAGCTCGTAATATAGGATCATGCTCTACAAAGCACGGAGTACCAGGACACGTAGATCTATTCCTTACACATGTGTCGTAGTTGTTGTTGGCAACTTTTTGGGGGAATGTTGAAGGCTGCTTGCTTGGTGGCAATGAACCTCGATGGCAGCTTTCCAAGGTAATGACATGTTGGATTATGTTAACTGGCGCGATGCCAGTCAAGGCTAACCGCCGTCCTCAAAGATCCCCATCAGGAACAGAATGAAAACGATGTCTCACCACCCAGGACCAACTGCGGAGGCTTTGGACAGTGATGTAAATAACAACTGGGTGACGTACTATACTTGGATTCTCGGAAAACACGTATTTGACAGCTTTAATTTTAAGAACTCGAATGCTTCTAGATATACCTGGAACAGCCCAGCGTAAATACCCATGAACGGGACCATGCTTGAGAGTGGATTACACTCACATCGCCAATAGTGCAGCAATATGAATTGCTTGTATCTTTATACGGACATTGACTATGGCAATAGCCGCCTAACAAGCGTAAATTCCCAGTGTAAAAATATAAGATGTCAACCACTGGAAAGACCGAAGGACCAAGAGGCAGACGAACGGACACACAGGCAATGCGGTACGTAGAACTGCTTTGAGGAGCTAGAAATATAATTCGAATGATTGTGTGCTGTGCTGTTTTTGTTCTGTGTGGTTATTTCCCACACTTGGGTAAAATCTACAGCTAGTGAGCTGAGTGAACTCAGACAACCTGCGTAATTTTTACTACTTATTTAGCAAGAGAGAAAATCATAACTGTGAAGACAACAAATGGGCAATGATCACACGTAAGCTGTTTAGAGAGAAGACGGAAAACTACTTTCGTAAAACAGGCTAATAAATCGATAATCAGAATTGTGTAGAGCCTCATAACATTCACAGCGGTGCGGACACGTGGAAACGTAACGTGGCCTCGATACATGCAGATGAATCGATAAGATCTACAGATTTTCTTCATGACGACGGGTTTATGTGATTTCCTGGAAGTTTTGTAGCCACACCGAGATACCAGATTCATTTAAGTATGCCAGAGTACAAAACTTTCCAGACGAAATAGAAACTTCATTACAGTTTATATGTGGTGTAAAGTGTAAAATCAAACCAACATACACACATTAATGCATTCAAGGGAACTTAATATCACCCACACAGCTGTAAACTGGCCGTGGCTATGTGCTTGTCAACTCACTAGTAAGACCTGTTTGAAATGAAGTAGTGATAGTAATTAAGCTTCCGTTACCCCCCAAAAATGAACTAGTGATAGTAATCAAGCTCCCGTTACCAACGCTTCCTTGTGCCTCACCAACTTTAGAAGAAAATATTGTATGTTGATTGCTAAATGTATAAGTCGATGGCTATTACATCTTCCGGATGTGTTCCTTCCGTGTATGGATACACATTTCTGACAGTGATAAATAGAGTGTTCACTTCATATGCAAGCTATGAAACGATTTGAAGAAATTTTGCATATGTTCCGAGCTTTAGCCAGCAATATATGCAAAATTCCTTCCACAAGTTTCATAACTTTCATACATGTATAACATGAACACGAGTATGACATTCCGTTGAAGACATAACTGAGTCAACTAAAAGATGATGACAAAAAGGACAAATGCTATACAATCAAGCTCCTTTACATTATCAAAACGTAAACAAACTGCAACCCGGCTCCGACGGAGCACTGCAATCAGTAGCAACATGATTACACACGAACATATAGTTCCACGACAACACCGTCAGCTTATGAGAGCGCAATTTAAAAAAGAATTCGCAAAGAAAAAAGAAATAAAACACGAACAATTACGTTGTACAGGTCAAATATTGGCAATTCAGTTTATCAACAGAGGATGGAATACGTCCTGTACACCGAGATACCGACACCAAGTCACCGGTTTCAAGCTTATCCCTCGTGATCACGAGGATGCTCGGAAAGGGATGATTGTGTCATCGAAGCGTCGGTGTGAACATGAATGTGGAACTGTCCACCTGACATATCGGATATGTTTCTGCAATAATTGTGACTGCCGTTCATTGTTTTTCAAAGCTGGGTTGGTTTTGGAACATGATAATGGTCTATATTTAGTGAAAACTGGTGGCCGTGAAGATGCAATTAAGGGATGTGAACAGCGCGATAATGTTGCAACTGGCACAATTTCAAATAAAAAATCAGAGGTTGTTCCGGTTACAGGGCTTGCAGAAATAGTTGATTTGACGAGGTGAGAAATTATTTTATGTTGGACAGTGTTGATGTGGCAGAACTTAATTAGGTAGATATGACTTGATCGGATTTTTACAACTCAGCATCAAAAAAAGTTCCTCTAACTTCGTCTCATAGTTATGTCTCGAGCATTGATATTGTTCCTCGCTGTCAAGCAATGGAACATACTGAAAGTGTTATGTAACTAATTTCATATTAGTTCAATTTTCAATTTCAAATATCGGTCACAGCTTTATGTCACTACATAACATTGCAGTAATGTTATCTGTTTCATTGGCAAATTAGTGCCTTAGCTTAGACGTCCCAGTTATGCATATCAGAGCTTTCAAAAAATTAGGGTTGATCAGAATTTATGGAGGAAACCCTTCGTAAGACCAATGTTTTGGTGTACATGTACAATAACAAGTGCGGTTGATCTTGAAATTATAATCGATCACAAGAAAATCCTATACAGCAGGTAGCAAGTTTGGTCATTCTGGAGTTAGTTACTTAGAGGCAACGAACAACATACTATCTTACCATATGTCATACGTCAATTCAAAATTAAGGAACGAATTACAAGATACGGATTGCTGTACCGGACCCCAGACAGCATCGCGGCATCAAATGCAAGCAAGCTCGACCACAAAATTAATTGTACTTAATAACATTGGCTGAATTCTTACTTTACCAACTGAAAGCGCTTCACATCATGATCTATCCATCTCTTTGGCTATCTACAGGGCAAGGAAAGATTCCGTTCTCTTCAACCCTTAATACCAAAGCAAAGGTATGTTTAAGCGAAGACCTACCGTTGTCTCATGACCTCATAATCCTTAGAAGACCAGAGGAACTCACCTATCACTCATCCATACTATTGGTGACATATTAAGCTTTCATGTATTTCTCTACTTTTTTCAATTGTTTTTACGTCATTCCCCTATGAATCTTGACTAACCATTAATTTCTCATGGTTTGCCGAAAGAGAAAAGGTACATTATTTGGGAAGACAACATCCATGTGGCTGACAGCTAAATAGTAGTGTGTATTGAATTTCCTTACTGAAAATATCTCAGGTGAGGTGAGAAAAAGTATAAATTAATCTAGATTCTTGATGTGGACACAGACTTGCATTCTTACTCGGCCTACTGTGGAAATCTAAGAAAATTTATTCATGCAATTTTACTTCATGTTTCAATTGGCTTTCTGACAAAACATGATATAGTAAAACTTGGCTGTAACTTAGATCTACACAACGCATTCAGAAATACATATGTTGGCGCACTAGTAGTTAAGTAGTCAGCAACAAAACCTACGCAAAACTGTTCTATTGTACAGTGAGGTAACATAGTGAGCAGACAATGTTGTGCAGGATGGCTTAAGACTGTTGGTAGCGTTCCCTTGTTTTGACTTCATTCTCAATGGGCATTATGCATTTTACATAACATGTGGCATTAGCGAACAATTTTATTTTCAAACCTGATATGCGTGAAATTAGTTGCCACTAAGAATGCACAATCAAATCTGGCGAAAGTAATAAATCGGCGGAAAAACACTGATAAAGACAAAACATTGCTCGAAGTTAAACAGGATTGTACCGACAGAAGACATCTGCCCTGCTAAATCAGGGTAAAGACTGAGTGATTATATGGCTACTGGTTTATAGATTTGAGTTAAATCATTTAAAAAATTTTGAACCAGTTTCTTCTCATTATCCGTTTACTGCTGACGGTGATATACATAACAAAGAATGTAATCCATGTTTACCGGGCCATTTTAACATATATATCTCAACATGGTGTCGAAGGTACAACTTTATCTTCCTCGGACGCACGTAATTTCATCTCTTATGTCAATGGGACCTACATGTATAATCCATTTATAACATTCTATTGGACCCACATATGGTCATTTCTTATGCCAAACATCTCTGGAATCACATGCACAGCGACTTTCATCGGTTTTAAGAGACAAATGACTTAATATCTGAAATGTCAGTGCGAGACATACTGTCTACAGAGACACTGCACCGACAAAACCTTTCAATTTTCCATGTGGCGGATCCAGTGGACGGATTTCGAGGTAATCAGTATTCACTGAAATCATATGCAGGCGTAATCTATTAAGTCGCAATTTTGCAAGATCGATAATTTGTTCGAGAAATAATGCTCACACTGTCGTTATTTCTCGCTAAAAGACCTCTGATATACTTATGATAGATTGACGAAGCGCTAAGAATTTGATCTAGCCTAATTAAAGATAAAGCCAACCATTAGTTTTATAAGACGCTGCGGGCCTTGTATCATGCCTGTACCTTTCTGTAACAGCCTTTATCTTAAAGTCTTTATCTTAAAGAATAAGATGTTGGAAAATCCCACTGTGCTCTGAAACCATTATCTAATAAGCATACTATAGCGTTATCAATAATACTCTACTTCCTAGTCTTGCGAACTGGGTGGTCCATAGACGCTGGTAGGATTTGCTTCTAATGACCGAGCGGAAGCAGGTTAAGAGGAGATTTGGATGTCACCAAACCGTCTTCTAATAGATATTCGTGGGACGTCACCCTGGCTAACGTAGCCAATCGATACATGTACGTGTCTGGCGAGTTAGGCGATAATGAAACAGCCCGATCATGATCTGTGTAATCGGTTAATGCCCAGCTTCATTCCGAAAGTCTCTTTCTCGTAACCTAGCGGTTTTGAAAATGTTAGACACAAATTTGAAAACTAATAATTAAAAGTATTGAGTAGTAGGAAGCGAATATATATTAGATCGGAAAATCGTCAGTAGCTTGAGGCAGATGCTTTCATTAATGTAAATTAACGGGCGATATAGTTATCATATTGAACCCCTGAAATTCTCTGCGGTAAATATCAGATAAGCTCTTTATTTTGTGTCTGGGAGTTAGTGTTTCATTGGGGCAAACGGTAAACCAGTAAATGTACATTGTACAGGAATGGGTGTCCAATTCACGTTAGTATATGCCTGTGAGATCCAGCTCTGCTGAGTTTTGTGCTGGTACCTTTTGTGAGAATTGATTCCCTGTAGGCATATGGATTGACATCATATCTCAAAGACGATCGAATTTTTATTGATAGAATATCTCGTAAAAAGAGGACGTTAAGCCGTCCAAGCCTTGACCTTACAAGTCTTTCCGAAAACAACAGTCAATTAACAATATATGTGTTTTAGAAAATTGTTTATTCTTTGTTTATTTTGCACCTATGTACACTTAACATTTATTTATATTAAGGAAGAAGTGTTCGCCTCTTGTTTTTCCGTTCAACGGATTTGTTGAAGTCTTTTCTAATAATGGCAAGATTTGAACGAAGACAACGAACACGACACTTCAGCGACACATGTTTATCTTAGCTGATTTTCAATTGTTTGTGTTTTGCTTTTCAGTGCAATATATTTGTTAAACATCTTTTCTAATAATAGCCAAAATGCAGCAAATTGGCGCTGAATGTTGGCAATATGAGTGATTTGACACCTGGTAAAAAAGGGTTAAGCAATGCACAAAACTAAATGTTGCAAATAAATCCAACTGCTCCTATTTATCATTTTGGAAACGCTCGGGACGCTTCATCCATAGGAGGTATGATCCTGATCAAAGGTCATGACCTTTTAAAAACAAGTTAACTGAACAAAGTGCTCCTATGAAAGAGAAGAGATCAGTATCCCAGCTTCATTCGCAGAAGTGTTGTACGAGATCAGCGAATGGGTCATTGTCTTTGCTCTCATTTTTTTGTGAGATTCATGGCCACGTCTCTAATCTGTACTACTCCGTAGGCATTGCCAGTAGGCCCTTATGTTGGTTGTACGTAAGGACCATCTGTTGTATATTAGAATCTGGGTTTTCTGATATGGATTTTCCCGCTTCACAGCTCCAGTGCAATTGACAGGTGAACAAGTCAACGCTACTGTAGCCTCAATGTTGTCATTTCAATGACTCCGATGATGTGCCCAAGCGCTAGTCAAGAAAACATTGACTTCGACAATGTTGATGTCTGTCATATTCAGGCGCAATGTCCCACTAGTGTACATTCCGTACACATGTAGTTTTTGACGTAGGCGGATACGGTTGAACACGTAGACTGTCTAACATTATATAAAATGGCTAGAAAGTCAATTGACTAAATTGAACAGGCAAGTCTTAGTCCACGGAAACTGGTAAATCCACAGTTCTCTCTAAATTTTTCAAGTGAAAGATATATACAGCCATGCCATTTAAGTGTACGGCACACCAACAACGTGTGTATCAGACTGCCGTGCTAGCCAACCGTTTTCGCGTGTTGACAAAAAACGTTACCCACAGGGCAATATCACATTGAGTGGAAATTGGGATAAAAGCACATTACAAAGACACGGCGACCAATGCAGGCTCAGAAACGAAGAAAAACTAGCGGGCGACGAAACACTCAGTCGAAAATGTGACCAAACTACAATCATGGAGCAAAAATTGGAAACTTCGTCGAGCGACGTAGGTCCAATAAATGCGGTAATGATGTAAATAATAGTTACAATGGAATGGCAACATAAAGGCTGCGATCTGCTGTAAACTGGCCACCCTGCCGCCTTATTATACTCCAATGTAGCAAACTTTCTGGACTATGCAATTGTAAACACATTTACAACAGGAGCATTTCTTTCCTGAAATGACGACCTGTTCACAAAGATGCAGAAACTTATAACCACTACAGCCCAAGATCTAGGTCAAATATTAAATCTGTTAGCATAACAATGAAATGATACGATGTATTGAAGACGATGTATTAACACGAATAACACTGTTAGTCTCTACTACTTTCGATGTCTTAGTGTATTAGCTCCCGCTTTTCATCACTGAAGCCATAAAGGTATTTTTATTAGATCTGGGGCCAGTAGAATTATTAGCATCACCGGAAATAGGAAAAATTTCATCCAGATCCATTTTCAAATAAAATTAAACGGTGATTTGCAATTCTTTCTTGGATAAATACATTGGAGAGTGTCCAATTAATATATCAAAGAAGTAATGGTATTTATGTAATCATACAATGCGGACTACTTCACTTAAATAACAAAAAATGAGTCAACTGAATCATTAACCTGTCTGACAACTTACGCAGGGTTTATTATCATGAATATCTGCCCCTAATGGCAGATGACCGGGAACATTAATTCCTATGTAAAATTCAGTGGTGCGAAACTTTAAGACTTCTCAGAATAACGAGTCCATAGTTTTTTGGTGAGATTTTTTTCTTACTATAAAACGGCTAATACAAATAAACATGAACAAAAACACCACGTACCCCACTCAAGAGTTCTTCTCTGTTCCATTTTCAATCGGCTAAAGTTTCTCTCAGTTTGACAGCTTGTCAGAGCTAATTTCGAGAACATAGCCTCGTATATCAGTGGATCTTTTTCGTCTGCGTTTCCGCCTGGCCGGGTGTCTAGATTAGCTGGCTGTATATATTTCCTGTTGGGAAGGCATTTCCTCAGTTAATTTAGCTTCGCTAAGCGAAACTTACGCAGTGAAATCTTCTCATCCTCAGACAACGACTGTCCCGAGGCGATTGTGTTGCCAGCTCGCCGTAACAAATTGCTACCGCCTCCTGTCATGTAGGCACTATGGCACTGGTAGCCGTCCTAAGTTTCTACATAAATATATGATTGTCCAGTTGGACCAAAATCGTACTGGTTAATACTTAAAAAAGTACATCTTGGAGTTTCGTAATTAACTAACTAATATCAAATCAATTTTCCTGTAACCAGACAAACCTTCCAAAACACTGTCAATAGAAATATTACATGAAATTGTTTTCCCTCAAAGTAAAATATAGACAATATAGTGGAATGTTCTTTGTTATCATAATGCCTAAAGCATAGGGCTGAAAAATCTTACATAAGTAGGCCGTGTTATTGCGGTGCGATTTCATGGTATACAAGATCTGTTTGTGTGTACACGATATACAACTTACCGCAACTCGCCGGAAGCTGCTTACCGGATAACCTCATCACAGAAACAGGTGTGCTATGGGTATTACCACTGTCTACTATTTACAGCGTAGTCATCGTGTTCATCTGGATATATAGATGTTTTTTTCAATATAAACATATGCTCAGTCAAATTCTTCATAAATGGGTCTAGCAAGTCTATCGCTTCAATGACTTTCATCAGTCTATAAAAAAGTATTGGGAAACTATAATGAAAACACCAGCGGCAAAATATCACGAACTATTACATACTTCCTAGTCACTTCTTATGGGCAGCATTCCAAAATCGGAAGCATGTGTTAAAAAGTGGGGCAATACCTTTGTCTCATCGGTTTGCTAAAATGTTCCCTGTGCTATTAATCACTGTATTGTTAATTTCAAGAATTTTGTTTTATGACAAATGTTAGCATCTAATGGCAAACTACAAGACCATTCAAAAGTGCCACCACGGCCCTCAACGAACTGCTTGCAGTATACAATATACAATATAGCAGCACCAGAAGCAGTTACATTTATTCTGCAAAACTAATTTGCAAACACATAGCTCTTGCCTGACACATTTCAACGAGTAACGTTCCGAAAACAAACTCTAACGAAACAATCTATGACTCTTATTAAGGTAAAATTTCTCTAAATAATAATATAATTATTGTTTTCCTATTCCTTCTTACTTATCACTTCTTCTACCTCTTTTGATTTTCTAGGCTTGGCTTTCCGACGCAAACCGACATGGGCGTCTCACTGTACTTAAACTGATACTTCAAGAGCCTTCCTCTGGAAGCCTACATTATTTCTTCCCGCTTGTGTCAAATTTAGCTTCGGAGAAATAGCAGCTGCCTGAATGCATAAACGACTGGCATATATTCAGCCAAAGGTGGTTCCTGTACATCAGTCAACAAGAGACGTTCTTGCAAACTACTCAGGGTGATATCGACGCAGTAGTCAGGCGAAAAGCCAATAACATTACTTACCCAACAAGAGTAAACTGTTACACCAATGTACAAAAGTGATTTCTTTCGTTTGTTGCCAGAACTCGAGGAGAAATTAAGCAGTACTATATCCCGGGCGAGTTCCAAACTGTTACAAAGTTTGTATGACACTATCCTCAATACACAATTTCATGTTCCACTCGATCAGTCCCGACACCGCATATTGAAGGCGTCCCATATTACATATTTGCAAGCTCAGGCATGTTGACTGTATTGCCAGTCTGTAGATGTTTTTCATATTGAACTAGTGGTCCAATGCAGTGTTTCGGAATTCTTTTTGATATGTTTGTACCATCATCAGGGATCGGCGCTTAAATTTTATTTGGAGTTTTCTGGAACAGCAGAGTATTCAGAATTTTGAGTTTATAATATTTCTTGTGTGGGTTTTCCTTGCCCCTTTCTTCGGATTTTCCCGTGGGAGAAATGTATACATTAAGATTCTATTGTTTTCTTAAGATAGCGAATACCGCATACTCTCGTGGGTGGCAAGCTGTGACAAATCCAGTTCGACTTTGAAACTCAGAGTAAAATGAAAATCTGTCTTTGCTGTCTGCAGAGTAGAATCAAGAGCCGAGAGAGTTATACTCCACGTATCTTGTGTCTTGGTGTGCATAATTCATTATAGGGCACAGGTTAACTGATATGAGGCAGAAATGTTACGTCATATGACTCCAGTATCATCTGCAATGTGCATATTTTCCACTGATTGGCGCAGTTTTTCCGTAATAGATATGTAGATATTGTAGCTGGTTCTTGAGGACGGTTGCTAGACAATAATCCGTCCATACATATATATCATACATTGTAGTATGGTTATGTATATTCCCGGTTTCTTCACATAGTTCGTGTGTGTTTTGTATGTAGATAGTCTATTTGACTCTGGGTCTTAAAGAATAATCTGGATAAGTCCGTTGTCTGTATTATTTGTAATATGACTGGTTATCCAAAACATATACACTGTAATGCTACATCAGCAAGTCAGGCTGAATGTATTCATCACTTCTACCAATTCTGATGTATAATAATGACTATACATTTCTCGGGACAACATTTCCTCTGGGGAAAATGTGTACACAATGCATGCGGGATCAAACTTTAATCGACACAATGATTAATGTAGTGTCATTCATTTCTTGGCTTCTGAAATTTGGAGATTCCCACAGAGTATGGCCATTTGCATACATTTGAAATCGGTTTAATATCGCGCTGATAACCAAACCGACGTATCTGTGAATCGCCTACCACTCTCTGGGTATAAACAATCACTTGAATCTTTGACTGATTGGTAACACCGCCACTAATATGGAAATGCAAACAAAAACCTGCATGGAGTGAGGTAATGGCTAGCAGTATATATAATAGAGAGAGGATCATCAGATTGTATAAATGCACATACCACTCATAGACAATCTCATTAATCGAGATCTATTCCCAAGAGCAATGAAACCTCCATCCGTAGTCCTTGAGTAATTCCCAGGGCGAATACAAGTAATAGTACCGGGTATAGATTGTTTACAACTGTTTGTCAGATCGTCAGATATCTTGAACACTCAGCAACACTCTTTTAGACAGATTTAGAATTGATGAATGACTAAGGCTTAAAGCCACGTCGGCAACATCTGTGTCATAATGTGGCGAAGGTGGACTAGACTAAACTATATTGAAACGTTTCACTCATAACAGACTTTAAAAACGCTCTACCGATTAAAAATTTACGGAACTTGTCACAAGGTGATTCAGACAGACGCGTCGCCAAAGGATTTCTCAATGAAATTAATGTAAATTAAATTATCCAATACCTTATGACCATTTATCGTGATAACATGATATGAAATACAGAACGTCCTAATATATTGCTTCTAGCTGACCACTTAGTTATACAAAACATTTCCAGTATTTTTCCAAAGTCTGCAGCTTTCTCTTTAGCAAAACATTATCAGAAACCTTTGTTATGAACCCGTCCTTAAGGTATTGTAATATACTGCTATATATCTACATTTAACAGTATAATATATATATATATAACACATTATATTGTTGTGTTATATATATATATTATATAACACAACAGAAATTATATGTAACAGTATAACATTTATATATATATATGTTTATATATATATGTTTTTGCAGTAGTCGGGGCAGCGTCTGACCTACATTTTTCTTTCTGTATTCGCTACAGCCTGCACCAGAATTTAGTCGCGTTTTCTCGACGCTTAGGGGTTTATCTGTTTCGTGTCATTGTACATAAAGCGTACACCCTGGACAGCTGACCCCATATTGTAAACATGTTTACAAACAAACCATCCAGTATTTTCTTTACGTCTGTCTATAAATACGAAGTTGTAAAGCTCGCAGTCGTTTTACCTATGCCCACTTGTCATCCTTCGATATGAGAATTCCCAAGGACTGTGGATTCTATATTTACGTGGACTGACTTGCCTTTGGAAGCCAGAATATTCCACCCGGACTTGAACGCTGTCACCAGTAATAAACTCTATGTTTTTGTAATGATCTATATTGTTTGTATATTATTGTCATTTGTGCTCTTTTCCTCTTTTGTTAAAATGTATGTATTGTACTTCTATTCTACGTTTGATCTTGTGCAAGGCCTATCGCTGTCTGTAATCTTTAAATATATCTTACCTTGTCGTAATCCCGAAGTTGCATGCTTGTTATGTGACGGTTAACATGCAAAACATGCATGTATTAAAAGAGACAGTTATAGACTAAAAAATCCATATTTTCTGTCACTTTCCGCTATCATAATCAGCAATCAACCAGTATTTAATATCAAAAAAATTTCTCCAGTTCAAATAATTTCCTTAAGGATTAATATTAACTCCGGGGGAGAAAACCTCCGAGAGAGCAAATGGACAAATCCGTTCCATAATTACGCAAGGAAGGAACAATATCATAAATTCTCTGTATTGTCTTTTAATGAAAAAGGGTTTTTTCAAACATTCCAGAATCTAGCTCACCACAAACAGTTCATGGTTTGCTAAATTGACTTAATTCATCCGTTTTGAGTTTTACTCAAGAATATTTCACTTTAATGCTCGAATTCGTGCAGCTTTGTGATGGGAGAAATGTGACTGTACAGTCACAGACAGAATGAAAGATGAATTTGATTTGAGCATAATTATAACCATCTTTGGTAGAGGAAAGAATGTCATTGTTTGAGTCGCGAATGGAAGGCGTTATCTTTCGATAATAACCAGTCGACACAAAACGCATTCGTCCCGTGTTGATCTGCGGCTATGAGATGTAGTACGCTCATGAGCAAAAACAATAACCAAGTAAACCATCTTATTTTCAGCTTATTTCCCGGTTAATGACCTCTATCAAATGTGCTGATAGAGAAATGATTGAAGGCATGCCAAAAGTGCTTAAATTAACTGGTTAAAACTGACTTTCAAAAGCATATATCTCAGATTACAATTCATTACTGTGGTCTTTTCGGGCAGGGGTTTTAGGCCCTATATTTCAATAACGAGTTTTAACGAATTTTCGGTGTAAGGTGTTGATTCTCCTTCTCTTGATATATCTCGAATAGACTAGTGATTGCATGTATGGCGACGTGCTGTATTGTCCATACAGCTGAACTCGCTTACGTAGACTTCGTCAATATTCCATAAAGGTGGGGTTTGATTTAATCGGTCTGATCTCAAAATACAGCAGCTCCCGATCCAAATACCCACACAATGGCCTCGCGTGGTTGAACATGCGCTTCGAATTTGAGCCTTAAATAACTGTTAATGTTTCATTTTGCGGAAAGCCGTAAGTGTGTCCTGGTTTTAATATGTTGTCTGCAGGGCAGCGGGGAATGTATATTTGGACAAATGATGGCTTTATCTTGCGTTCTTATTTCCCCGAAATAAAATGTACAAGGAAAGATGGAGACGTATTGCATCTTTTGCGCCTAGTTACAGATATATCCATTCTGATCAGTTATCTCGCACAACATCAATAATGTTCTTCTGTCCTATGGATACGATGACCAAAAGGCATTCCTGTCATATATATTAAAACGTAGCTAATATTACAGCCCTTATTTCTTTTGCTCGAAAATACATTTATTTTAAAGTGAATAGATAAGATTTCGTGTTAACAGCTAAAAACCTGTTAAAACCTACCAAAACCTATACCACTCAAGGCTTTAAATGAGATGTGACGCACCTAACAACGTGTGATAACCAATCAAGTCCTATACCACACAGGGCTGACCTACCAAATCCTATACCTCACAGGGCTTTACATGAGATGTGAGGCAGCAAACAACGTGTGATAACCTACCAAAACCTCTATCACACAGGGCTTTACATGAGATGTGAGGCTAACAACGTGTGATAACCTATCAAGTCCTATACCACACAGGGCTTTACATGAGATGTGAGGCAGCAAGCAACGTGTGATAACCTACCAAAACCTCTACCACACAGGGCTTTACGTGAGATGTTAGGCAGCTAACAATGTGTGATAACCTAACAAAACCTCTACCACACAGGGCTTTACATGAGATGTGAGGCAGCAAACAACGTGTGATAACCTACCAAAACCTATACCTCACAGGGCTTTACATGAGGTGTTAGGCAGCTAACAACGTGTGATAACCTATCAAGTCCTGCAACACACAGGGCTTTACACGATGTGTTAGGCAGCTAACAACGAGTCATAACCTACCAAAACCTATACCGCACAGGGCTTTACGTGAGATGCCCATGGATTTGGCTCGGATGGAATGGAATACTCGCATGTTCTGAAATAGTTGGCTTATATTTGGCGCACCAAACCACTATCAGAAGTTGTCCAACTTTTCAGCACATGTCTCAATGTTATTCATAAAATGACTATATAACTAGCTATGCTAGATATTCGTAGTTGTTACATATTTATCCAGAATATCCCCATGTTTTAGTACATAGTAAAAAGCATATTTGCTAAAAAAAGAGGCAGCAAATTAATAATACGTGGTTTTAAAAGAAACCTCAAGACTTTTGCTTATTAATGATATAAAATTATATTTTTCCCTCATGTCTCTTGCTAGAAAAAACATGTTTAAATTTACGCGTCATATAGAAAACACGCCTTCCTTTTCGACGCAACTATGGTTTAAGGCCGTGTTACCATTAGCCAATCAAGACGCATTTACAAAGGGCTTTTGAAAAGTCGGTGACGTTGAGGAGGAATCATAGCCTTTTTTCTCAATGCGAACAAATGTTAATACCACATTAGATATTCAGTGAGTTTTAACTAATGAGAGGCACACAAATTAATATTCAGGGGCAGGCATTTGACATTAAACTTACTTACTTTGATTAGCAGCTAATTTTTAAGTTCTTCACTTTTTGTCTGTCTCTAAAATAATATTCTTTCACATCGGTAAAACTGTTTAACCCAGGAAGCATGGACCAGCCTCTAACCCAAAACGAACGAAGCATGCAAGTTTCCCTTGCAAGCAATAACTGACAACGTTCCTTGTGACACATAGACATGTCCAAATAAAGGTCGAACAGGTTGTTGTCAAACATATATTGTGTCACAACACATCAAGTTTAATGCTAAAGTTCATACGCATTAGAAAGATCAATATTACGTGGCCTCTTCGGACGTATCCAGACTGAGAGAAAAGAGATAAAGTTTTCAGATGGGACTTCATAAAATAGGACCTTTTTTGTGATCGCCTGTGGCCCCTCTTGTGCTAACAATGCTGTGACACATAAGGAAAACGCTGGACAAAGCCGAGGGGGTTATAGCTCCTTATTTTACCAAATATCGATATATTAACATTTTCCCCTATATTTCTGGTTTGTTCATAAGGAATGAACAAAGTTTGATATTTTTGCGAAAATGCCAAAGATATACGCAAGAAAAACGGCTGGGCCGACTCGTCCTCAAACAGTTTTGTTTTATTTTTGTTTTTGGAAATTTTCAAAATAGGCCTGAATATGGTTGCGTTTGCAAAACCACCTAGACGGACAAATTATTTACTGTTTTGCACAAAACAGCAATGATGTGAAAGTTTTGCACTGGGATAGAGAAAATAGAATAGATTTTATGACTTGTAACAGTAATGTTCATTATTCGCTGCCTCTTTCTTTAAGTACCTGCAATTCTCATGAAAAACCCATCTGTAGAAACAAAGCCCGCGAATATGGACAACAAGCTCTCCAACCATCTGCTTTTAATCAGACCTGTTGTACCTAAATTCTACACTAATCTAAGCTTCGAAACCTACATACGTGAAGCAGCCGCCTGGTAAAACGAGTAAACTAAGATTTTCCGACGGGGAAACGTTGATAACTTGACTTTGTTTCAGGGTGGGAATTATTGTTTGACGAGGAGTCGAGAACTTGTCTGCAGCTTACTCCTGAATAATTGGCTATTCCATGTGCAGGATCTTTGATGTGTATTCCCGCCTCTCCCTGGATGACGGCAGTCTGACGAACAATCTCGCCACCGCGACATGGCCAGCAGCCAGCAAGCAGAGGCGGTATCCAAGAGTCCCGGTGTACCGAAGCCTGCTCTACATTCGCACCGCAAACAGCGAGCAGCAGTGTCCGATATGTGGTGGCATCTTTGGCTTACCGTGTTTTACTTGCACCTATCCGACGCCAGTGATGCGAAGAGTTCTGAGGGAGTTGGCGGATTAACCAGGTAAGTAACTTAATATAAAGCCAGTTTTGGTAGCTTTCTTCTGATGATGGAAGTGTTATAGTAACAGAGTTTCAGCGTGAAATATGCGACATGATGAATTTCCATGCTATTTGGGAACGTTCTAACATTCAAATGCTACCTCATTCATCTGCTTTGTTGCTTTTACAACGCGCTTAATGTCTTTGCAGTTTTACATTATGTGGATTTGACGCCGATTCCGTGTTCTTGTAGGTTCTTTGTTTTATGATATCTTTCAGAATGTAGCACATAATGGCTTTCACATATTTCTGCACACATCCCTGTTTTTACTCACATTGTTGACGGCCCCTTGCCCAGACAGCATTTTACCTGATTATAAGGTCTATTTGTCATGTCCAGGCGAGGCAGTGGTATTTCAGAACATCTGTCACCTCCTACCAATACCGGTACGGTTTTTTTTAGAATCCGCAATGTGTCGTGCTCGGCCTGTTTTGTGGTTCTGTACAGTGTAGCCTAGGTCTCTGTTTTGATGTTAACAATAATATTCCAAACATTACAGGAAACAAATCATGGATGTGAGACCCTTTGGCCGGAACATCAGTGTGCTCGTGTGTTTCTATGGTTGCCTTAACGCACTTTGTGGTAATCGTTGATAGTATTATAAGCATCATTAGCATTGACACGTCAAGGAAAAGTTGGCAGGAGTGAAACGCTGTGCAATAACAATCGGTCAAGCCGTCATCGATACAAATCGTATTAAAAATTTTAAACACTTACTTTTCTTTAGCACTCTTATTTGGTGATACATGGTTACATTTAGCGGCACGTTGGAAAATACCTGAAAAAATATGTACGCAGGGGTAACTCCAATGTGTTAGGGTTATGTGCTGGGGAATTTAGAACAAATGTCATGCAAATCTTTTTATGGCTGTTTTCACCACGAATACCATTATATGAAAACTCCACACCATCAGTTTTATGCTATGCTGACACCATGATATAGCACACTGGTGGTAGAAAATGGGAAAGACACAGACAAATGTTGTCACTACTTCACATCTGTTTTTGAAGAAGACATTGTTTTATCAACAGTAGGGACAAACTGAGCACAGTGGAATTTGCCAGATGTTTGCAAAAATAAATATTTTGTCTTCAGGATTGTTTTCCCTCACTGAACTGAGTTAAAGGTCATCAGTTTCGCTTTTATTCATTTCAATTGTCAATTCCGATATCTCCCTGCAAGAGCCTTGTAGTCAAAACTTAATTTAAAACTTAGTTCATGAAAAAGTATATGTTTAAAGAAAAAACCTAGTATCACACAAAGCATCAATCATTTACTTCAGCTAACTACAGATGTCAATTAAACCTCGTTGAGGATGTTTGAAGCCCTGTCGCGTACAGAAGGTAATGCATTCCACCAGTTCATTTAATTTCATAATGAATACTTTTTTCATGTTTTTTTAACTAACTTAGCTCTAGGCTATGGCTCAAATGTTTAAAGTCTATGTTATGTATTGCGAATTAATCAATAACATGGATTCGTGGAATTCTCATAGGAATAGAGTACGACCTTTGTTCTCAGACCAGTCAAAGAGATTGAGATGTCAGATCAACCGATTTTACAGGTTTTTACCGCTGATTTATTGGACATTGTTTCTTGTCAGATTTTCTGCTTATTCGTCCTAATGAACGCCTGCTGATGGATTCTCATCATAACATGGCAGTTGTCGCGGCTGGGGAGCGGTTTTAGGAATGACCGACTGACGCCATTAAAGTTACGTCACACAAACTAAAGTTAAGTATTCAGGTGTCGAAAAAACGGCGAAGAAAACTTGTGCCTGAACTGTATTGACTATCCTGGATTGTTCTCTCAGGCACGTTACACAAGACAAGAGCAGAAAATGACCCCATATGATGGCTTCGGCAAATTTGGAGAGAGCATCACACATTAAATGAATACCGCGTATTTTAATATTGTCCACTTTGAGTTGCTGTCGTCTGAAATCAATAATTTCAATAATAAAAATGTATTGTGTATACATGTATGAAAGAAAGTGTAAAGCTGATGTCCACCCTTTGTGTACAGAAGCATTTGACTGGTTTTTAGAAATGGGAATGGCATTAAGAATTCAATGCTTAGTGGTTAATTTCTTCCAATGATTTTCGAAATAAACTTTTCGATGTTTTACTTAAAATGGTTCCGAACCAGCTGCTGCGCTCTAACTATTCTGTTCAGAATACGGATATTGAGGTCTAGTAAATTTTAGTGTGGTAATGATGGCAGTATTTTCGCTGTACAGGGAAGACTACCTTCCCTTTTCACGAAGACAAGCATCATTCAGATACGCATTACCGATTAGGTAAACCATATAATACCTTGAAATACGTAATCTTTTTGTTTCTCCACAAATGTAACATGAGCCCCCAACAGATAAAAAATATGTTTTTTTGTCCTTGTGGGTATTGCCTTAAAGAGCTTACGAATTTTGATGTGGTGTTCCAAATGTCAAATAAAACAGTCAACACATGTTAGAAACTGACACGTATTCCGCTACGAAAGCGTAGGCCTTATTGAAGTTTGGATTCTAAGGATGCAGCCGAAAAACTGATGCTACCGTTGCATATAGATATGTGAAACTTTGTTATTGTTCTTGTCACTTTGCACCGCTTATAGGTGACACTTTTTATTCTCGAGATAAAACAACCAATACTGTACCATTCTCATGTTTGGTAGTTTTGGTCTCTGTTCATTTTATTTTACGACGTACCAATATCGGGTAATTTCCCATTGACAACTCATTCCTTGTCAGCCGGATCATTATTCTTATTCAGAAGCCATTTAGCAATCATGGTCATGATTGTAATCCGTTCGCCGAATCTCATTGGGCTTTTCATAAGAGCATGTTTTACACAGATCAAAAACGCCCAATCCAACACTTGAACGAACAAGCTCACTCACGTGTATCTTTCAACTATTCATGACCCGGTAATATCATTTATGCGGAGAGTTAATCTCTACATGCCCTAAGATTATATGTCACACCTGATCGCGGTCATCCAATGACGTTGACAACTAGTTACTTCCAGTTCATTGCCCAGAGAAAAGTGCTTCAGTACACGCACTGAGTCATGGGCATTCTCTGTAAACTCCAAATGCTATATATCACTAATTTATCATTAGTATGACTCCAGGAAGATGTGGTGGCAAAGGAATGCGCCCATAGCTCTGATGTTCGTCAAACAAAGCCATTTGTTAACATTGTGTTGGAAGTTAATTTGCGTACTCTGCCCAGTGGTCTTGCCTTTCGTGTTGAGAAACATCACAGTTGAAGCAGTGGTCTCTATGAATGAAAAATTTCAGAACCAACCTTTCTGTACTTAATGTTACATTTTTGAACATTTTTCCCATGGGTCAGTGAACTGGATCGATTTGGCCTTTTTATCGAAGATTTATTAGACATTGCTTCTTGGTGGAATTCTTGTTTATTCGTCGTAATGGACACCTGCTGATGGATTCTCGTCGTTAGATGGTTGTTATGGCCTCTGGGGAGTGGTTTTCGGAACGACCAACTGCCGACATCAATTGTGCCTCACACAAACGAAGGTTAATTATTTAGGTGTAGACAAAAAGGCGAAGGAAACCTGTGTCTAAACCGCATCCTCTATTCCCCTGAGCACCTGTCTCAGACGAGTTATGCAAGTCAGAAGAAAAAAATTAAACCCGATAATGGTTTCGTCGAAATTTTCTGAAAGCATGGTACATTAAAAATTAATATGACTGTATTATAACAATTTGGCAAACTTGATATCTATCCATGCTGTTCAATGGAAATCAATGCATAGCAGATTGTAAGAAAACAGAAATTGTTCGTAAACTCAAGAATCGATGGATAATTTCTGTGCGTGATTTATTCAGACACTCATGGAAGTGAATTCAATACGAAGATGACGACGGGCTGTTCTAGTTTGGCAAAATCTAAACAATGTTTAAACATGGCTTGTCGATACGATAAAAACCAAATGAGCATGCATTCTTTTTTCTCGACATGTATACGCACAACAAACGCAAAAAGTGTTTCGGAAGTTATTTTTGACCGTGGATATTACCTTTAAATACATGTCAATGTTGATATACCGTTCAAAATGTGTAATGAAAAAAACATTAAACCAAACTTGAACATCCTTGGAACCAATATGTAATCCACTGGGAAATTGTAGATATCGCAGAGGTTTGAATTATAAAGTGATGCAACGAAATAACGGATTTTACCGGTGACGTGAAAAGATAACAGATTGTTATTGCTCTTGTCTGTTTCCGACAGCTACAGACGACACATTTAATTCTGACAAGACATCCAATCCTAAGCGTACGGCATTATCATATTTAGTAATTTAGTCCTTGTGCAATTAAGTTTACGATGTGTAGAAAATTGGTAAATTTTCATTGGCAAATCAGTCAATGTCAATTGAATCATTATTCCGGTTAAAATACCGTCTAGAAATTGTCCCAATATGACTACATAATCCGCAGGGCGGATCTCACTGAATTCTTCCCACTATCATGGTTCGCACAGAGCATTTGCTCCAGATTATACGCCCAAGCTAAGGAGTTCACTCCTAACCGATTATCAGCAGAGTTCATTGCTACATTGAGTTATGCCATAAGCCACACCTGATCGCAACGATTGATGACCTCAAGAATGTGCTATGTCGATTTTTATTTTCAGAAGAAATTACTAACATGTAGATTTGTTACTAATTTCCCATTAGCACCACTCTAGGTAGATGTGGTCCGGTGGCTTTAGCTCTCAAGATGATCTAACGAGTCGACTTGTTAGCAATACGCGGCAAGCTGATCCAGTCTAACCTTCTGGCTCTTACTTATTGGATCCTTGAATTTGAGTGATTTGATCAATGGGCTGGCCATTCCAGTTTACAAACCTAACAATTGCTTTGTCTCGTTTTTGACCAGGAGTTTTTTCACATCATTTCTTCATGTTGTGATTAAATACTTGGTTCGTGCTCTGTGATTTCTGGCCTTTGCACAATGTTGGCATCTACATTGAAAAGGCATATATACAGAAGAATTGAAGTTGTTACTCATGGAACTTTCACCGCTTCGAGTGCTTTCTTTAATTGCAAATTACACGTTTCAGATTTCATCTTTCTTTGTTTATGCTTAAATATTTGAGCGGTAGAGGGTATACCCGAGGGTCAATCACCTGGATCGATTTTGCCTTTATTATCACTGATTTATTGGACATAGCTTCTTATCGGACTTCCTGGTTATTCCTTTTAACGGATTCTCGTCATAAGATGGCAGTTGTCGCCGCTGGGGAGCGGTTTGGGGAGTGATCAGCTGTCGGCATTAAAGTGCGTCACACAAAATGAGCTTTATTATTAGGGTGTTCACATAAACGGAACAAAATTGAATTGCGCGTAAAATGTATCCGCTTGTCTCGATGGGTTCTCTGAGGCAAAAAGAAAAAAAGACACGAAAAATCAACTTTTAGGGTTTAGGAACCCATAACTATTTCCGTGCAAAACATCTAGACATTACAGAAATTAGGATTAAAAAAGATACAGAGGAATAACTGATCTGATAGTTAACATTTTAAAATTTGACAGATTGGCTTTTTCTTAGAATGGGAAAGTTGATAGTGACACTTGCAATTCTCGATCACTAAAGTGATCGATCACTTACGACAGTGTACCTTTAGATGTGTGTCGACATTTTTTCCTATCCCCAAATATATTTCCCGAAATTTTTTTTCTTCACGCCAGGTTAAGAGAAGACCATTTATTAGCCGAATTTACATGAAGAGACGCATTTTCTTTGAGAGTGCGCTTCGAATCAGTCTGATATATTTCTACTGTCATCGCAATTATCTTGTTCTTACTAGAAACACGGTAACACGGACGATTAGTGTTTGATAAGGTATTTAATAAACCCTGTAAACAAAACCCTCATACGTTTATCCTTTGAATGGGTAAATTGGAGACTGCCGCCAGGGTCTGCCACCAATTTTAATAATCAAAGTAGAGAGAAATTTTGAAAAAAATCGGAGCGGTTTTTCTTAATGCTATTTGGGGCCAATTTTCAAAAGGAAACCGGGGCCTCCGTGGCTCAGTCGGTTAACACGCTAGCACAACGCAATTACCCGAAGCTTCCTACCAATGCGGTCGCTGTGAGTTCAAGTCCTGCTCATGCTGGCTTCCTCTCCGACCGTACGTGGGGAGATCCGCCAGCTACCTGCGGATGGTCGTTGGGGGTTCCCCCTGGATCTGCCCGGTTTCTTCCCACCATATTGCCGACCGCCGTCGTATAAGTGAAACATTTTTGTGTATGGTATAAAACACCAAGGAAATAAATGAATAAATCAAAAGGAAACCCTGCAACTAGATGGGAAGTCGTCCTGCAGTCGCTCAGGTCGATTTCCAACTTGCTTACGGTGATAGATCTACTGCTGAATGACGCAAGGGCTTCCCCGGTATGCACCTGAAGCTGTTATATAACAGATCTGGCCGTGCAATAGACAAACAATACAGAAGTATTCGTTACTATTAAACCATGAACATCAACCGTGTCTTTTATACACAATAATTTGTCAGTTAATATCTTCGGTCATCCGAATATATCCGGTCAGACCAATAAGAAGTTTTTCTTAGGCGTATCGTGAATATATATATGACTCGGACATCGTCTGACATTTATACCTCACAATTCCACATTTCGATATGCTGACGCCTATAGCGTGGAGCGTTAGAACGAATTGATAACGTGGACACCACTTACAATATATTTGGAGGCATTGAGCTTTCATTGGAAGTGTATGCCACATATTATTCATGCATAGTTATTATAGTTGCAAACATCTAATATGGAGTTTTACCAACCAATGCGACCGCTGTGAGCCCAAATCCAGCCCATATTTGCTTCTTCTCCGGCCGTACGTCGGAAGGTCTGCCACCAACCTGCGGATGGTCGTATAAGTACGGCGTTAAATCCCAATCAAATAAATAAATAAATAAATATTTCTCCTTAACTCATGTTACTAAAAATAGAACACGGAGATATACGAATCGAGTTCTTAAACATTAGCATAATCCTGATTGTTAGCCAAACTAGTTACCGTTGTGCTATGGGAAATCAAGATCCATAAACCATGGAATAGTATGGCGAATATGCAGTTCCAATGGCCGTAGAAAATATTTCATTTTTCTTTTCGATTGACAAAAATATGATTGAGTGAATCAACATGATACTGAACGATACATTTGAACTATCCAACTTGACTTCAAATATGCACAAATTATTTTGGTTCACGGAATCATGTTTTTAGTATGATGGGAATTCCCTCCGCAAAACACCCTAAAACAGCGAAATCTCTCACTGGCCATACTTTTGCCAACTTATCAAGTAAAATGCATGAATCACGCCACTTCAGTTTTTCACAGATATAATACAGTTGCATAATAATTGTTCTTCAGATTCAAGTAGATTCTCTCCCTTTTCCTGCACGAAAATTATTCCACCTCACTAAGACAGCATTTCCCATTTAGTTGCAATGGGTCTTTTTCCAATTTCTTTTCCCAGTTGAACAAATTAATATTTAAACTAATAAAAAATCCCATGAACTTTTAATATTCATCTTCGATTGTTGTGAATGAGCAGTTAAAGTTGGAGTTTTGAAAATTAAAATTATTTTGAAACTTCGATATTCTTTTGCTAGTATCTTTAAACCTAAAAAATATCAAAACTTTGTAAGGAGGTTGTATATTAAGCCTTCAGCTACATGTGTGCCAAGTTTCAAAGCCTTATGTTGAAAAATAAGCGAGAAATAAAAGTATTTTACCACACATCCGTCTCAAAAATAGAAAGGGTCAGAAAGACCAAAATGTTCGGAGGAGCGCTAATTATGTGTGACAAATTAATTCTATTAAGTTATTAATTTGCTTACAAATTACTGCCAGTTTCAGTTAAAATGTGAACACATTATTCTACTTGTGTTGTTTTTTTTTTATTGTAAAACACCTCATGTTCCATAACAGGGTAAATTGGTGCTTTTTCAAAGACTTTTCTGAGCAAAACCTGCTAGAATGTGTTTATAAACCCCTCCCTCAACGGCACTCTTGTGGGGTGATAAATGGCTGTTGTTTTAGTAAATAGGCCTACTTGTGTAGTCTGCACAAGCAGCCATGCACATTTTATAGCAGGAGGCCGTACATATTTACCAGAGGTGTGTCTATTCACAGCAGGTACACCCCTGCTCTCCAAAGAGCTGATCCCTCTAATCAGGCGGAACTAAGAAAACACAACTCCTTTGGTTCACTACATGCTATACCTAAATTTAAAGTATTTACAATTCGAATTTCGTTTTCGTCTGTAGGTCAGAGGAAAGATAGGAGAATGGAGAATAAGAATGTAAAATAATTTCACTCCTAAAGGGTTCTGGTATCCGTAGCTCCTTTACTATGATTCCGTCACAGTTCAAAAGTTTAAAGTTTAACCTAGGTGTCGTTTTATTTTTGTCTTGAATCCATGCAATTTCCTTAGAGTATCATGCTTTCCACTGAATAAGGTTGAAATGTTCCCGTTTGCGAATAGAATGCAGCAAAGCATTACACGCGTTAACTTTACACGAGTTGTCTTGTGCGAGTGCTGGAGGAAAGGGGTGACTGACGCGCATGTTCACTAAAAGTCCGTATGTGTCAGCCACAAGTAAATAACTGTACAATTACAGTGTACTTTGAACATTGCCAAAAATAACACATACTACGCATCTACTAAGAGCGTTTTGATGTTTTAGCATCAGCGTGTAATAACAATGATTACACTCACAACTCATGTGTATTTTAGGTTCAACCTACATCGGCTGGCATCCTCTCTGGCCGTTTGTCGGAAGATCTGCCAGCTACCTACGGATGGTCTTGGGCCTTCCCCCGGGCTCGGCCCGGCTTCCTCTCACCATAATGGTGGCTGCCGTCGTATACGTTAAATATTCTGGAGTACAGCGTAAAACTCCAATCAAATAAAGATAAAGAAATCACACACCTGAAAGCTAAAGCAGTTTTCAGTATGGGAGTGTTATCGAGTTTTTTTGTGGTGTGTCCGGAGTACATCTCCGAAACTCGCCAGGTATCTGGTAACCTCTCGAATTAAAGCGACAGCCGAATCAGCGGCAGCTGCTTATCCATATGTTCGGGGTAAGAGCGAATACGGCACTAATCGCATCCTGGCCTACAACATTCATAGATACCGAACACTCTACACAGAAGGCTCTATGTTTGGATTATTTGATAGCGTCGCTGGTGACTCTATCATGGTCCCAATGTGACATTAAATCCTAACCATTTATTCATCTAGATAACAGACACAACACTGACAGATTTACAGACATCGACGAATCGCTGGCATGATATTATCAAAATTTACGACATAAATACTTGTTCAATTTATTTACTTCAGTACTTTGATTCATGGAGTGTTTTTTTGTACGCGGCTCATCTAAGTTCTAAGTTACATGTAGCTGAAATTTATTCCTTTCCGCTCTAGAAATCTTGTTTCAGAGTTATCCCGGTTCACTAATAAGTAACTGGAACAACGTGTAAATGTACCATATAAGCTTAAACAATATATTTATTTATCCATTTATTTAATTCATTATTTTTTCATCACCACACTCATTTGTGCAGTTTTTAGTGTAGTGTAGATTAAACCGGAATGCCCTAGAAAAACTGTTCGCCAGTTACTAACTATGATCCTTAAATGTCCTGGACAGATGTAGAAATACGCTAACGGCCATGGAAGCGTCCGCGATTGATTAAAGTCATCAAGGCCCCTATCACCAATGACATGGCTTGGACTGAAGAAACTGAAGAAACTTGAGTCCTATTGCATGCAAGTACTTTAATCTCCCGCTCACTGCTCGCTCCCACTAAATTTCTGTCTTCCGCTTTGCATGATCTGAATAGGAATCGCCAAAAAAAAAAATAGTCGCTAATTTCAACAAATTGAAGAAGTATTGAGAACATGTAAGCTTCGGCTTTATTTATGTTAAGATATGTTTCTCTCCGTGAAACTCTTCCCTGGACCGACTCACTCACTACAGGCCTGAATAAAACTGGCGATGAAGCGGGATATTAAGCACCTTGTAAATTATTCTAATCTGGAAACTACACAGCAGTCATGGACGGCCCCATGTAATAGTATAGCTTTATTTCGCTGAGTAAATCCTGTGTGTGCGAAACAGAATACGTGATGGAATTGTCTTGGCACAGAATCTTTCAGATAATGGTGGAAGTCTCTCCCTCAGCTTCATGGAGTTGACGAATTTAGAATACCCCTCAGGGAGGTAAATCGATTTTTAGTTATCTTAGATCGTAAGATTTTTCTTGGATGCTTCACAGCGGCCTTAAAAATGACCAACTTACTGGCATGGGTTTCAAAGACCGAAAACAGGCATTGGTGTTCTGTGTGTGTTAATGGAGATAATGGTCTTCAGTGTACGACGAGAATTTTTTTATAATCGAAAACTTTGGGTCATACTCGCTTTCAGTTTTCACCACACTGCTCATAAGTTCTACATGTCCACACATCCACAGACCCACATATCCATGTATCCACACATCCAAAAAACCGCATATTCCCATATCCACATATCCATATATCTATATATCCACATATCCAGACATGCACATGCCCACATATCCACACATGCACATATTCACACATTCCCACATCCACATATCCACATACCCACATATCCACACACCCACATGTCCACATATCCAAACATCCACATATCCACATATCCACACATCAACATATCCACATATCCACACATCCACAAATGCTTCTCAAGTGCAAAGGCGTTGCGAGAGCCTGTAGTAACTATACCTCTGTCAAAATAAGTCTAACTTTCACCAAAACTCCTTTGAAGAGGCTTTTTAGATGAGGTCAGTGCTGTGTACGATATCTTTTTAGCCAACCGCAAGTATTTTTTGAGGGTGCTGTGGGAAGAGGATGTTAACGCGTTTGGTTTTGGTGGACTGCAAACCTTCATGTGATCTTGGGATGCAGCAGTGAGCGGATGTGACGTGTGTAGCCCTTCGCCAAATGAGATGTGCTGGTGCAGTAAAATGACCCAGGAGACTTTTCCCAATGCTGTTCCTGCGACCTCATGTCTACCTCTGGCCGGTTTCCTCTCCGTGGGAAGGCTCTACCAATGTCTCACGGTTGGAAGCGGCTTGCACTGCGGGCTGCCCAGTAGCCACACGCCATAAGTAGCCGCCATCAAGTGAAATATACCTAGAATCAATCAAATAAATAAATGAATCCCCCAGTGGCCACAATAAATATACAACCATTTGTCTGTTTAACTCTACCCTTTAATGTTAGTCACGTTATGTCTAAAAATAACTTTTTCGATTTAAAACTTTTTCCAGGAATTATTTGATCTGTATAAAAGAAAGTCAGACTGGTGTGCGCGGACAGTCATTAAGCATGTTGCCAGACAGTCCTAAAATCAGATTATTTTGCTTTCCTAAATCGGAAATCTCCTTACCTGAGTTGGCCGATGATCAGAGAAATCTTCTCCGGGAACTGGTGTTTGCCCTAATAGAAATTCGGTATATCTCGGATTGAGAAAAATCACTCAGTGACATCGACATTATTGAATTCTTCACTTAAACCACAATGATCAGGTTTACAGGCAAGGATCTGCCGGCGGTAAGATATCCAGCCTACACCGCTTACAGCGAAACGAAATGCTAAACTTTCTCAGGTCTGGTCATTGTCGAATCAGTGGAAGCTGAGTTGAAACACTTAGTCCGATTGCCTTCTTATTCTTTATCTCCCCGTTTTATGTTAAGGGTAAGTCATTTGACATAATTTGTCGATCTCGCGACTGACAAGGGAGAAAGGATTACTCTGCTCGACAGTCCTCAAACTTAACCACGTCAACTTGCATTGAGTACACTAGCTACACATATACAAGGCCAGGCAATCAGTTCACGATGTCTATAGGAAGTGGTTTGTGAAATTAGTATAAGCATATGGATATACTTAAAGGACAAACAGCTAATGAACAAGTGAACTTTTGCACTTTGGTGGTTGTTTGTCTCTTTATTTGTGTGTTTGGTTGGTTAGTTTTTCACTTGTAATGGGCGTCTGGAAAACGTATCTTCCCTTCCCATAATACTTGATTTCAAAACTCAGCTGTACTTGATTTGAGCGGCAAGAGCTGTATTCTGTGTCTGAATTGGAATAAAGTCTTACTGATGTTGTGAAAGTCTGATATACTATAAATAATGTCGTACACATAACTGCCCCAGTTTTGAGTCGTTGTAGTTTAAACCGCAGGCCTGTAAGCAACGAATCTGTGTGCCCCCTAACTGCACTCTGCTTTAAAATTACGTCTCAACAACATATGTTTTAGGATACGGTAATGTCTTCCTACTCCTTATTCTCTATTGGCTTTACATGATTGCCACCACCAGCACATTTTGTAAAGAAATCTGGAATGACGCCAAGGTCACTGGTATTAGGCTGATGAAGGGGGAATGATAGAGTATCAGAAAGTACCAAAACGCTGCGCAGACCTTTGCTTCTAATAATACTTGATGCACATTTTATCTAAATAGACACAAGATTCTAACGGACACCAAAAACAATTTTATTGATGAATGTAAAATACAGGTCAGCGCGAGGACACGGGGATTGAGACAAACCCTAAAAAAACCCCACGCATCTCGCACAAGCTCATAAGTCAAAGCTTGTCTACTGGTGCCAGTGGTGTAAAGTAAGCGTAGAGATCGGTAGTTGCGCAGTGTGATTTCTAGCTGGCGCATGTTTCCAGTGCGTGATTCCTGGCTGCCTCTGCACTGTTTCCGCAACAACACTGGCAGCTGCGGTGGGCCAGTCAAGTCGAGTAATCCCGAGCGGTGGGCCATTCAAGTCAAGTATTCCAGAGAGGTGGGCCACTCAAGCCATGTATTCCCGAGCGGTGGGCCAATCAAGTCAAGTGCTGCCGAGTTTGCTGTAAACCTTCAGCCAAATCAGTTAAAGCAGGTTGTTTTAAATGCTTTAAATGAGATTTCTGGTCTTTCTCCAGTAAACCATCGACAATGGCTGCTCCAATTAGTTTCAACCACTCATTTCAAATGATTCACATTTATATGCTTTCAAATATGTACATAATTCAGGTAATGCGAACATTTTGCATACTTTCTGCTACCATTTATTTTCAGCATATTTTAATTTTGGCTGGGGACCTCCGTGGCTCAATCTGTTAGCGCGCTAGCAAAGCGTAATGACCCAGAAGCCTCTCACCAACGCGGACGTTGTGAGTTCAAGCTCAGGTCATGGTGGCTTCCTCTTCGGCCGTAGATGGGAAGGTCTGCCAACAATCTACGGATGCTCGTGGGTTTTCCCCAGGTCCTGTCCGGTTTTCTCCCACCATAATGCTGGCAGCCGTCGTATAAGTGAAATATTCTTGAGAACGGCGTAACACAACAGTGAAATAAATAAATTTTGGCTGACGAAGTAATTATTACAGAGGAGGGCGTCTGGAATTTATGGCGAGATAATTCTTTTTGATGTTGACTTCATGTCGATTTAAAATACACACACACACACACAGAAAAAAAGATAATGAGTATTTCAAATGAGAACATGTGATAATCTTAATTATTTAAATGATCGCTTTTCACGAAAAGTCTTTATTATGACACCAATGCTTTTGGCCGTCAAGTTTATAGAGAAAATAACCGGAAGGCATTCATGGGGAAGCGGCGCCTCCTCTAAAGCACATTACTGGCTTCACAATGCAATAAAGTAAAGTAAAGTATCCTGGACATAGCTTTTTACGGGTGGGCATTTCCGTTGCCAACTGAAATTCTTGTAAATTTCCTGGTGAATCAGCTCACGCAGTGTCGTGAACTGAGCCCAGTGCCTGAAGGCTATTTTAGTGCTGCATCAATCGGAGAGAGATAGCATCATACCGACCGCCTTAAGTTATACAAACATCGTACATGTACAAATTCATACCTTGACTTGAGTCCTCTTCACCACTTCTTACTATAGTGAAGCCTCTATCTGAAAAGGGTCGAACTCCCTACAAACGCGGACGGGGAATTCGCAAAAATCATATACAGCAACGGCGTTTAATTGCCGATTAAAGATGTTAAAGGATAGGTGTAGAATACGAGATGAAGTATTTATTCATGCTACCCGTATAGCTTATGGATAAAATAAAAACATGAATGCTCAAAAATTAAGACTTCAAAAAATTTTATAATTGAAATTACTGATGGAGTATTGCATTACTTTCGAAACAGCACTGACTTTTGCTCAAAACCGTTTATTTACTGTGTGCTGGTTAACAAAAGTACATGTACATCTTTCAAGTACTGCGGCATCGTCAGGTGATTACCTGTTGAACGGAAGCAATTACATCGAAAAGGTGTGTATTTGTTACGGAAAAATTCCAAAGAAATAAACTACAGGTAAACTTATATATCGAATATCGAAAAACGAATTCTCAATTATTCCCCTAGACTCACATAGCACATGATGAGCCGCACATGTGCCACCACTGTGCGTATGGAATCAGTTTCAATGGGCAATGCTCCGTCTGGTGCAATAAGGATCCTTCTAAAAAGTTTGTGATTACTTTGTGATGTATGGGCCCATGTTTCTGTGTGATAAATTGATGTGGTCACACCATTTCACGATAAGCGATTTATTTATTCTGTTTTTGTTTCTTTTCTTTTAACAGCGCAGCGTTTCTACAGACGGTATTGGAGGCCCAGAGTTATGACAACAGGATTTACCCTGGCTTCGAAAAACGTAAGTGTTGTTGGCATCAGTTTACTGCCTCTCCTTATCCCTAAGCGCTTTGAAGTTTATTCGAGTTGCAGAGTTTTCCCAGGATTAGAGGAGGCCCTTGACAGGGCTACATTTCCTCGACTTATTACACGTTCATATAATATTTGCGTCTAGAATTCATAAAACCTCAGGTAGGCTGTGGCGCTACAAAGCGGTTTACGACGACTAGAAAGGTTGTTCGGCAGCCTTGAGCGTGATCCACACATTCCAACCACTTTCGCCATGCTTTAAGTGTTCTCTAGTTGCACTCTTTGTTCTGGATATGTACTGTGACCTGGCTAAGTAGTAGGGTGTGATTCTACTGATAAACCCGTTTTTCTTGGCTTGAAACCGCCTCCGATGTCCACAGCCAAATAGACAGGTATCCATTTTCAGCACGGAACCAGAAGCAAAGCATGCCAGACCGTCCAGCATGACATTCCATCCCTCCGCACCGTTACATAACACCTCCTTCTGATCAGCGGAGGAGCGAACGATGCATTTATAAACACTCTGATTGTGGCGTACACACATTTAGTTGTTAGGAACACATGTATGGCGTAAATAATATATTACATTCACTGAAGTATGTTTATTTATTTATTTATTTATATTTTTTGCATGTATTTATTTGGTGTTTTATGTCGTACTCAAGAATATTCGGCAGCACATTTAACATAGTAAGATACAGAAAGAAGTGTCGGGCTGATGAAGATCAGATCAAATGGTAGCGAACTTTCAGATTTGATCTGGGGTTTAAACCCCTGTTTTAAAAATACATCTACGTGTGTATTGTCTCGATCTTTATCTGCATTTCCTTTTCACAAGGTGAAAGATGGAAATCATGTTTTTATGGATGTTACAGACTTTTATTTGTTGAAACATGCCAAAAATGGTTCCCGTTCTTGACGGAAGAATTTTTAAATATTACGGCCATATTTTATACGATGGCCAGTCTATAAGGTTATGCTACCGTTGTATGCTACGATTTACTTATATCTTTTTATCGGGCCTATGTGTGCAATTTTGGTGAGATTAGCCTATTCAATTTCCACTTTGAATTAAGTTGTATGCTTTAATATCAGGTAAGTGATCGCTGCACCTGGTTTCCTAGGATTGTGCATCCATGCTTGACTAGTAAATACTGACCATATTGGTTATAACCGTAATTTTGCATGGCTGGCACCCAGTATCCTTGATGCGAAGGAAAGCTCAAAAGGGATAATTGGAATGCAACGATACAGAAATTAACCGGCTTTTATTGTCTTATTGATATAATGGCAATGATGTTTTATTTTCCTGGATTGGCGTATAACGCCTTTGTCCGAGGACTTTCGTCAGTCTATCTGTATATAAATTGTCTATATCTTTTGATTTACGTTAATGAATGCATTATTGATTGGAGCATTGTGCTACAGCATTATTTTCACCGACGTTGTGCCGGGAACCTTCTTTTGAGCATTTAGTAGTCCTCTGATAATAAGAAACGGCACCGATACACCTGGAACCTAGGAGGTGGAGCTGTGGTTGTCTTGTCGTTATTTCAACTAACACATTCACCAAGTAGTGTAAAAGGCGTAAATCTTTCTCTGAACCTAATGTAATTTGCAATGGCCAGTAGTACAACCCATAGCAATAGGTCAGTACCACACACAATAATGGCAAGTCGCTAAATGGGTTGTCTGATTACCCTTGATTATGTTCAATGATAGCCGGTCACTGTGAACACTTTTGCAAGTAATTTGCATCACAGAAAATAGTACTTTTATGACAGATATTATCAACTATAAATGCCATCCTCAGGGTGCAGTACACATTGGCGTGGCTTTTGACACCTGTCTGAAATTTGACCAAACTGCATCAGTTTGATCACACAGGTGGAATTTTTTGTGTGTTTGTGATGGAGCAGCACTAGGCTTCAAAATGACTCATGCTGAGATGGCAGAGATGCAACTGAGGTAGCTCTGCTCGGGAGGAACATGCCTGACGCAGTCCATGAACAATTTCTCGTCGTTGTCTTAGAGGCTGGACTCTCCTTGTGAGACAATTGACAAAAAATTGGTTGGTCGACCTATCCGTATTGTGAGGGGTTTTTTGTGCGCTGATAGGAGCATTTCTATTTGACAGAACGTAATATGGTGGGACAGTCAAAATTAGGTAAATACTAGATCAAAAATGTCACAGTTTTTTTTTTACACCTGTAGACTGCTTATCATAATGAAGTCAAGTTAAAAGATATGGAGATATCACAGGAGAAAGTGTTACATTGAACTATTGTGAGACGTTGCCAAACGATTAGCTTTTGACCTAACATTGATCTGAGGTCCTGTTCCACCCTATCGCCACCTCAAACTATTAAAAAATATGTCGCCTCCTCATTTCACAGTATTACAGAGTCAGGCTGGTGAATGCTATTTACATTTTAATACAGACAGCATGTTTTGTTACAGATGACAGTAAATCTTTGTATGTTTTGTTACAAACGACAGTAAATCTTTGTATGTTTTGTTACAAACAACAGTAAATCCTTGTATGTTTTGTTACAGACAACAATAAACTTTCATATGTTTTGCAGATAATAGGAGTCAAGCCCTACGTGAATTAGGTGTACTTACACTGAATGGGAGATAATTACACCCTGATGTAGTCTCCAGCAATCTTCTCATAACTATACTCAGACATAACTATTGGAGCGCCAACATTTGCCTACTGCATGTAATTTAACACTTGAAATGAACTCGAAATTATCACTAACTGGTAACACCTCGCTCTTAACAGCGGCAATTATTTCGAAGATCAGACAGGCACCAAAAAAAATGATTTTCCCACTTTATTAATTGGAGTGGAGAGACTGGGGAAAAAATAGTCCAAGAAAGTTGGATGTCAGTTGTTGATCTATAGCCGCGGTCTGGCAACTCTACAACTCGGGAATTTCCCGCACGCAATCTCACTGACTCGATACCCATTCCAGTTAGGCTAGGAGTATCTCTATTCAAAGAAGGTGTTATGTCTTCGCTTGTAAGTTGGGTGTTGGGTCTACTGTGTGCTGCGCCGCAAAATCCACGCCGCACGCAACAACTTCTCGATCAGTCTCGATCTTTTATCTAGAGCTTGACTTCAAACCAGTTTTCGGCTCTCTGGCTGATGATCACAGCTGCATGTATGTAGTATAAGTCAGCGCATCTGATCCACATCTGTGCTCTATGGAACGTTGTTGAGAACCTCGCCTTGTAGTAGAAAGGCTAAGGTAGCGAAATGGCCTGTATTGGTTTCCGCAAGCTTATAAAAGAAGGGTCTTCATTTTCTCTACCGTCCTTGAGATATCTCCAGGAGTGGAAATTCAGCTCCGATAGAAGACCCTATCCTTATGATACTTCTTATTTTTAAACCTGACTTCATCACACGGTTGAAACAGGCTACTGGTTTTTACCCATTAAACATATGCATTTAAGCGTTCCCTGAGAAGGAAGCCATAATGTGATCATGCCATATGCCCTCTTTTAAGTATCCTTTGTGTGACCTTAGGGTGACCTCTGGGAAATTCCGTTAAAGAAGAAAAATCACTGCAATTACTCGTGTTTAATATGAATTTTCTAGAAGCATACACGCATTGGTTTAGTGTTTAATGGGAACATTGTGTATCCTTCTGCATTGTTTAGTGTCCATCTGAGTGGCCTGTTAAACGATAAGGTAAGATCGTAGACATCAGTACTGTACAGTATGGAAAATCTGATTTGCAAAAGGTCCTGAACATTTCGTCGTTTTAATGTTTTGGTAAACAAAAGTTTGTGTAGAGCTAGTTACTTTAAACGCTGGAAGTATTGAACAGACGTGTATGTAAGACTGCTTATATCAAACCATGGATAAGTATTTCCAGACTATGTTCATTTAGGTCTGCGAGGTTGCCTAGCTGTGCCATAGATTAGGGTGTGCCAGGTAATCTTAGCTAGGCAAATGAGAGACAAACCCACAGAACTAGTGGCACAATCACCAGTGATGAAAATGCTATTACCGCCATCATCGGTTTAACTGAAATCCCTGTTCATCTATCAAAGGTTTATTGACCTTGACCTATTGGGTTTTGTGTAACCTAGTTCGTACACCTCAATGCAGAGCAGGAGTTGATCCCTTCAGTCTGTCTGCAGGCTAGTATGTCATTCTGTGCTCACCTTAAGGTTTGTAACGTTACCTAGTTAGACATGACTTAGGAAAGAATAAAGGAACTGTTCGTGCTAGTGTAACAGTGGGAGCGGGTTGGGCGTAGAATGTCCGTTTAGATACAGCACTTTGACACCGGGCAGCTTGGTTTCGGCTTATAAACATTTGTAGGTAAGTAGATTTACGTACCCACCACCATCCAGTGAGTATTAGAACAAGCTGTGCACACAGCTTGGCGACGCCTGGACATTGCATGTATTAGATGGTAAGCGAATGTTAAACCCTAAGACGTTATACTAAGACATACGTGTAGCACAGAACAGAATTACAGACCGAGATAAGAAACTATGCATAGGCAATTGAGGTGTATATGGATTGTAAATCCATATTGTTACATGAGTCATCGAGAAGAATAAAACAGGCATTTGTAACGTAGCCCATCCAGTTGTCGTATACGCCTAGACATGGGAAATATAATGTCCTTTGTTCAACCTAAATATTACTCAGAAATTCATATTCATATAAAATTGCATTAAAATATTATCTATTAATGACATGTATTTTTGTTAACGTAGTTAATGCCCTAAAATTTAGAGTACTTGTACGGTTTGACAAAGCCAACTATTCAGCCGTGGGATAGCGAGATGTTATACTGTGCCTATTGACCGGAACTTCGCTTTATAAAGATTTAATGATTTTTTTTACTTTGATGCGATGGCTCTGCTCAGTGTTAATCACCCGAAGACAAAACAATAAAAAATACGTAACAAAATTTCCGGATGATTCCAGGCAAGTTAGATTATATAAACATATAGTTTTATTTCTGTTTCAGACAAACCCACCAATGTGACTGTGCGCCTAGTCATGGACAGTATCGACTCTGTGGACGAAACGTCAATGGTCAGTCTGATAGGAAAACAAAAACCATTAGACTCATTCAGTGTCCAGAATCATCGGTAAATTTCCTCGCCTATATCAAAGCGCTCCCCACATCAAATGTTGTGCCCAGCCCCAGCAGGAGAAACACATCGTTGGCCTATTCCAATCCGAAACACATCAATATTTCGTTGTAGCACGCGATCACACCTCAATACTCGTGCATAAAGAAAAAAAGCAAACTCACTGATGTCCAGTCCCTGTGTAGAGCTCTACTTGGGGAAGTGTTAAGAGCATCTGGCTTTTACAGTTCACCTGCAGACTTCTAACCTACGTGTAGCGTTAAATACCTCATTTAACCCAACAGAGACTACCATTACCGCATGAAATGACCTATAACTAATTCATGAGTATTGCTTTTCGACTTAACCGCGTTAGCATCCTTCGTGTCGGCTTGCTATTTCCCCACTTGTTCTCCTTTTCTTCAAGACAGACGCTGAAGATAGTTTTTGTCAATAATTATGCAATGTATGGAGACATTCTCTCCTGAAATGCAGATGTTAAAATGTTTCCATTTCCCAAGTGTTAGACCTTAGAAACTTTAGATGTTGTAATATGTTCGAACACCTTAACCTGTTGTGCCCCGAAATAATCATGCATAAGTTGACATATAAATTAGATTGCAAGCATTTGTTAACGTTAATCACGCTAACATGGTAACGCTTCCCTCTTCCGTCACTGTCAATCTCTGGTATTGAACATTATTATAAAAGAGTATAAAGTATAAAAGAACATTTTAATTTTAGAAGCTCAGTTGTGCGCATGATGAAAATAATCCTTCGATTATTGTCTTTTTTCACAGGATTTCACGTCAAATTTCATTATAACCCAGGAATGGTATGATCGCCGCTTGCGTTTCCATAGTTTAATCGGAATATCCGTCATTGAACTGGATTCCAAAATGATAAACAGCGTCTGGGTGCCAGATCTTTACTTCGCTAACGAGAAGAGGGCAATATTTCACGACGTAACAGTGCCGAATATAATGATGCATATCAGCAACAAGGGATTTGTGAAGTATAAATCCAGGTAAGTCACACAGAGAGGTTTCCTGGAGGAAGAAGATTATGCTGAAAGACCAAGGTTAATAATACACCTGTCAAGATCTATCTCAGAAGGACAGAGTTAATTACATACCATGGACAACGACCGCAGTGTGAAAGCTTTTCCTCTCTCACGGAATTTGGTGTGAATAATCACTCCAGATTTCCAGAGGAGGATCCGCATTGTGAAAGTATTTGTGATACAGACACTCAAACTGAGGAGAAAAACCTATAACAACAATTGACATCTCTTTACATATGATACGATAACCGTCGCAGTGTTGTTTCTCATTTGACTGGCACATTAAAGGAATTTGGTCTCAAACTGAAAGTTATCAGGGGAAAGAAATTTTGATTATTGTGTTGCGTTTTACAGCTAAGCAGAGTATGTTTCTGAGATGTTTTTTCATCAATACACAAAAACTGTAACTTTTCTGTAAGCAGCAATGATGGGTACCACCATAAACGATCTGTATCCAGAGAGTCATAAACACTGATCATTTTCCATACATGGCTACGTGTGCCTTGAATGACGGTAAATATTTATGTTAAAATACCTACAAACAAACCTCCCACCATCTTATACAAAAGGAAAAGTCTGTTGATAACAGTTTTTACGAAAATCAAAAGCATTGAAGGTCACTTGTAAAGCCTTACTAAAAAAGGACATCGTTGACTGGCTGCAGATCCAAAGTGACTTAGCTTTGTAAGAAATTCTACAGTGCCTTTCAGGATTGAATTTCTCTTTTTATATAACATTATTAAAGATACATTTGCTCGTAAATCAGGAAAAAACAGGCATTTCAATGAAAGGAAAAAACATTTCCATCCGGCAATAGAATAAGGATATCATTTATTGACTAAAAGCACGAACATGCACACACTCTCACGCAGTGGCCTGCTGATAAGCTGTTATTCCTTTAAGCAGATATTCACTCATAACATTGCCTTTCAATTTCTTAAGGCCCTTAATTTGTTTAACAACCTGCAATTGTATTTATAGATTTAATTGATCGAATACATATTGTATATACAAAGTTTTTTCTTGCCTCTATAAATGCTGTCGACATAGGATCTTCCACACTTTTCTAGCGAGTTTTATATTATTCAGCTCCCATCTGTGAAATGTTCGATTTACCACTCATTACTGCGGCAGCTATATGCATCTTTGACAGAACAAAGACGTTTTGGCATGATGATGTATTACGGCTGCCTGGAAACCACGCAGCATAATGGAATCATTGGGGATAGCACATGATAGGCAACTAGTACCTGGATCCGAGGTTATAAAACATTCTTCAGTATGATTTGGTACTCAAATTACTGCACAATAAGACTTAACATTAGTGACCGAAGTCACTGAGTGGCGAAGTGGAAAAACGATGTGTTTAGTTCAAGTATAGAAACATCCCCAATGAATGCTTGCCAATCAACATTCGTTGTTTTATATTTTATAGACTAACATCTAAATCTGTCTTTGTTTCAAATTTTTGTAGTTACTGAAGAATTACAAATAGGGTTTACTTCTCAGAGTATCGTCCCCTTGTTGTCTGACCTCGTCTGTAGGTTGTAGTGTCATATGCAAGGCGAAGTTATTTTGGTGGGAAAGTTAAGACGAATTGATGTAAGGACTTTTGTGAAGGCAAGCCGTGATGTATGGTGAAACAAGAGTGATCCTAATCCATTAAAGGGAACAAACTACTACTTTTAACACAGTTTTTGTCAGACTATTTTCAATGTCCTTTTAAAGCCCGCCAAGTCACTATGCACATTGTGTCTGCCATTATATCTTTACAACTGGGATATATTTATTATTTTATCACCATAAACGACACGTCAAGGACAATAGGGCAATGGAACACACGAATAGTGGTTAGCAGTTTGAAAGGCTCCAAGTCTTTGGGGACAAGGAACTTGATCACTGTTAACCCTTGTTAGCCCTTGTGTATTGTACGCCATCGAATCAAAGCGTGAGTGATATGAACATATGTATCATGTGTCATGGCCCGTTGTTTACCAGGTCTTCCTGATATATCCAGCTAGAAAAGTTCATTCTCCGAAGGAAGGCCTTCCTGCCGCAAGAAAGTATATATTTTGATACAAAAATAGATACAAAATACCTCAGGCGCCAATGTTCTTATATGTACCACGCAGAGTACCAACTGCATACAGTTTATGTTCGTTTGATATCAAGGGACAATAATCCCAATGATTTTCACAGTTTTGAGAATTCTAGAAACCATTCCTCATGAAGGGGATACATGTGCTTAGGTGTATCTGACTTTGCGGTACATTTTGGATCCGTAGCCTACTGCTGACCGCCATTCCAGGGAAACATACTCTTAGGTACGACCCGATTCTGGATCGTGCTTGGCTACGAAAACGGTGTGGTTTGATCATAATTGCAGGAAACAGATGATTTCCTCAAAAGCTATATATTTCCTTTAGATCCCCAATCAGTATACTACAAGGGTTTCCTCCTCACCTGGTACTCTTCAAGTAATGTAGTCAAGTGTGTGTGTGGGCCTCCCGATGAGTGTACTAAAGTAAATAACATTGTTTTACTTTCTTCGATCCATTACAGAGTGTCGCTTACTGCTGCTTGTCCAATGAACTTACAAAAATTCCCTCTGGACAGTCAGAAGTGTTCACTTCAACTGAAGAGTTGTAAGCATACTTCTTGTATTCAACAAATGTTTCAAACTGATGTGCCCTCCACGTTTTATAAAAACAGAGTGGGGATAACCGGAGATACAGATCTAGAGCACCTTGTGAAATTTAACACTTTTTATACTTTTAATAAATCAATGTGCTATCCTCACCTTGCAAACTGTATATTTGTAGATACGTGAGTGGCACATGTGTACACATATAGGTGTAATGCAACAGGAAGCATAATACAGTGCTAATGGCCAGAGTAAGGAGAGTAAGGTGTGAGGAAAGAGGACAGGGTGATAGTTGGCAAATGGTCACTCCTAAACCGGAAACTCTGACTTCTTGACTCTTCACTTCTATTTTTGATCCAACTTGTCTTGAAATGCTTCAAGGTTGATCGCATATACAATTTTGTCATATTGCAGTTGCATACACGAAAAAAATTGTCAATTTCCACTGGCGTGATGAAAACCCGGTAGAGGCTAAAACGTTTGAGCTGCCTCAGTTTCGCCTCACGAAGCTAGAAGCTGGACACTGTGAAAACGACACGACGAATTCAGATGAAGGTTGAACCTTTCAGTACAATAGTTTTTCTTTCTTTATTCTGTTTTAAACCGCTGTTACAGTTAATAATTTTACAACGAATGTGACTCTGCTTACTGTTGTTTTGTATCTCTTTTAAGCATTTACGCATTGATGAAGCATTGTAACAGACTCAGAAAGCCTGGATATTAATCCCAACCGATGGCAGTGGAAATATACAATATTGTTATGGAACCAAATCTAAGAGTTACTGTCAGACCTTGTGTTTTGTGTTTACTTCTGTAGAGTTAATACAACACTACTATAATACAGCATATGCCATACCTTAAATCTGTCGGCCGTCATAAAGCTGTAAAGTTCAACAGCGTTAAACACTAATCAATCAAAACATGACTTATAAGTTTTACAGTCTAGAATTTTTATATAAGAGTGGTTCTGGTTAATATTTGTTGTTCCACAGGAGACTTCAGTTGCATTCAAGTGAACTTCTACATGGAGAGACAGATTGGCTATTACATGATCCAGCTGTACATCCCTAGCATTCTCATCGTGTCACTGTCGTGGGTGTCCTTTTGGCTCACCATCGAGGCTGTTCCTGCCCGGATCTCGCTCGGCATCCTCACTGTGCTCACCATGACCACACAGAAGTCCTCAGCAGGGGTCTCTCTGCCAAGAGTCTCCTACGTCAAGGCCATAGATGTCTGGATGGCCATATGTATGATCTTTGTGTTCTCAGCCTTACTCGAGTTTGCTCTGGTGAACGTTTTATCCCGGCGAGAAAAGAAAAACGCGCATTCCATGAGGAATCCAGACAGGCAGTTCGCTTCAACCAATGAGACAATTGTCATGGTGAGAAAAACAAGGTGTTCTAGTGTGGCTGTGAAATGAGGAGGATAAAAAAGTAAAGAACATATAATGTGATGTTATAGGAGCAGATTACCGTGAAAAAAAATAAAATATTCTAGAAAAAAGAGCGTCAAAACACTAAAATATGACCTAATCTATATATACAATCACATCAGCTGTTTTATAAGGTTTGGCACATGTATTTCACTCTATCACAAATGTACATATCCTTACATATCCAAAGCCAGTCTTACAATCTCAGCCTCTAAAACACCTCTCTCGCTAAAACATAAATTTTAAAACAATTTGCACAGTTATTTCATTTCCATAGCCTTTCTGTCAATGCTTATTTGGTTTTTGGTTTTGTCCCCTCCTTGTTTAGTAAAAGCTAACTGTCGTGAGTTTTACCACAGGAACCCTGAGTGGATACTGTCCAGATCCAAGGGTCTTCTTTCTGCGATGTTTCTTGCAAATTATTTTTCTAGCCTCAAATCGCTAGCCTTTGATAATGATTCTTTTTTACCAGTGTTGCACTTTAATTCACCCTCTAACCGTAAGCCCTCACTGCTGGGAATTTATTCCCCATTAAGGTGTCTCAGGTGATCGTAGCAGATGCTTCGGTTTGATGTTACATTAATTGTATCCACTAAGTGTGGTCTAACGCCGTCGTACATCTAACAGCTGAGTGATGCAACCTAATTCTCCACTAAGGTGGGGCTTCACGGCAACTCTACCTTCTGACTACAAGGACCTTGTTTTTCACTAAGGCTGAACTCCAGACCACAGTAATACCACACGCCTACCACTGGGACCTTGTTCTCCTCTAAGGTGGGATTGCACATCACTGCAACACTACGATTTGGTTTCTGTTGCAATGCGTGATGGCAAAAAGGCGGGTCCACTGGAGATTATTTGTTTTTTCCTGAGCGTCCAGTAACGATGTACTGTAGAATGTATGAATTGAGTGAACCGGACAGGAAACTGTGGAAACCACTGCTCTGACCCATTAACCTTGCAAACATCCAGTGGTAAAGTCTTACCTCAACGTTACTAGTTTGTGTGCATGTAATTATATTTATTTATTTATTTATTTATTGGATAGGTGTTTTGTACTCAAGAGTACTACACTAGCATTATGGTGGGGGTCAACCGGACAGAGCCTGTGGAAACCCACGACCATCCGCAGATTGCTGCTGGACGTACATAGGGCCGGCGAGGAAGCCAGCATGAGCTGGACTTGAACTCACAGCAACCGCATTGGTGGGGGGCACAGGGTCAAGACGTCGCGCTAACGAGCTAACCTCCTCACCGAGGCCCCATGTAGTTGTAAAATAACATTTAAAAATTTTGCATGCATATAAGAACCATTGACCGTTCTGATCCGTCACTTCCCAGATATGATCTTCAAGTAGTTTTGATGCGGACTTCATTTTTGTGATGAAGCTGTGGACTATCCTATTGTGACCGATCAACAATTATCAACACAAAGACAGCACACAACGTTACCTGACATATGTTTAACGCCGTGCTCAAAAAGATTTTATTTATAGGATGACCGCCAGGACTATGGTGGGAGGAAACCTGACAGAGCGCGGACGAAACCCTTCAGATGAAACCAGACAAGACACAAGGCGTTAAAAAATTTGTCGCCTGAAGCAATTCAGTTCAAAGTTTGCCCAAATCTTCTTTACTATGTCTTCAACCCTCCATGTTTATATGCGGCTGTTTGGGCTCGTTATTCAGAAGTAATAAATGTCTCACGTCATTGACACGAACCGTCATAATGACTACCTATTACGTATTATTACATTATTATGTAATTATTACTTCATTTTGTCTTTCACTCATATCAAAACGTTTAGTTCTGGTCGTTGCTCCAAATGAGACAGAAGAATCAAGAAATCGTAGGATTGATATACTCGTGTTTCGAATTCGTATCGGCAGAAATGTGTTCGTGAAAAGGTCACAAGGTCACATTCTATCACTCATTTAGTAACTGAAGACTTAATTGGCACTTTTTAAAGCATAATACAATGTGCTTATTGACAACAACTTGCCCACAATATTATCTCACTGGTATCTATACCATTTCAGGTCGAGGAAAACCATGGCACGAGACCGCGGAATGACATGCACTGGTCCCCGGACATCAAAGGAATCAAACAGGCGCGAACACTTGACAAGCTCTCCCGGGTGTTTTTCCCTGTGGTATATGGATTGTTTTGTGCTGTGTACTGGATATTTTACACCAAGCTTTAGGACGATATACAGGCTCTTCTGTGGTTTGCATCTGGATCCATGTATATATATGAACATTTATTTCATGAGACTTGTGTTTTAGACTTCCATCTGACTTGTGGACACTGTCAGGGACGTGGACTACCAAGCTCTTCTCTTCTACAACACTCTGTATGTATTAAAGGCTTACACTTTTTAAAAGGAGTTTGTGCCTTAGACAGAAGCAGAAATGAGGTTTGACTTTTCCGTGTGGATGAAGGAAATTTCCAAAAAAAAATTTCTTATGTCGGCCCAACGATATTTATACACGACATGTGTGGTGTAAACTGACATCACTATGACAATGAAAATCAAAATGATCTTTTATTTATATCAGAGTAACGACTTTTGCACATGTAATGTAAAAGGTAAATTGGATTCGTCTTGAAAAGCTAAAACAAATTAAAAATGCCAAATGAGTGTAAACTCGGTGCTCATCTGTTGGCCAGCTTCATGCAGATATTGTGGCAATGTAGTCACCGACCTTCGTTTTTTTGTGAGGCTTGTGATGCCAATCTCAATCAATATCCCAGACCTCAGTGTTTTAACCTGTACACCAAGCCTGATTGTCCAGATTTTGTTTCGACAGACAACCATAGAATTGCGCTGTTATGCCTTGACACGACCACATGGAATTGGTGCTGCGAGCTTTGATCTGACCTCACAGAATTAGTGCCGGGGGCTTAGACCGGATCACACGGAATTACTGCTGTGAGATTAGACCCGACCACAAGGAATGAGTGCTGTGTGCTTAGATCCGACCAAACTGTCATTTGTGGTGAGCAATACCATACTACATATATATGCAAAGAACAACAGACACTTAGGTGCACGAAAACAACATTTATTTATGTTCAATTTGCCAATTTTAAATAGAGTTTAGACAGAGTTCGTTATCCGTAACCTTATCGATAAAGATCTATGTTTATCAAAAAGTTTAAACGCAACTTATTAAAAGTAAATAGAAAACAGAAGCCCTGAAAGGCATATACTTTATCCAAACGGTTTATTGATTATTTGTTTATTTATTTTTACATGTTTTAAACACATTTCAAAAAGATTGGTCTATCGACCATTGTTTGAACCTTCATTAAATTCACCCACCAAACACCCACATGACAGTCGCCGAGTGTCCGGCCAGAAGTGGTTCTGACAAATCACGCTGATTTATCGTAGCTTATCCATACGACGAAGACGCCAGATGACTACCCCAACCATACGTAATTGGTATAGATGCTGGTGAAAGCAAGTCGTGGGGAAAATGGCCAAGTAATCAAAATCTCTAAATACAGCGTCTTAGCAGTCTTTTTCTCATTGAAAAAGGGGCAAAGGCGTACTATACTATACACGTAATTGGAAAACTCCAGCACCACAACGGTAAGGATGAACATAATCAGGGATAACATCACGGTTTGCCTTGAAATTCCCCGACCCGAGGTGTCATCCAGAATGTGCAAATGAACGACCCTGACAAAGGAGCGCCCAGTATCTCCTTTCAGGTCTTTGATGCCAGGCTTACTTCTTCTTCCGAATGTGATTGATATTTAAGACGACAAGGTATTTTCTAGACAGGTAAATTACCTTAGTTTGACAAAGCACACAACAGGCTGACATCATAACGTTTATGCTATAAACGACGAAAACACTGACCCCAGGACTTCTCTGCGGTTCACCGAAACAGACAGCGAATGTCGTCCCGACCCAGACAGCTACATATCTAGAGCCTGTTTACCCTCACATATACGACTGGATTTCTGGACCAGGATTAATGTTATGTTTAACATGTAAGTCATTTCCGCATTTGGAAAGATTGACAATTCTGTAATTAGCAATTGTTCAGTAAGTTGCAATAGAGAAGTACCCGTGATGGTGCTTCAAAATATCCTCTAGTTTATTAATACAGTAAACTTACTGTTTATTCCATTTATGTACAGAAAGGGGATTACATAACACTGTCGCTGATAACAACATGTTCTACACTTCAGATAACCATACCATTCAAAGTCTTAAATTAAATTTCGCATCCACCTCAACCGTGCTCGCAAAGATGATCTGTCATAACTGTGGGGGAATGATTCAACATTGCTCAAAAGATTTCACATCAACAGTATTTTGTGACTTTTATTACCTAAGCTGCACAATGCTTTACATTATTTCCGCCATGGTGTTGTTCTCAGGAATAAAACCTTCTTGTGTCATACACATATGCGCTGTTGTTAGCATTACCAAGATTAGTCGAGCCTCCCACCATCGCTTCTACAGTATTGCTTTAATAAATGTCAGTTATTGTTATTCTATAGTTTATATTTAGATTCACACCCTTGTCATGGCAATCCCCCTTTCTTTTCTTTAACATTCCTAGTTATTTCCAAATAAAATAAGTTCGATACCTTTGGCCGTTGAACGTGCTTGTGTGAATCGAGATTTGTTGCTTCAGCGATGGCAGTCTGTCTGATGACAGACTGCCATGACTGTTTTTGTGATGTTTTCAGATATCCATGGGCGATATATCTTTCATAAAACACAATCCAAATGGTATTTGAACTACGCCTTATCAATCTTCGTCTGGTCTTCTGGTGTCCTCAGACAGACATGTGCTGTTTTTGGTTAAGCTTCAGTAAGCCTGCCAGGGAATTGACTTACTCAGGACAACGACGACAAGCAGCAGACTATGTATCCGCGGTAATCCGGATTTCCAGGTCTGTCACTTACCACATCCAGACATATTGCTTGGGAATGTTTTGTACTTCCGTAAAAAAGGAGTTTATAAGGCGAACACCGTGTTACTTAGATAAATCTGTGTCACCCGCAGACACTCACCACTGAATACTTCGCACTGATTGATTGATTTATTGATTACTTCAGCGTCACACTGCACAATCGGGCCAAGGTTCGGATCTTCTATAGCCGCCAAGGAAATATTACCGTTAGTACACTGTAGTTTATATTTTTATAAACTGAATTGGGCAAAAACTTTTCACCACTTTCACACGCAAGACACAAAATAACACGATGCATTTCCCTGCATGCTAAGGATGGAGCCCCACATGAAGATGTAAAACATCCAGCTCTAAACACAAATGAAAGGTATGGATTAATCAACTCATTTCACTTCCATTCCACTGCATTTTGTTCACGATAAATTATGAAATAATAGCGGAATCATAGATTTGAAAAATATGGCAGGAATAAAGCTCATAAGAGCTTGCGCAATCCCATTGATAATATATTTATTTCATTGGTGTTTTAGGCCGTACTCAAGAATGTTTCACTTATACAACGGCGGCCAGCACTGTGGTGGGAGGAAACCGGGCAGAGCGCAGGGGAAACCTACAATCATCCGTAAGTTGCTGGCAGACCTTCCCACCTTCGGCCGGGGAGGAAGCCAGCATGAGCTTCAACTCACAATGAGACCTGATTTGTGGGAGGCTTCTGAATCATTACGCTGCGCTAACGTTCTAAATAACTGAGCCACTGAGGCCTTCATTGATAATGTAATACTAACTGCTGACACAGGGAAGCTTTGCGTGTTGCTGATTATATTACAATGTAGTATATTTACGAAAAAAGATAGTAATACAAACGTGCATGAAAATGCAATATATAAAACTTTTAAGGTATTTTGGGCAAAATTAAGTATTCTTTTATCTCTTTAAAATTTAACCTACTTGAGCAAACTCCGCCCTTAATTAAGTTGTTCAAGGAGATGTAATTTAAGTCGAGATTTGAAGAGAAACTTTGAATTAATACAGGTAAGAGAGACAGGTAATTTATTCGATTCTCGAGGATTAATTGTTCTTGGCAAGAAATATGGTAGATTAGTTCTATATATATATATGTCTGTAATAGTCTCCTTGCATTGCTCTGGCGCCATAGTGATGGGTAACAGTTCGTCGGAATAGATAGCTCTTGAAGCTGTGAGGATTAAGTTCGGGATGAGAACAAACTTTTGTGCAAAGAGCGATACAGATGCTGTTACGTGTGCCTTCAACGATTTCTCGTGTATTTTTATTGCACCATTCCACAATTGCTCAGTGTCCCGAGCCTTGTTCAAAAATTAACACCTCACACCTGCACAGCTCCATTTTTAGCGGAGCCTCCGTGGCCGAAGGGGTCAGTCCGCTCGTCCAGTTTAATGACCCAGGCGCCCAAAACGATCGCTGTGAGTTCACCTCAGCTCAAGTTGGCTTCCTGTTCGGTCGTTCGTTGGAAGCTCTGCCAGCAACCTGTGGACAAGCCTCTACCCAGTTTTTCCTCCGCCATAATGCTGTCCACCGTCATAAAAGTGAAATATATTTGAGTATGACTTAAAATACCAATCAAATAAATAAATAAATCAATTTGTAGCAACGGCAACTTCTCGAAATTTATACATACAGCTCAAGAATTAAACCCGGATATGCGATACAGGAATAACTATTAAAGTTCTTGCAATGATGGACAATTATCGAGAGGATCTTACGTTTTTCCAAGGCTTACACGGAAAAAAAACGGAATGGTCGCCATCCTTTCCCATTCTTACCGCAACGACACATGAACATGAGGGTACAACAAGAACCATGTGCAATTGTTCAAAAGCACTGGCAAATCATGCTAATGAAAACAATCTGTACAGTGACCTTCTTCTGAGTAAGTGATGGCATTTCAAGAAATGTGTGTGTTTAAATCCAAAGAATCAAACCGCAAACTTTTTGGAGTCTTACAACAGGAGGACAACCACCTCGCGAGTCCTAGTCAAGTTGGTACTCACGGAGAAATGTCATAAAGAATCAATGAATGGATGATTATGCCTTTACGCCACATTGGAAGTATTTTAGCCACATCATGGCGAAAATGTGTTCAAGAAGCATCAAACAATGAATGGCTTTCGAAAAGATAATGGGAACATTCAAAACCAAATGAAGGACACGGACAAGTTTCAAACGGGACAAAACAACCAAACCGCACGTAAAATTCAAAAACTATATTTTTTCAACTGTAGTTTTAATGTACAAACTTGTGTAATGATGCATAAAAGTTAGATATAATCCAATAGACTTTAAATTTGTAATAGCAAATTCATAAAGAAGAATGCTGACCACAGCAGACAGTCCAGCTGTCAAACGGCTCAAAGAGACAGTGTATCCATTGACGGTCCAGAGCGTAACTGCTTTCGAAATACTGTAAATGCCCAACAAATCTCTTCTTTGAACAGCACTTTCCGATTTTTACTCGTGTAAATATGCCGGGTATATCTTTAACTAGAAGTGAGAAATATTGTTGTAGGGTATCATCTTGAGCTTTAAACGCTCAACCGATGGAGCAATTACAATGTACAATGGGGTCCAGAACATACAGTAGTTTGGAATTGAATTTAGTACTTCCTAATTTTCTAAACGTTGCAATTCTTCTCATAGCAGAAAATTATATCCATGTCAATGTGGTAATTATTACACCAGAGACATTGTCAGGACACTGTGTCTGACCCATGTACCATGTAGCGTGGGTATAACAGCATCGAGATCATTTTACTGAAGCACATATAAACATACCATGGCCCTACCACACAACATACTCAACTCCCAAATTGGGTTGTCAATATTTACATTACCAAGTGGGAGTAAACAATCTATCTAACACAATAACCGGTTCACACCATGACGCAATTTTTAGCCCAAAACACACGAACTATTGTCTTTAAACATTGAAACGAGAACTCTTACAATCCTGAGCCACGTTGGCCTGAAGATGGGGATCGAACCACCGAAATCAGTGGAGGTCAAGCGATCACTTGCAAATGCCACTTGTTGAAAAGATTGCTCTCAATACAATTCCCTCACATGAATTCTCTTGATCATCTTTCATTGTCAGCCAATAGAATGTCATTATCTAGCTCAAGGAGTTGTGTCAATCTCCACTAAAAAAAAGCACATCCTTGCACATTCACCGAGGCATCTTTAATCCATAATTAACATTTCTATCAATCTTTCGCTGCTTTCTCGTGTCTCGAGCGTTTCAAACCAGCCGTTACGCTGAAATGTGTCGGTCGGCACTGAGTATGGATTTGGAACTTCCGAAGCCAACGTTCACGGCTTTGGGTAGTAGACAATCTTTTGGCGTAGAATTTAATGAATTCGCCCTGTATGATGCAGTATTTTGTTTCAAACAGAGTGGTTATATCTTTAGGTGGGGAGCCACATTGTGCGGGATTTCATTACACTTCTCAGTTTACATGGCTTATTTAAGTGTTAAGTTTTGGCTAAAATTTTTGGTCTGCATGCTCATTTTTTGTTCTTTGTCAATACTTTGACTCTTATATAGACGTCAGGAGCGTTTGAAATCAAATCTATGCAGAATACAGCTTCACAATATCGCCTCGTGTCATGTGTTCACGCCAGGTTCACTGTCCATAATATTTTGCACAATACTCTCTAAAACAATGTGTACAAGTCTGCCCATCCACAATGACATGGGTATCAACTGTATACAAATTCTGTACCACTCATATATGTGCTATAGTGGATGTGTTACACAAATTGCACGACTGTGTACTACTGGCACACAAAGTTACACAGATGTGCATTTTGGCCAACACCCCGCAAAGCATTGCTGACAAGAGGCTTTAGAAAGTTTTGAAGAGATGTGTCACCATGACAGTTGTGCTTGACATACCGTTACGCCTGCTTGGTAAGGCCGTCCACTGCACTGGTAGCTGTGCCGTCATAAAAACACAATGCTGTTCATGCTCCGTTAAATTCTCCGCTAAGATCATCTACAAACTGTAATGTTGAGTGCATATGGAAATTTGAGTTCTGTAGATCAAGGAATTTTAAATAGCTTACACTTAATCCTTTAATTTAAAAGAAAAGAACACATTTATACATCCTACACCTTAAATGAAAGAGCTATACAAACTGTGTGGAATACTATATTTTATACGTATTTTAAAGGTTTTGTAAAAGAGGCAAACTGTTTTAAACATCGTCATTTCTTGCAAAATCCACCTATTCGGGACACGTAGAAAGTCCCTCCATGTTTCAGGCTTGTCCAGTGAAAATCCTCCTTTCCTCCTCTTGAATATTCATTGTGACGTCACTGTGGTTTTACTCTTACCATTTAATTAACGTGCATTTCCAGTCTCAGCTAAATATGTTCGAACATCGTGATGATCGTGGATTTTAAGCTCTGTTAAAACCAACACTGAAAAGGAAGAGTTTGAGATGTACTGGAGGGCCACATCATGCCTAGATGCGTGGCTGTAGGCTGCCAAAATGTGTCTGAATTGCGATGTCCTGAAGGCAGAGAGCACAACCTGCCCTTTCACACATTGCCCGTCAAAGCCAGAAAAACCCGTTCCCACTCACTGGAGCTTGATGCGTGGTCGGTCGAACTACTGCTCTCAGCGTCACTCCTCTGTAATTCAGACTGGTAGCCTTATAAGCTACATTCACTTTCATCAGAACTAGAGCTGGGGTCCCCACTTAAGCCCTCCAATACGTTATCTACATGGATTTTTTTATTACCTTCAAAGACAGACGAGCTACTTCGCAAAGCTAAGCACGATGACGTAATCAATCTGTTAAAATGGCGGCCTAAAAAGTCTTCTCAGTCTTGGATGTTTAACTATTAAATACTCAAATTTTAAGCACTTCCGCCAAAAAATTGAGATTTTTTATTTAACCATAAGTAAAGCTCTTTCTTTTAAGGTATAGGTTGTATAAATGTGCTCTTTTCTTTTAAAATAAAAGCATATTGCAATCCTAATTATTCGTTTTCAACCTTCCACGTCAAGATCTCTTTAAAATACTATTCATTGTCCCGTTGTGGAAGAAAATTTTGGTGGCCATAGCAGACAATGCCTGTGGCTCTTTCCAAAACCCATGCATTTCCCAAGTAAATAAATTACTCTGAAAAAACGAACGATTACAGCGTCAGCCGTAATTACGGAAGGCACAATGACAGAAGAATTATTCTATTTGCATTTAGGCCGGGGAGATTTAGAGAAGGCAAATTTTTGGGTTCCGCTGTAATTGACATCATTTTCAGAGAAACAAGGTAATTAGTTCTAGACAGGCCGTACACTCTACTGAGGACCATATAATCATCCAGGGACGTAACTGGCTAATCGCAAAGTGCTTTATACAAAGCAGGTCATTTGTCAAACAGAGCTGCATAAAGCGTTTTCTATAGGGACAAGAGTCAACCTGAAGTGGCAAGAATGGACCATGTTAATCACACCAATATGAGGTAATTCCAACTACACACATTATTACCTGTTGTGTTTCAACTCTGGTGTCCAAACGAGAACCTAAGAAATGACAAAAGATCCACCAAGAAATGCACAGCTGGAATACAGCTCTAGTCGAGGCCGATATGTTGACGTGAAGTGCAGTTCACGTAATCACAAATGTGTCCGGGTAAACCCGATACCTAAACACCCTTTAGAGTAATTGCACTGTGTTTGACTGGTTGTGCTGTCCCAGCATGCAATCTGGTATTGTTTTGCTCTAACCTAACCTCCTGCTATGTTTCTTGAGAAAGTCTGTGGCTTTCTTATGGCCTAACTGAAAATACAAGGGACATGAGACAAGATGTCTCTGCTTATGGTGACACGGTTAATGGGCAAATACCGGCATTTTAACACAGCATCTATCAAGAGACAGATAATCCATTTCTCTTGAGTAATTCTCGTGCTCCTGCTAATGTAATTTGTTTCGACAGAAGAACAATGTCTCTAGTCTACAATTAACAGGTGAATTTGAGTGTGCACATGTATTAGGGTATCTGGGCTCCTGAAGGAAATCCTCTCCCGGCTAGAGCGTCACGAGGTCAACCGAATCAGACAGAAATGGCTGCCCTAACACGACTTGGCATCATGAAAGCAGCGATACAGACATTCTGGGCTCATAAAAGGCCTGTTGTTTTGACGTTTTAACATTTGTTTGAGGTATAGTATGGACTTGTGGGATCTGCCCAAAACGAGTGCCAATTACCATATCTCCAAATCTGTTCAACTATATTCCGCGGCTGTATTAGTGAAAAACTCTTTTCTCTAAAATACGTATACAGCTTACTTCGAGGGTCACAGTAAACGTGTCTGACCACACAACACTGCAAAAAGATGAACGGAGACTGTGAAATATTGAATTTATCGTTGAAAAGATAATTAAGCAATGTATCTCCTCTACTGACATGTGTGAGGTATCAACGATACTTAAAATGAACTATCCTGGTACATTGTACGTCTGCCGTAAGGTGAAAGAATTTTTTTCGGCAAGCATTTAAACATGATTTGAGAATTTTAAAGCTTACATAGGTTATGATCTTATTTAAAGATAAAATTCTTTTCGAGGTGTAGGTTGTGTGTCTATATTGTACAAAGGTACATGGCAAACCAAACCGAACATATGTATGGAAATGCGTGCATATGTAGAGCATATCTGGAATAACTTTTATTTGTGTGCACATATGTGTGAATGATATTTCACAGACTAGGTTTATATGTATAAAAAAGTTTTTTGCATATGCACAGTAAACGATTAGTTTATCGGTACATATGAAAAACTGGAGATATAAACTTTGTTTTTGGCATAAGTAGACATGAACCAAAAATACCAATTCGGCTTGCCATTTTGAAACCTAGTATCACATGTTATTGGAAAGTATGTTTCATTGCTTTATGGGTTCATGTGGAATTTTATTAACTTCATTCCACAGTTTACTCCGAGTTACAGAGACATTTGCTTAACTGTAGCAGGATTAATCAGTTTGTTCAGCAGAAAATTCCTACCGTCCAACCACCGAAATGGACCCAGCATTGACAAGATTCCATGTGGTTGCTCACTACGAAAGACATAGGTAACCCGGCAGTATACCTGGACAGGTACAGCGGACACTAGTATATATTCCAGGAAATCCTGCCAACCAAATTTAAATTGGAATAGCCATTCGTTTAAACTTCATCAAAATATTCATGATTCTGACAGTTACTCTGAAGGCATGTAGGGAAACCCTTTTGGGTTGCTGGATTTTGCTTTCTGCCAAAACAAATTATATGTCACGTGTGGCGTTTCCCCCCTCTGACATCGAAATGCAGACAGCAAATGTTTTTGGAAGAAACTGCATACATTCTTCCTCGTCTTACTTAGTTACTGACTGTCAGCAATCACTTGTCGCATCCCAGATCAGGGGCATGCTTGACACACACTAACGGATATTAGTGTAAACATCGTATAAGATCATGCATCATCCCAGGTGGCTCAGTACAGGGCCTCTGCCGAACGTCACCGTTTTCCAACGACTAATTTGCACTCTTAACAATGTGGAGCGCTGTAGATGGATAGATATTACACACATTCCTTTACCAGGCGTTAAGAGATGAGCGTACCACTCAGACAAGCTGTTCTCCCGTCAGAATTGGCTTAGCCACTATCATCTCGCATAGGATGCCTAATCACATAATTTCATGGAGAAACAGATGATCGCCTGTAGAAAAGTTCAGGGAAAGGACATTACACAGACGGGAGTCGCAATATGACACTGACACATTTGGTTCCATTATATCAAACCTCTCACCATACTAAAATATTCATTCAAATGTCTGAACACACACTATTGTGCAAGTGGCATAAAATTAGTGAAACATCCGATAAGTTTAACTTGGCTCCCTTAACCAAGGCGATTTTCAACCGGTGTCTTGTTGTCGTAATAGAGCAGCAAGTTTTTCCGTGTTCATATGGAGCTGGTCGTGAGTATTTAGCTTGGAAACCATAAGACAGACTAGCCTCCCACAAGAGAGTTATGGAGACTTCCTTGTCACCAATGTATTTCAGGACACCTCTGGCAATATGAGTCCTACATCTTATGTGGCCTTATGTGAAGTTTGTCCTACATGACTCGCTTTTCACAATCTTGACTTATACACTTGTCTCGTGTTCGGGCTGAAACGAAATCTAAACTTTAAGACAGAACGGAAGTGGGGAATAAACGGCTGTTGAATTTCAGATTATCGTTATAAACCTAGATCAACAAAACCTGGAATTGGAGCAAATGATCAGTACTTGGAATTCGAGTGCCGACGCCGCAAAACCAGCTTTGACTTAAATTGAAAAGTAGAGACCTCAAGACAACATGTTTGATGTCACAATGTCTGCGTTTATGACGCCATGTCATGCCAGGGAATCCACTTTTGTCTCGTTTAGTTTATCTAGGAACCTTGCAGCGACCCAAACATCACGACGCCCAGATCAATTCTCATGTTAACCTTCGATTTGAGATTTCCCAAAGACTGTGGGTCACGAGGGTCAGATATTTGGGTATAGGAAGTAACGCACGGCACTTTGTAAGATTCCTCATAAACCTCTTCCTCTATTCTTGTCCCTTGTGTATGGTGTATTGCCTATAATATGACGAAGGATTGGAGTCATACCCTATACATGCACTTGCGCAACAGCTCGTCGTGTCATGAAATGCAACGCCGGGTTTATTGCCCATAATGTTTTATACATCTGTTGCCTAAAATCCGTGCACACGTATATACATACCAGTAAAAACATATCACAGTGGATGTGTTACACAAATTGCACAAAGTTATGTGGATGTGTACTTTTGCAAACGCATCTTTATACCATTCATACTCAGGGTTTTTAGAGGATTGTGAACAGATGTCACTATGGCAGTTACGCTTGACGTAGCATTAGGACTGCTTTGGAAAAGCTGTCACAACACTACTAGCTGTGACGTCCTAACAATAGAACCTACTTTGTGCTTTGTTAAATCTTCCACGAGGCGCGTGTAGCAACTAATATGCTGGGTACAAGTAGGAGTTTGTGTTCAACAGATCAAGGATTGTCCTATAACTTACTCACCAACCTTTAATTAAAGATCTAAAAAAACATAAAAGTAACATAAAGTTCAGATGTAAAAATGCAAATAGCTAGTTGTGAATGTAGCCTTCAATATTTTTTAGCGATTTTTCATTAAGGAGAAAACGACACTTTAAAATAATTTTTGAATATGGTGGGTGTTTGGGACCAACTTTAGATATATGTAGTCTTTGTGTAATGGCGTTATAAATGAGAATATATCACATGTTTTACAATTATTTTGGCACTAGAATATGTCCTTTTCAGCTAACAAATGTGTTCAATCTGACTTGGATCATATTTATATGTTCAATATGTCCATAAATGCTATCATATTCCAGGTTAAATGCATATGTTTGCATACAAACAAGAAATTTACATTCAGGTAAATTTATTAGATATGCATCACATCCTTATTATTATCATAACATTACAACATTATTATACAACGACGATAAATATGAAAAGTTGGTCCCAAATACCCACCATACAAAAATATTTTCAAATACCCTTTTCTCCTGAAAAACAAAAATAAAAACAAAAGAGACCACATTTTAAAGAAAGCTTTAACGCTCTTTCATCTGATTTTGCAATCATTTTTATGGTTTCTTCTCCTTTAAGGAAAAATACATAATGCATTCCGTGGGCTCTTTCATCTGATTTTGCAATCATTTTTATGGTTTCTTCTCCTTTAAGGAAAAATACATAATGCATTCCGTGGGGTCCCGCTTCAAGATCAGTTCAAGAGAATTATCCATTACACGAGTCACAAGCATATTTTTACTGACCAGGGCAGACAGTGCCGATAAATCTTTCCAAAAAGCAAGTAAGTCCCAAGTAAATAAATTATTTTGAACAAATCCGCGACACGGAAGGAATAATGACAGAAGAATTATTCCATTTGCAATTAGGCCGCGGAGACATCAAGAAGACAAGGCTTTAAGGCCCTGCTTTACGTAACTTTATTTGCAACAAAATTATTAAATCCAGACAGCACATAAACTGTACTGAGGACCATGTAATCATCCAAGTGCCTCACTGGATAATCGCAAAGTATTTTACACAAAGTACGTCGTTTGTCAGTTATGTTAACGGATTTTCTATACGCGCACATGTGAACCACACGTGGCAAGAATGGATCATGTTTATTAGTCTCAATGCCAGCTAATCCAACTGCACACATTATTACTTGTTGGACTTTACATCCGGTGTTCAAGGACGAACGTCAGGAGTAAGAAAAGATGCCAGATGCATAGCTGGGATGCGACTTCAGTCACATAATTCAAGTTTCAAGTTTACGTCCCCACGACTGTTTCCGTGTAAAACATATGCCTAAACATCCCACAGAACAAGGGCACCTTATCTGGCTGGTTGCCAGAAATAAAGCTATTAATGGAATTTCTCCTTCATCAACAGACCTGTTAACGACTGTTATGCGCCGTGGACACTTAAACGGGTATCGGAATTGCCTGATAGGTTTAAAAAATCTGGTAGAACTGAAAAAACATTTCCACCAGATGTAACACTACACTGAAGGCGGTCTATGATTTAAGGGTGTGCATATTTTAGGCAATTCAATAGGATTACATTAAGATGACATTCGAAGAGATTAACGTAACGTTATATAGGTAGTATGTAGTGTAACCATTTTTATAAGCACAGGGTCGTGGATGCCTGATTGAAATTGCAGCTTTTTATTAATTTGAATCTTCTTTCCCCTTTGTCCCATCCTCGACAGCGTGAATATCTCCAGTATCATGAATAATATATTTTGAAAGCCCAAATAATATGCTGGAAGTTAAGTAAGAGGGTCTTCATCGTACAGGTATTCTAATGGGCGCTTTTGTGTTGGAGAACAATTCATTTCATTACATTAATCCCGCACTATTCCACTGGTGCAGAGTGTTTTTTTCTTTGTGAAAACCATTTTTCTTCTGCCAGTATATGTACTGTATGACACACGTGGGAAATTTCTTCAGTATTCCCCTAGATGTCTATGGCAAACACCGTTTGTCTGGTCATACAAAGCATTTACCACCCAACCGCCGAATCGGAACCAGCGTTGATAACATATCACAATGTATCTTTCACCAAAACAGAGAAACCAAGCATTCAACAAATCCAAATATGTATAGTTTGGCTATATATGCCTGTAGTATCCCAACAGTTCAGGGGAAATGGAAGCTAGTTGGGAAAGGTCAAGTCTTCGTAGGTTAATAGCCAGTTACATCCCCACTGGGCAAACTGAAACATTCATTTCCACTTTCGCATAAACCTGGCATATAATAGATGTATTAACACACTGTTGTGTCATGGGAGAATCATATCTTAACAATAATCAAGAAAAAATTAGAAGAACTGAGACTGGAATAAATATTTCAGTATGGGATGGACATAGTAGCCCGAGAGACCATGCAAGACCTGTGTTCCAGATATTGCTGAGGTTCGCACACATCCCGCTCTTATTGTTTTCACACCAGCTTTTTAAGTGAATTGGTTTATTAGATATCTGCTGAAGGCTGGTAGTTAACTCTGGGCACTGTGGCTTTCCAATCCCACAATCTTAGCATAGCATTTATACATTTATAACTATACCATTAAATGTTAAACTCCTAACAATCAATTCCCGGACACACCAAAGGCTGTAACGTACTTATATGAATATAGCTGTTGTCTCTCTCCAGGGAATGGGAGAACTATAAGCACCGAAACGGACAAATATGAAGGATTTCGATTTTCCTATTGCGTTACTGGAAATACAAGGGACCTCAGAAGGGCTGCTTCTGCTGGTAGTGACACAGTTAATAGACAATTGTCAGCAGCTTAACAGAACAAATACCAAGTGTTAGATAGTCCTTTTCTCTGGAGTAATTCGGGTTCCACTCCCGAGACATTCTGGAGTCATAAAATACTTATTGTTTTGAGATTTTAACTTTTGTTTCAAGTAAAATATGGCGTTGTAGAATTCACGGCCTCGAGTTCCATCCACCGGTGCTGCACCTAGAAATGTGTCTCAGTGTTGGTGTTTATTTATGCCACGTGACGACTTAATTACCTGATAAATGAGTTTAACACTAATTCGAAATTTTACAGTCGTTGTTCCCCCCGAAACTATTTTTCAATCTTATATACGTTAGAAGCTAATAAGGGGTATTTTGTTCAGGGGTTAGAGGTAGTGTGTCTCATGTACACGGCATGTGGTAAGCTGTGTCGGTATTTATCCTCAGGTACATAAGACATATTAAATAATGTTATTTAACGTATTAGCATATGTAGAGAACAACATGGAATATGTATACATATGTATTTTTTTATTTATTTGATTGGTGTTTTACGCCGTACTCAAGAATATTTCACTTATACAACGGCGGCCAGCATTATGGTGAGAGGAAACCGGGCAGAGCCCGGGGGAACTCACGACCATCCGTAGGTTACTAGCAGACCGTCCCACGTTCGGCCGGAGAGGAAGCCAGCATGAGCTCACAGCGACCGCATGGATGGAATGCTTCGGGTTATAGCGATGCGCTAGCGGGCTAATCGACTGAGCCACAGGCCCCTGTATACATGTGTAAAACCAACGTTTAATTTATAGCCATATACAGATGAAATGGGCATATGTACGATATTTGCACATATCTATAATTTGAGAAGAAGTCCCAGTACGGCTAACTGTACAGATCTGCGGGCTCCTCGGTGGTTGAGGGTTCAGCGCGTTAGCGCAGCGTAGTGAACGATGAGCCTCTCGCCAGTACGATCGTTTTGATTTCATGTCCATCTCATACCGGCTTGTTCTGAGGTCGTATGTGGGAAGGTCTGCAAACAACCCACAGGTCACTGGTTTACGGGCTCTTCCCGGTTTTCCTCTTACGATAATCCTGGCCACCGTCGTGGGGATACGCAGACATCTGCTTTACTGTAACCAGTTTGTAGAGAATGCTTACCGTCCAATCACCGAACCCCGCACTCACAAGTTTCCGTGTGTTGTTCACTGGAAATAACTAAGCTGACAGTATACTGGATAGCTACAACCGACGCTAGGGTGTATTCCAGTAAATCCTGGCAATCAGTTTTAGTTCGGGAAGGTCATTTGTTTGAACAAAGGTTATGGGTAAATCACCTAGGGGCAAACTGAAATATTCATGATTCTGACAATTACACTGAAAGCATGTAGGGAAACAGTATTGGTGCGCTGGAGGTTGTTTTCCTAACAGCTGTATGTCAATGTCTAGGACGACCAGTATGTAGAAATGGTGCTAATATTAACGTTAGGGAAAACAAATCATGGATGAAATCTGACATTGCCTCTAGGCATCTAAATGAACACAGCAAAAACTGGATGTATTCTTCCTCATCGTAGTTAGATACTGTCTGTCTGCAATTACCTAGCGGATCCTAAATGAGGTGCGTCACTTTGTGACTGGCTTGACAATGATTAACGCATTTTGGTGTGAATATCGTATAAGATGATGTATTATCCCAGTTCACTCAGTAGGAACCTCTGCCCCAAGGTCACCACCGTCTTCCCACCACTGCGGTCGTGCGCACCCTTAGATCGATAAATAGTAGCGGGATCCACACACCTTCCTAGACTACGCGTTAAGAGATGAGAGTACCATTCAGATAAGCTGTTCTTTGGTCACAATTGGCGTATCCACTATCATCGCGCATAGGATGCCTTGTCCCATAATCCCATTGAGGAAACCGAGATTAATTACAGAAAAGTTCAGGGGAAGGAAACATTTCGGCAATTATACGTTAATAAGATTAGTGACAATGGCAATGCCCATATGCTACCATTTGAACCTATATGATACACATTGTCTTGCCAAGTGAACATTTACACAGGTGAGGGAATTTTGCCTGCGACATTTCCCTTCAACTTAACATTATACAGACGGGAGTCGAAATAATACATTAACACATTAAATGTGCCATAATTATTTATGTCTCGAAACATCTCACCACAACCACAAAAATTCCATTATTCTTGTGAAAACGGAAAGCAATGAAAGACAACTCCGTTTACATGAATACAGCTGGCTACATGGATAGATGTAACTATTTTATGACCTTTATTATGATAATATTTATAACATCCCAGGAGTTTAGCTTGGGTGCCATAATCATCACGTCCCCCTCTAGTCATAATATAATAGCAAGTGTTTCCTTGTTCATAAGGATCAGGTCGTGGGTGTTTGGTTTGGAAGCTATTATGAGACTTCTTTGTCAACAATGTGTTTCAGGGCACCGCTAGCAATATGCAGTCTACATGTTATGAGTTGTTGTGTGAAATTACTTTTCGCTTTTCAAATCTCTGACTTATACACTTATCTCGTGTTGGGGCTGAACCGAACTCTAGAATTTAAGACAGAACAGAAGTGGGAAAAGACGGCTGTAAAATTTCAAGTCATCATTATGAGCCTAGACCAACTAAACACGGAATTGAATCACGTTCTCAAATGTAGTATTTGCAACTCGAGCGAAGACTCTTCGGCCGATCCCATTCAGCCATTTTCTACAGAAACTGAAAAGAAGAAATCTCATGATAATGCGTTCACTGCCTCAAGGCCTTCGTTTATGATGCCGAATCATGGCAGGGAATCCATTTTTTTCTGGTTTCGTTTACTTAGGGACTTTGTAGTTTGGCTAGCAAATCTTTCAGCAGCTCACTTATCATAAGGCCCACGAGACATTAACTGGTTAAGTCTCTTAAAAAGAGGGAAAGCCAAAGCTTTAAAATACACTTCAGACATGAGGGCTTAAGATTCAACCCACATAAATTAACTGTCGCGTGAGGTCATAAGCGCCTATGTGGGCACAACAGAGACGCTATACTACGTGTATGCCGCTCCATTTTGAAGTCGAATCTCTTCTGGAGGCTTGGACCATCTCAGTACAACCAACTGAGTAGAATTGATTCATAAGGTTTCGTGTGTGGCGAGCTTTAGGCAGCTTGTAGGAAAAAAGTACGGTTTGAAGATTTTAAAACACCATTAAATTTTTTTTTAATTTTTTAGTATCGAAATTTTTTAGGTAGTTCATAACACACAGTCAATCGCGAATTATAAATATCTCCATGTAAAAGGGGACGCAATTGTAAAAATAATTTTGATCAATTAGAGGTTTATTTAATGCCCGATTAGAGGATGTGACATGAATCTGACCCTTAAATCATTACCATTACGTTTCTTCAATATACATAACACTACTCTTATACGGATACGAATTCAACTCTATTAGGGAGGGTTGGCCCCTTGATTTGTGAGAGCTGAGGCCAAATCAAAGAGTTGTAAGTACGCCACGGTGTGGAGCGTTTGGCTGCAAGAACAGCACGTCGAAGGGACCAGGCTTGACATTTCGCTGCCAGAAAGTGACGGGCCTCATTCATATCAATTCCGTGCGGTAAAATGTCGGCGTCTTCTCACAGCTTTGGCAGATTTCCGGCAATACAGCATATGTTCCTTAGAGAACGTCTAAAATATTATCGGATGGAGTTTTTTTAAATATTCCCTCTTTACTACAATTTATGTTATATGTCGATTTCTTTAAGCTCTCGTGCATGCCGAAATTTAGTTTTTCTGTATATCGAGATTAATTGTCCACGCCAGAGCTGGATAGAAAGCTTATTAACTGATTTCAGTACTACTGATAAATATTAGAACTGCTATATCTGCAGTTTATGCCTAAACGGCTGTGCCATTTGGTAGTGTGGTTGTCTATAGTTTGACAGGTTTATTTTATTCTTAATATGGCTTCGTTTTACAAGCGCCAATTACGCCAATCTGATGTGGTCAGTTGAATGAACATAGGCACTTTGTCGTGACACTCAGCCTGGAGCATCGTGAGCGGTGTCTTAGGCATTATGGGGCAGTGAGGGCACACAATACTATACTATACCGCACTGCCAAGAGTTGACCCCAACATGACATGTATGATATCAGTAGTGGTGATTGATTGATTGATTGTTGTTACACTCCATGCTGAGGCGTTTTCACTCGTATATACGATGTCATGACAAACAAACAAACGTGTATCGTAAACTGGTGTATATATGCCTAAGACACATTTGATACACGCAAACTCCACATACGTCTGTTGTACTTACCAATGTTCTGGGTCTCAAATGTTTTTTCACCTCACATTCAAATATTTATTCAACTATCACGTCCTCTGCCTATTTAGACAATGGCTGAAATATGACTGAAACATAACAAAGCGACCATTGCATGCACTATGCACATATAGCTATATACCTTGCTATCGTCGATATGGTCACGTGTGTGAGAAAGCTTTCCAGCAGCAATGACCTGGCTCTGAATATCTCAGTTTATCCCTTGGCGAAGTAAGTCATGATTAAGCGCTTCCCACCAGCTTTGCTCCCTCGAGAGCTTCTGGGATACATAAAACTACGAACAATGCAGGAATTAAGCTCTTTGGCCGTAGGGAAGATTACTCCCGACATTTCCTGTAATATCTCTTCCCTTTCACGATCGGCAAAGATAAAATGATTCAAATATACTTTTGTTACCTAACAGCTACGGTAATCTTCACTCCAAAAAAGCAAAGACTTATTTTGCAATTACGCACGAGAGAATCAAGAGAAAACGGTGCCTTAAAGTCAACAATTTAGTGTTATTCACGTGGAAACCATATCCATAACTCAGGCGGTAGCTATAAATTGCAAAAACGCATCAGCAGAAATAGTGCCCGTATATACAGACTAAATAATTTGCCGGACAGTTTTATACAAACATTGTCAAAACTAAGACCCATTTAACCTAAGGGGCCATGAAGATGTTCTTTTGGAACAGGTTTCCCTTAAAGAATGGGTTTTGATATCAACAGAATAGAATTGCTTGTGATTTTATTAATTAGTGTCCAGAACGACATTTTCTGCATCTGACGCACATACTTTCCTTACAATGAACCAGCTCTTTGTGTAAGGAAATCCGTTAGAAAATCAGCAGCCTAAAGGACTTCATCAAGAACTGCCCAGTGGAAATTTATAGCTAAATCAGTTCCAGTGTTGATCCGACTCTGGTAGCGAAACTCAGTGCACGTAGACATAATGGTAATTTCCCGGCATGGTCAACGTTTGGTAAAAATAGCACATCGTCATGCAAAAAATAAGACAGACCTTAACACTTAACCATTCTTTGCACACTCTGGTAAAAGGTTGAACAACCATATTTCGCTCTTCTACTGTATCCTTTTGACTTCACCTTTGACAGGGAGTCTGCCGGAGACTCGTGTGCTACAGGGATTACACCTTAGGGATGCATGACCCGCTTTTGATTAACAAAGAGGCACTTGGCACTAAATCGCTGGAATAAATCGTTTCCTAAAAACATTCTTGGTAGCGGTAACAATGTTAACCTCAACAGAAATTATATTTTATTATTCTAATACAAGTACTGTTGTTACACATGGACATAAACACAGCGGTTTACACCTAGCCAGGTATTAACTAAAATCCCCAACGGTATACATGGGCAGGCATTTTCACTTGCTCCGGATGTAGGCTGCAGATTTGTGAAGAAAATACAACCACATAGTATCAATGATGTTTGTCAAGTGGGGAGGGTGGATAAGAAAGAAGAGCAAACCATATTTCTTTCTGTCTTCCGGCGGCTAAGAAATCACATTCGTTTAACATATGCGATGCAGTCGTGTTCAAGCCATTTTTCGTGGCTTGTAGAGACATTTACATTAAAGTAGAAGTAAACGATTTTTCCTCTGTCGCTTCTTGCTTCATCCCCATAAAAATTGGGTTTTTTCTAGCTTGTACAACGGCAAGGAATTGTTTACCTCTGAAACATATCTTTAAGCATTCAGTTTCATCTACATCAATAGAAACTGAGTTATCTCCTCTCTTTTCACACGTTTTACAATAGCACATTTTTGTGACGAGGGACTTTATATATTTGTCTGCTTTATGTCAGGTTTCCGTGGTGTGTAGTAAGAGAATTAAGGATTGCGAAATTTCCGTTCGGCCTAATGACATTTTACAGGCGTATGATAGACATATAGGTCCTTCCTATACCAGTTTAAATGCCCACAATGTTTGAACGTCAGTTAATGTATAAAGAGGCGTGTTAAACCACATAATGTACGCACTGTCGTTACCAAGAAGAGATTTTCGAGCCGGAGATCTTTCACCACTAAAGGTAAAAATGTTTTTTTTGTATCATGCAACTTGCCAACCGTGTTAGGTACCTTTTGTTGGCATTAATTTTCGGATCACCTGTCTCGTACTGTCCCGGAGGACCAAATGACACCTCTTTCCCTCAGGAACTATTTAACTTGACAGATGTTCATTTTCTGCTCTAAATAGCTTTTGTCAAACCTCTTAGGACCGCTTACTATAGCAGATGTAAGCAAAAATAGCTGCCTATAACATTTTTGACAAGTCACATATTACAATAGGACGTTCTTGATACCTACGATAAAATAGTTCGAACTCTAAACTGGAATGCTAAAGTACAAGCCTTATTAGATTCAAACTTTTTTGTGCCTTGTGAAAGATTGGTTAATTGGATGAAGTACTCACAAGTAAAGGACTTGTAACATTAAGGCATCAATAGTGTATAATGCTAAAAGTTGAGAATATCGCCTAGATTGGACTGAACTTTTTTGACGCGATAAACAATAATCATGGAAATATGGGAATGGGTGTTTTTAGTGGCACAGTAATATCATAACTCCTAATCCAGCAAGGTGTGGGAATTCCCTTGCTGTCTATCCATCTAGAGAGGTCCACGTTCTTTCAAAGTGCTAATTACTGTCGTAATCAGGCTTAGGGAAATGAGTAAATGGTCCCCTAGGGGCGATTTGAGATACTGCATCACCTCGTGCCATGGTCGTGGACAACAACGTCAGGTAAACGGTGTCAAACCGAAGCACAATACACTCTAACACGCCCCTTCTGGGGAAAGATCACCCTATGCAGAAATTAACAAGTCAGCACCAAAAATCCACTGAGAAAAAAAAGAGTACGTTCGGGTTTTACGTGAGACAACTAATTTTCCCATTCCTATCTCTTGGGGTTCACGCTTAACTTATAATTCCTTGTTCCCAACCTTAATATTAACACTGTATTTACATACAGTTGTTTCTAATTCAATTTCTAAAAGTCGGCAAAACAAAGTTCAGCACCTCAAAACAGATATTCCCAGCAGGTACATAAATATCCCAGTTTGTCCCTGGTGAACTAATTGTAGATAGGTTTCAAACAAATTAGATTCGATTGCCAAGATAAATTGCTTTCATGTGAGCAGGGGTTACACCTATCTGAACAATTCCTGGCGGGTTACCTGTAATTTGATTGCTGCTTTAGACCCCACTGCAGAATATTTCACCTTCACAACGGCAGCCAGAGTTATAATTAGACAGGAAACCAAACCAGTGGGAAGGATGGGTGGCTGGGGTTGGGGGGGGGGGTTGATTCACGACAATCCGCATGTTTTTGGCAGACCTTCCCACGCATGACTGGGTTGTTACACTGACCCAGCAAATCAATCAATCAATCATTTGTCTCACAGCGTTACACATAGTTTAATTACGCCGCACCTAATTTCCGTTGGAAACTGTATCAACGGGAAAACCCATACTCAAGTTAAACATGTTAATCTGCAATGTTGGGAAATTATTTTATGGCATTATTGTAATAAAAGCAACACAATAGCTATGCTTATAGGATAAATTTTGTCGCGGTATTTACTACTTTTTCGTAATCCCCCTTTTTTGGCCGGTAGATTCACGTAATGGGACTCCCTTCGGTGTAATATCAGGGCAGTGAAATTGTCTATGTCAGTCCATTGACACCTAACACCTCGCAAGTCTGATACCCTTAGTGTATATTATATTTGGGTTATTTATTGAAATGTATATTACAGTTTGCCCAGTAGAGCTCTTCGGCATGCCTGAATATCATAGAGAAGCCTGTTAAACGGCAATAGGTATTATCGTCAAGATTTAGATGACAAATGAACTTTCGATAAACTGCTATAAAAAATATGAAATGAGATCGTCTCAAGTATAGAACATTATTTTGGACTTTAGCTTAGGAAATAACCTCCACCATCAGTTGAAAACATGTTCCACAAGGACGATCAGCGCTGATAAAATTAGACAAACTTGAGAAGAGTTTTGTTGAAATATGCTGTGCACATGAATTCCCGTGATATCTATCGATGTGCACATCACCACCGTGTTTGAAGGTGCTAACGGTGATGTGAAGGTGACCTTTCGAAGGAGGATCCATCCGAACGATCTACAATCATACATCAACATATAACGATGTTCGTTCACACTAGTGTTCGTTAATGATTGCTAAGTGGAAGCAAGGCAAAGTGTTAGATGCCTCACTTGGGATCCCAGCAGAGGGTAGGAGATCGCCTTGCGCACTAAGCAAGCGGATACCTTCCTATAACAGATGTGTATGAGTAACGATCCACCTAGTACTTCTAGTAACACCTTGCGTTCTTGCCAGTGTCACGGAGTGCTTTATTATTGTTATATAGGCTATACAGGATATTTGGGGCAAATAAAAATACCTGCTAAACAAATTAAACTTTTTCTATCCACCAGGAATAGCTCAGATAATTGCCTTTCAGAAAATATCGGATTCGTACCTGCATAGTGTTTCAATATTATTGTCAAGCTGAAAATGTTACAAATTATTAATATATAAAATTGCATTTCACTGCTCGGAGGTTACTGCTTTGTCAGGCAAATTTTCACAAAACATAAATTGAAGAAGACCTAACGTTTTCTATATTTCTATATATGTTATCTTATAACTCCAAGAAAGCTGAAACATAGCTGGTTTTCTGGTATAAAGGTATAACAATAACGCTAACTCTCTCTGCCACGGAGGCCTCCTCATTAATAACAAAGGTGAATTTTTCACAAAACTTGAAGTTCGTTCACTATTTCCTACGAAATAGTGCCACAACAACGTAAGAATACCGAGATGATATTAATTCTGCGGTATATGGCCTAGAATCTTCCCGAAAGAAATTGATTGCTGTAATGATCAGCCATCCGTGGTTTCTGTCAATGTGTGGCGTCTTAGTCAAAGGGAGACTACTCTTGCGAACCCTTCCTGTACTACCTGTGTTACGACTGGAGTAAGTAACCCGTTTCACACAGCAACAACATGTAACGTAAATATCACCACTGTATACTTATGTTTTTGAGCTCTTGCAGCAGAGTATCGATTCCGGAAACAGCTACAACTGTTTCATTCGTTGCCTTTTGCTCATAAATTTCTGGCTTTATTAAAATATTGTAGTCACAAAGTCGGTTAAATTTAAGCATTGGCCATGGGGACGAGAAAAAGTGGATTTACGTATAAACAAGGTGTCTCTTAATGCGATTCCTGAGATGTAAGCCCTTAGCTGTACTGCACATTGCCCAGGGGCAAGGGCTTTTAGCTGCTTGCATTTTATATTACAGCGAAGAATAGGGGACAATCAATATCCTGAGTCTCCGAGTATACATTATGCCTTTCCGGAAGTTGATGGTATATTCTCGCAACTTCAGTCTAAAGCAAACAGGAGAGCAAGAAATACTGGACTACGGTGTGCAGTTCTGAAGGGGATTAGAGCCAAGCAAATGGAAGGAATATTCAGTGAGTGATTGGGGTTTAACGTGGTACTTAACAATGTTTTAGTCATGTGACGACGATGAGTTCTTCTGGTGTGCACTTATCACTGAGGTGATATTTGTAGCTAGGAACCAACCAAACATACAACGACCACCTGATGGTTGAGATTAAGCAATGTATTGAAACAAACTAAATGCATGAATTACCTTGATTTGCCGGTACAAACAAAAACAATACAGGAATACATACAGTAATAATAACACAATACATTGGTTGCAACTACAGGTGCGACATAGCATGAGCTGGACTGTCAGTTCAGTCACAACTAAAAGGATTGTCAGAATGGAGATGTCACTCCAGGTCTAAGTAATCTAGGTCCAGGTGGTCAAGTGGTTAGAGCGTCCGTTTCTAGGACGGGAGATCCAGGCCCAAGTCTGGGTGGAGTCATACCAAATACTTTAAAACTGCTTCCTCGCTAGGTGCTCAGGATTGAGAGGTTAGAGCAAGGAAACAGGTCTGGTCGGCCAGGTGTCAGTATAATGTGACTGGGTGGGGTGTCATGTCTGGTGTCTTCGGCATGATGTTCCAGTGGCGGCAGCACTTTGGCGGCATGGACTCGCCCTACCACAAGACGACACACTATAAGTACACCCCAGAAGGACTCCTCGTCGTCATATGACTGAAACACTATTAAGTACGACGTTCAACCCAAAGCACTTACTCGCACTCGAGTAAATTCTTCGCCTTAACCGTCACAGACAATCACTGTTGCAATCGTCATCCAAGCCGGTCTTCTCAGGAGACCCCATATCATGATCAGCTGAGAAACACACAGACTTTAAAACTGGTAAGATCATGATTTTGACAGATTTATCTGGAGCCCACCTTCAACATAAAGGACACACATCTCTTGACAGAAATCTGGGCGTGAAAGGGTTTCCATAAGTAACCATCTCAGCGTATACCACGAAAATCTCGAATGTATAAGGCATTTTAAAATTCTCGCAAATGGCAATACAGCCTTCATTGGGTAAGAAAACCTCAGAGGTTACGGTGCATGTTATGCTCGTAGGGGTCGTGTAAGCTGTCACTCTTTCTGCATTTATATGAACACCCTAACTGAGGTAAACTGACAAGAGGCCGTATTTCACCGGTTACCTTCTGGTACCATTTGCCAACTAACACATTGCCGTCTCTACTCTGGTTTTACACTCTATGCTCTAGTCTTCTATATTATAATTCCACGGGAGACAACTCAGTGTGGAACAAATATACAGTACTAACACTACGATTTGTATACGAACTGCAGCAGCGATGTAAAAGGCTATAGTAAACCTGACCCGGCGACCATTCACGCGGTGTTGCCATTAAATGTACAACAAATGTGTCCTGTGGTTAGCGAAAAATGTACTATGAAAATGTACACGGTATAAGCCTGTGTCTTAATGTGTACTTCCCGAATTCAATAAATGATGTTTAAATAAAATCATCATCAGCGATAATAGTGTAGTAGACAGCTGTGATATAATTTAAAATGTTTATTTGAAGAGAAATTAAGTAATAGAGACATTTAACAAAACCACCTTAAGATCTTGCTACACATAAATTCTGCTTTCAGGCAGCCACATCTTTCATTTCAACATATAAACAGGATTTATTGCACAGTCAAAAACGAAAACCAAAAAAAAAAAAACAACAGGCAAGGGGTTTTGACTACATTAAAACAACATAATTTAGTTAACCATTATGAATTCTTTAATCTCTTCTTTGCAATAATTCAAACATAACGACATAGTTCAAACGAGAGGTTATTTGTTAGTATACGCTTCAACACAAAACAGCAAACATTAGTTAATTAGATAATCATATGACTTAGTCGCCCGAGATACAAGATCTGCTTCCTCTGGTTATCTTTGATCTGGAGAAACAATACCATCTCTCCATCGCTCTCACCTATGTACATACACTCAGTGCCCATTAGCTGTTCCCACCGACACTCTCAAGACACAATGAATGGCAGCTCAGGTATCACGCGTATAATGTATATCAAACGTTCCAAACATTGTATATACACCAGTCAAACAATAGCTCGGGCGCATTATCATGGTAAGGCAAGTTACTTGGACATAATATTATGACACCCTGCCTCTGTTGTTTGAAACTGGTTATCCACCCTTTACGCACCAGCTGGTTTAGCCGCTGAATATGTCAGACCATCCGTGCTCGTCATGCATCGGACTCGACAGGGTGATCAGTTAACTTGAGCGCCTCAGGTATACAATTAGGGGTTGGGGTAGGGAACGAGGCCAAATTATCTTCAACAAGTGAACACGTAGAGAATACGCGTTAATACAAATGTTACAGTCTTGGTTCCTGGCTCCTTTTCCACGACTGTTGTAGTGGTAGCTTCTAGAGGATGCTGTCACTGGCGGATTTCTCGGCGACAGATTCGGTTTCCTTAACTGATGTAACAGTAGTTTCTGGAAGACGCTGTCGACGTATCTTGCAATCGTTCCAGATTTCGCGGCGCCTGTCTATTTTTCCACGACTGGTGCAGTGGCAGCCCCTAGAAGGTGCTGTTCATGCCGCTTTGTCTTGTTGTCATCGTTCCAGATTTGTCAACGCCAACTTCGCTATCCACCAACGGCGTAACCGTAGCGGAGCCACGTCGCAACAAAGAGACCAGAGCAACCACCATTCTCGTCAACAGGTTTTTGCCAACAACTACCCGAAGGACCCAGTATACATGGGAGTTGATAGCCGAGTTAGTGATGAAGAACCGCATGGCTAGGAAATCTGACTCCGCGGATAATCCAACACCCATCTGAACGCAAAGCATTCGAATCTAAAAAAACATGACAATATTAAAAGGTATTACCAATATATTACCAAGTACCAATATAAATAGTAACACGTTACCCGACCCCTTTTCATTAACTTCAGTTAGGGTTTTATTCTTGTTATTCATGAAAAACGGTAGAAATAGTAGTAACTTACCCATTCCTTCGCACCATGGTTTGCGGAGATTTAGAAAAAAATATAGTGATGTTAATTTGGTTAGAGCTTGCCATAAGGTTTCACGTTCAGCTACACATAAATGGTCTGAAATAACTAAGATTCTCTATTGTCATCACATTTAATAAACACGAACATTCAAACAATGCCAAGGTCATTGCTTTTATATAGTTAGTCAATAAAACCCGTCTTCGGTCACAGTACTTCTACAGCAATATAGCGAGGAGGATTGTATGTGTAGAGTAGTCAGATCTTAAGAAAAGTGCAAGTGCGGCTTGCGAATAGACATCTTAACACAAGTCTCTCAACTCCTACAGGATTCTTCAGTTTAACGCATCTGGCGATGTAATTATTAGGTTTCACAAGCGCATTTTTGTCAATAAGATAGACCGAAAGTTTGCTCATATTTTACCGCTGAGTTTCACTAGACATACACAGGGCAACTTCACCTAGCTACCACGTACACCCTACTCGTCATCTGCGCTAATTTCTCCCCTCCTGCCAACTTCACACCATTTGCCAACTTTGCCGCGTCTGCCAATTTCACCCCTCCTGTCAACTTCACGCCATTTGCCAACTTCGCCTCATCTGCCAATTTCACCCCATCAGCCAACTCTACTACCCCGGCCAACTTCGCTCGTTCTGCCAATTTCATCCCATCGGCAAACTTCACTATCTCGTCAAACTTCACCCCTTCTTTAAACTTTACCCCTCCTGTCGACTTCACCCACCCACCCCACCCCCAACTCCACAAAATCAACTTCATCCCACCCGTCAACTGCATATCAGCAGTCAGCCGATTCGCCGCACCTGCAGTCCTCACCACATCCGCCAAATTATCCCCACCTGCCAAACCAACTTAACTTACGGCCTTTGCCCCATCTGTCGAGAGCGCTCCACCTGCCAACTTCACCCCGCCTGTCTTCACCCCAACTATCCCCAACTTCACTCCATCTGGCAACTGTATCTCATCAGCCTTCCCACTTGCCAACTTCAAGCCAGCTGCAAAAATCACCATATATGCCAAATTCAGTCCACCTGCCAATTTCACCCTATGTGCCAAGTTCACCTCACTTCGCACAGTCTGTCGAGTTCAGCCCATCTGTTAACCCAACCCATCCGCCACCCTTACCACACTTGCCAACTTCACGACACTTGCCATCTGCACCCCAAATGTCAAATTTTTTCCACCTGTCGACTTTACCCCATCTGATATGTTTTCTACTGTTTGGATATGCGCAGGTCCTTGCCATCTTCTGGCATTAGAAGTCATTTAGAAAAACTACTTTTTCCATTCACGGAAAACAGATCAGGTTTTTAAATAAAAATTGTGAACAACTCGGGGAATACCCCTTTATTTTGCCGAGTGTCCGACAATCCTCCAGCGGTTAAGTCGCGGCTGAGCCATTTGGAAATGGAGCCTCATAAGAAAAGGGGTATTACAGAGACCCGGCTTGGACAGCCACATGACAGTATAAGTGAGGGTTTACGTACCAGTAGAGGGGTAGTACATATAATGAAGAGAACTGATATGGAAATCATCAGCGCTATGAATTCCGGCTTCACTGTTGAAGATCCCACTGTTCTTTCTCCCGAACGGCGCATGCGTAGGAGCTCTCTGATGACAGCAACGTTGCAGACTACCATCACTGATGTGAGAATGAATCCTGATTTAGAAATTAAAAGGATATCAGCATAAATATTTGATTCATAACTTTGACTCTATCGAGAACATTTGCGTAGGATCTGTCCCTATACTCATTCATTTAGATGCCTGCCAGTGGTAAAGTACTGAGAAATCAGATTGCTGGTAATTTTGCCTACTGACCGCCGGAGATAAGCAATTAAGAGTAAAACGTTGCACATCAAAAAATTATTTGTGCTTAATAGGTACAGGGGCGGACAAAACGATTACAGTCTGACAGTATGTTTTCTAGTTTTTTTAAACACTTCGTTATTCTGATTTTAAGCCTAGTACAAGATTTCTTTGAGACACGTTAAAGAAGTAAGTGATATGGACAGAATAAAATTTTTGTCCTGTTTTGGCCTTTGACATGGTTATTATCCCGACGACGAGAACCGGTTTCAGAGAACTCCAGACAATTGGTGGAATCATATGGTGAACTTTATGGCCTTACACGGTTAGCCTTGGTTATCAGTGTTGTAAAAGTGATCTCTCAGACGGCCACTGCTCTCAAGCATACTCGGGTGTATAAGCAAGTATTCCAACGTTAAATACGACGCTAAATGGGTTGTACAATTTGTGACGTCCGTCAGGCTCGAAGAATTTAATATGTCCAGCAATGAAATTAACCGTTTCATTGCATTGTATTTAATAAAACAAAATCATAAAAAACAAGTAAAGAGGGAGGTATGACAAGGCGAGAATTCTGCCCGTGTGCAAAAATCTGCTCACGGCAAAAAAATTTCCTACATTCCAATTTCCTTTAATTTCGACATATATGATATATGAGTTTATATACTCTTTGTACAAAAGTATAAATTTTGAATCAGTGAAACTGTTATAGTCAACTGAAAATGCCCCGTTAATTTGGTCAAATTAGTGCAGTTTTGAACCTGTTCAAGCTCCGATTAAGGCATGAAGAACGAAGGCCAAACAAGATGTATTATATTCATATTCTGAAATACTGCTTCATCAAGCAATTCTGCTTACTACTAGGGCCTATATTTTAAAGAAACATAAAGGTAGAAAATTAAAGATTGATCAGAGCCTTAGAACAGGAGACGCACAAACCTTGCATAAGTCTGTATGGTGTTCAAAGAAAAGCAAAAAGTCATTGAAAAATATTGTTGGAAACCGAACAAGTCCATGTGACCTTCTGTTCGGATAACTCAAATGCTGATGACTCGGTTTACGATTTTCAGTTAACTGGTTATTGACAGCCGTCACATGCAAACTAACTGATTTCTGTCTGCCACGGGCTGTGCTAGACAGATTCTTTCAGTGCCTTATCACACCTGCTCCTTTGTCTCTGATAGGGTTACTAGTGCTTTTCTTCACTGCCATGTTTCATTTATTTTATCCATATATATTATCTCGTTTGCTTTGATTTTAAGATTTTCAACAATTTTATGAACACTGAATACAGTGGCTTCACCATAATAATTTTGAAAATTCCGGAAATTATTTCTCCATAACCATTACCTTCTGCTACAAAGTAGTAGACATATGCTCGGCCCAATGGTGACGAGTCGTCCCAAGTAAACCAACAAAACGATCTGTATCCATACCTATTGACTCCAGCGAAAGGCAAAACAGCAACGATATTCTGAAAATACAAAACAAGATAAGTTTCTCTCGTTGCTCTTCTGCTTATAATCCGAACACCAAGTATAAAATCACGATGGGTTTTCGGACAAAAGGACAAAATTGTCAATACCGGTACTGCAAACACGAAATCTAAATCATGCTCGAAGTCATGTGATAATACAGATTTGATATATTTAGTTTTATAATTATCATAAAACTTGGGTTTTACTCTTTACTAAAGAATGTATCATGCACATTTATGTTAACCGGAGTTCCAGGGTAAGATAACACAAGAACCACTGTCAGAAAACGGCGCATATTCCTCGCCTCGTATTTTTCCAGAGAAATGACTTTGTCTGGGTTAAAGAGGTGATGTGAATTGGAAATCTGGCATAATACTGGGGGCACTTTTGAACCTCCTAGTGTATCGTATATACATTTACATTCAGACAAAGGTGAGTGAAATATTCTTGAGTACGGTGTAAAAAACACCAATCAATCAAATAAATCAGACATAGGTGCCATTAAGCCAGCTTTAAAAAAGTTTACCGCGTTTGCTGATTGTTGTGATCTGCTGCACGGTGCGGTGCATTGATCTAATTGTTTAACATTTAACGTTACAATGCTCGGCTCAGTTGAATGAATGAATGAATGAATGAATGATTATGGCTTAACGCCACATCGGAAATATCTCAGCCATATCGTGGCGAGAACAAGGTGGAAACACGAGACAGTTCAAGTTTTAGGTAGTCACTGGAGAACATTAAAAAGAAAACAAAAATGTTCGGACATGGGTTAAAATCAGGTAAGAAAACCAAAACACTTAAAACTGGAAAACCAGCATGATAAGGAAATTTTATAACAAATATTTATTTTGAGAATAAAATTTATATTTTATGATAAAGGCCAATGGCCTTCAAATATTTTATGACAGCGTCGCCAGCGATGCTGTCAAACAAATCATACATGGAGTTTACTGTGTAGAATCTTTGCCGCACATGGGCAAAGTCCACACAGTCAACCAGGATATGTTTGATGCCGTTTGCGCATCGCATCCAACATACTCGGGAGCACTGCCCCCATCCAGGATAAAATTGTGTGTTAGAATGACAAAATGCATATGTTGTGATCCCACATGTCATACATTATATCGTTTTCTTTTATCATTCAAATCTAGTCATTGTTTGACCTAGATCTTTAGCTTTTTATACGTCATGGCATACACTGGAGTTTCTCCGAGTTATTTAAGAGTTTGGCGTCATTGTACAAAGAGCGTACTTCTTGGAAAGAAATACCTTTGCTGTTAACATGTAACCATTTAAATCGTCTAGAAACTTCGATAACTTAATCTATATATGTGAGCGACGAAATGGCAGAAAGCACAGTCGTTACTCATCAGTTCCCCTTTACAGATCTCTGGAACTTTGGAGTTCAGGTCTACCTGCTGTTCGACTTGTGTCAATTTATGTCCCATTTTGGCTGCAGTTATCACATTTTCGAACTGTGTTTCGCCACTTACTGTTTTATTGGAGACTTTATTTCCGAGCTTGTGGACATTTTCGGCTTACCAAATTCCGAGGAAGAGTGTCAGCCACATGCGCAGTCTGCTACAACCCCCATCGGCGTGTTGTACATACAACCAATCGTCACTTGCAGGCCAGTAATGCTCTTTAACCCATGAATTCTCCGGAGCAGTGAATTTTCTTATTTCTGTAGACAGACTCACCCTCACAAACCTGGCATTTCAACCGGATATATAATCGCTCTAACAAGCCATAGTTTTATCATTGTTTTTGTATAATACATGTACAGATTTTATTGCTGATTTATATGCAATGAACTAAGTGTCTTCGTGTTTAATTGTTTGATCTTGTTTAAGTCCTATCGTTGTCTTGGATCTGAGCAAGCTATTTCTTTTTCCTATTTCTTTTTGTCGTTTTCCTCTCGTATTAGTGACACCCTTTCTGTTTGTGAATACAAAACTGGCTTGTTCAGTTTATAAAGCCTCTGGTCTTTAATCTTACCGCGTAAACGAAGACCACGATAATCGCCCCAAGTGGAGACTTCGATGTCCATATTTGTGCATAACGAAAAGGAGTGACGATAGCCATAGTTCTTTCCAAGGACATAAGTGCGACAATCACATGAGACGACTTGAGGAAGAACGTCTGCATGTAGCCCAGGTATAAACAGGTGGTCGCGCCTCCCGCGGCGCAGTAGCCGGCCCAGTAATTCACCACTTGAGGTATGCAGTTCATGGCTGATGAAAATAGAAACAAAAGATAATTGCTACGGTGAAGAAACCGAGAAATGAATAATTTAGCCGCAAGGATTGAAGCCATCGTACAGAGCAACATGGAGATGACGACCAAAGCCGTGCATTACCATAATAAATCTTGAATGCCATCCATTATATTTTAGATCCTTCTACATGAAGCAATGTGCGTTATACATAAATAAATACATACAATATGATTAAATGATAAATGATTTACTGATTGACAGATTCATTGTCTAATAAATTTGTGCTTAACCAATTAATCGAGAATTTTTCACCTACAAGTCGGAGTTCAGGTTTATGGAAGTGCCCAGAGAAACCTGGCCAGGAAACTTGGAGTTCTGTTTTTCACTTTTCTTAACTGAATGACACCTGTGATATCAAAAGAATCTGGTAACTAGTTTTACGTGCAAAAAATAAAATTATATTTAACACCAAAAATTCCGAGAAGAAAATCGCGCATCGCTTGTCTGCCCCTGAACAGCGCTGGTGTGCCAAATATGTGTAATGTGAGCGTAGCATTTCCGGTTTTAAGGCGCAATGTTTACTTTCCATTTCAAACTTCATTTTTAGTTTGTATATCTCCTCAAAACAGCTAATGCATAACTCAGAGTGCTTTTTTCGGTTTTAAATGGTCAATCAACCATTTTATTCACATGAAAGGTTGCGATGGCAAAAGAATGAATGAACTCCGCTTTTGTTTCAGATAAGAAAGTTTTGGATAGTTTTGACATTGTTGTTCTCTACACCAAGATCGCCTCGTTGGTGTAGTGATAGGAGCGTTAGAAGGAAACAGGACTGGTCGGCCCAGTGTCAATATAATGTGTCACCCAATATAATGGGTGGGGTGTCTTGTCTGGTGTCCTCCGCATGATGTTCCAGCGGCGGCAGCACTTTGACGGCATGGATTCGCCCTGCCACAAGAAGACACACTATATGCACATACCAAAAGGGCTCTTCGTCGTCATATGACTAAAGTATTGTTAAGTACGACGTTAAATCCCATGTACTCCATCCTCCACACCGATAAACGCGCATTAAAGAAGCGTCACGTGAGTGTAGAAAAAATGGCGTCTGCTGATCTGTGATACACAATTTTCTGTGGTCACAAGACCTTGTATGCACCAGTTGACTGTCTTCCGCCATCGGAAACTTAAAGAAACAGGATGCGTGTGCAGATAGCCTATATTCAGGATCTGTTTGTTTCTTGAATTCAAAAACACTGTACTATTTGTAACAGGAATTATCCTGAAGTAGGAATTAATTTGTGTTCACGCTTTTCTCGTCTGAGCACCACCCTAGGCGTGCGCAGCTCATAGCTGCTAAAATGCTGTCTGAGACAGACCCTCTGAAATTCATACATCATACGCGCCTCCTTCTGTGTCAGCAGCTATGTGTTCATACCAAGGAGCATGTGGTTTTAACCCTTTATTTCCCGATATGTCAAGCAGCTGTATAAAAAATGTCACACTTTGCATAAATGTTACAGCTGATACCTTGTTTACATCAAAAGTAACGATCGCGTTCCATGGTTACCTTGGCAACTGGAGAATGTTGCCATTCATCAACATTGGGTAATAAGGCTTCTCTTTTTAGCAATATAATAGAGAATATAAGTTTAAGTGCTTTGTCTACACCAAATGGTTTTGCCATCAGTATATGGCAAATATTATGGACTTTCACTTTGAAAGTAATATGCTGCAGAGCATTAGAAAAATAAAATTGTTTGTACCATTTTATTCACTTTTTGTATCCATTCATCCTGATAAGTTCCCAATGTTGCCAAATGGCAACACCAAAAATTCTACTTTTCTCTTCAGACTGTCTGTTAATTCCAGTTTATTATTTCATAAATATCGGGAGATGTTAAGCTGTTAGCTAAACATAACAAAGTCTCTGGAACATGAAATCCTCAGTTAATATTTAATTTCGAAAACCTGGGATGTATAACACGTGTTTCATCCCCTTGGAACATCGACATTTTGTACTGATCACGTGACAGTCACATGGCGTCTTTGGAAGACGCTGACCACATGGGTCAAGGAGTCTACATCCCTAGAGCACCTTATCACCCCAATGTAGCCATCTGACTACAACTTTACTCCATGTTAAAACTAAACCTACAATGTTGCAAAACCACCCTGGGAAAGAAAGCCATGTGTATTTAACAATCAATCAATCACGATCAATCAATGTTGATAGTTGATATAACCAAGGAACACCATTTGGAATCCGATTTTATTCATCGGCCTAGAACATTTCATCATCATTGAAAACTGTTGTTTGACGGCCTGTGTTTACATGAATCGGTTCTAATTTATATTTTATATATTTTCTTAGTTGGTGGTTTGTGTCATTTTTAGTTTTTGGAAACTGGTTTTGCTATTATTAACCTGGAACTTTGGTTGACAGCTGGTATACGAATGTCTGTTTCGACGCCTTGGTATATTTATGATGTGACGATAAGCATTAGTTTTGCTGCATGATTAAATTGTACCATATGGTTATCGGCTACTTTTTATTATTTTTCCTCAGTTACTCAAAATTTTGGGCTATTGATTGTATATTCCCCCAAAATGTACAACAATACATTGGTGACTTAGTCACATCATTTCACAGTTTAAATCTGCAATGATATAGATACAATTATAATACACACAGCCATTATAGGGTAATCAGTAGGTGAGCCTAACCACGAATAGAGCACTGAAATTTGGGCTTGGGCTTGAATTCACAGCGATCACGTAGGTCATTACGCTGCCCTAGCGCCCCGCCCGACAACAGAGGGCCCAAAATGATTACCATCGACCAATAATTTCTTATGATTCGAACTCACACCAAAAACTTGTACGTGATCACAGTTTCAAGTATATGTACTATGGATAGACGAGGGAAAACACCTGATGCCATGTCAAAGTCGTCGAGTATAGTTAGCATTCAACTTCATCGTGACTTACAAAATGGTGTAACCAACACTATGTATATAAAGCAGTACATACACTACTTCAGTATTTCTCCATTTAAAAAAGTTCCCATTCTTTCCTAATTACAAGTTTCACAATATACAATTTGATAGGACGCTCATTTCACAGGAAGTGAGGAAAATGAGAAAATCCTTAAAGGATTTGTGTAAAGATTTGGTAGTTGTTCATAGCTCATTGATAATTATCCATAATAAGCTAACCCTGTATATATTGCTACATTAATCTGAGTAACACAGCACATAAAGATAATTGCATTTTTTGCATTTTTCCATAAAAGTCAACCCTTTACGAGCTGCCAGAGCTTCGCCATTTAGGTCAAAGTGAAAAAAGCAACAAGCATATGGAATTTTTCCACCAAATGTATCTACATACGGGTGTAAAAGCAGGTCGTCAAAGATAGTCAGCCAGCCAACACAAGATATTTTGTCGTTTGAGGCATCTGTCTGTTACAAACAAACTAGCCAGAGATATTCTATGGGTCATATATAACATCATCAAGGTGGACCTCAATTTGACATGGGCCTCAAAAGTATAAAACATCGAAAAAACAAAATAGCGGTCAAAACTACCATTTAATCCTTTAATTGACAATGTTTATTTTCTTATACAACACTCCATTGAATATATAAAATATTTTGTGCGACAATACAGGAAACGAATATAATTTTCAAACGCAGGAGGAATGAAAAGATGCTGTAAACAGAAGAGAAAAGATAAATTGAAACAATTGTTGGCATCAACATTCTCCAAAATACGAGGAATGTGGCCATAGATAATTCCATGGTTCAACTGGGCCCTGGTGTAGTTGCGTTGTTTTGGCGTCATCTGACCAAGCAGATGTGCTGCAGGAGACGTTAGAATATTTTTCACGCAATAATGTGCGTGTCGGCAGCTTGGATCACCAGTGCACACAACTGGAGATTCTTTCAGGTGATTCCCCTAGCTCATGATGGACAGATAGAAGCCCTGACTCATCCTCCATCCCAAATCTGCTTCAGCTGGAGTAAAAGGGACCTAAGGATATATCAGTGGAATTATTGATGTAGAAAAATGTGATCAAAGTTAAGAACAACCACGCCGTGGTTGTAGAAAGACAGATGTTCTACCACCTTGGATACATGTGTGATGTCCATCCGTCCTTCTCCTGCTGATGACAACAATACAGTGATAACAGTCCTCAGTGTTTCTTGAAAAATCTCAAAGCGCCGTAGCCAGAAGTCAGTACTGGTTCCAGAAGACGAACATTTGTACTGCAGAACGAAAGAACTGATAGGGGTCAATCTGTTGATGATGTAATGATGATGACTTACATATCAGATTTAACGTGACAGGGCAACTGGCCAAGATCTTGTGAACACTTGTGTCAAATGTAACACGGTGAAATATAAATGCAAGAAGTCGCCAGCTAGGAAGCAAAGTTTCCTCTAGCATAGCGCGGACAGTATTCCGCAAATGGGTGGATGGAGAAAGTCCGCCAGACGGGGATGGGATCATAGAACAATTACATGTGTTATCCAAGGCTTCATCGAAGAAATCAGTGTGTTTCCACAACATCTCGTAGAAACCCTGGAAACACCTCAAATTCAAGAACGGTCGTCATAGTTAGATGCCCTATTCAAAGAAGATCCAAATTACTATAACTGGAGGATATATATTGAACTCGCAGATATTCACGTGACACTCACAGAAAAGAACTGAAAAATTGTGTCTTAAAGAATTTGGTGAGACGTTACAATGGTAAAGTGTCTATAAACATCAGGTATGAAAGGGTCCATGCGAAAGATGCTTCGGTGCTCGTGTGTGCGGAAATGGTGGCAATGGTGACTCTTCACACTGGCTGAATTTGCTGGCTGATGTGTAGGCCTATTGTACATTAGAGGTGTGTTACAACACACTTGGCAGATTCAGAATCAGCTCCGGATGAGATCTTCTAGGTCACTAAATTAATGTAAGCTTATCATTTTGCGGGGTCTGGAAGCTAAGCTATGAGGGCATTTCTGGGGTGGTCAAAATTGTCACCGCTTCAGCGAGGTAGTTCCAGTTTTAGTGTTTGCTGCCGCGGTCTGTTTCAGCATGCGTGAAAGGTTTTCTTCTATTTGTACAAGAAAGCCCCATCGCAGCACTGACATTGTTTCGCACAACGGAGGCCTAAACTAAGTCATAAAATCCGGTTCTTTTGCTTCATGATACAATCTGTCGGAAATTCCAGTGATTCGGTCAGGCAAACATTCACAAGAATGATTGTTGCGTGAACACGGCATACTCGCCAAATTTGAGCTGACTCCAACTTTTCTTTTCATGAACTCTGAGAACATTTTTGGACAAAAATAAAAATTCCAGGAAACTCCTTGAAAATTCTGATTCTGCGCGGAGCATTCCTTTTTTACTTTAAAACTTGAGAAATACAATTCGAGGATCTAACCCTTCAAAACAAATTATTATTCGGCCGATTGATCCTTGTCGCATTGTACATGGCCCAATTTCCGTTACCTAGGTAAACCACCCATACACATATTACTTTAGCCCTAACAACGAACTTGGTCATTATATATCCCACTGGGATCATGTCTTACCTTCTATTCCTTAGCCTTGGTAGCACGCAGCGTAAATATCACTCAGTTAAGTAAAGTCAATGGCTAAAACAAAGTTAAGCTATGTGGAAGAGACATCACAGATGGCGCTGTTTGTGGTCTTCACATTTACAATATTATAAGGTTGACAAAGCACGGAGTGGTAAGGATTTTCAGTGAAGGGAAAATTTAGAAGTAGAGTTTACTTAGCTGGGAAAAAGGCAAGACATGAAATTTGTCCAAAATTACTGTTGGAATGGCGTATAAAGAGACTACCTTCGAGTGTTTATGGTTGAAACAAAGGAACATACACTTCTACTACATACCCATTTTTATAATAGTTTTAAAAGGTAATATGAACGCAGGACATGAATAGGACAAACAGCTGATATAAAACTTAGAAGGTTAAAATAAAAAAGTGTTGCTTACTTTTTCTTAGGTAAAATGAAGTAGAATTTCAATATTTGAAACTATAACCGTTGAATTAAATTAAAGGTATTATAATTTTGTAAGAAAATATATTAAAAAAGAATATGTATTCTTCGAATGGTAATATACAGCCTATACAGGAATATTTCACTTACAGACGAAAACCAGCAGTAAATAATTGTGGAAAGAAACCGGACATAGTCCAGAGGAAACCCACAACCGTCCGGAGGTTGTAGGCAAGCTTTTATTGCTTCTGATTGAAGAGGAAGTAGGTCTACGTCGGCGAGAGCTGGAGGTGAACGCACAGCATTAACACTGATAAGAGGCTCTTGGGTCATTGTAAAATTTGAATATTTATCATCAGGTAAAAACTGAAAACTTTTAAAAGTAGATGCAAAATAAAGTCTTACTTTAAAGTTAAGATTTGATCATGAAAACTCCCTGGCATTTCATATTATTATCTTCCTATGACTTATTATTATTTTGGTTGGCGGTGAAATTCACAGATCCTGCATCCATTATTAGACTTGTTCATATAGTCTAGCCCACCTATGGCCCCCGAATGACCCTCTTCAGTCTCAACAGGCTGAATATATTTGACAACTGTCCATCAACAATCTCTCCTGTGTAAGTCACGCACTTTTGTAACTTTATTATTCCAAGTTTTGGCTTTGCGAAAATAAATTCCCATAATTTGCCATTGCTTAATACTTTTAAGGTGTCAGTTACCTACATGATACCGACGAATTTTCGAGCTGTTTCTTCCATTTCCAACATTTTGGTCCTGTTTTGAAATTTGGCACATTACCTGACTTTTCAGATGCATATGCATGTTTAGTATACTGTAAATTGAAACTTAATACATAGTCAGTTACCTTTCTTGGTGAATCGAATTTTTGATCTGTTTTGCCCAATTACGAAAAAAATATGTCTTTTTTGTTCTAGTATAGGCTTGACCCGGCTATTCTGTCAGCTCAAAGAAGCGTGTCTTGCTTTCACAAGTTAACTTTTCTAGAATGCTTGTTTCCAGATGCAATAGTTAAGGAAAACCCAGTGTTTAGTCACCTCAAACATTCCTATATGTACAATTATCTTAAGCATCCGAATGCAAGATATGATCACATGAAAGAGAGTTTTAACCAAAATTTCTGTTTTAAGACCATGGTATACTTTATGATCCTGCCATTGCACTACGCAATAACTGGAACTCTTATAAACCGATCAGGTTCTAGTTTTATCATATTTGCTGATAAAATTTTACAATTTCTCAATTATATCCAAACGCTCATTGAAAGGTAACGAGCATAGAGAGAGGATAATAAGAGGTGGACTGGTCGGCCCGGTGTCAGTATGATGTGACTGGATGAGGGGGCTTGTTGGGTGTCTTCGGCAAGTAGTCTCGGTGAGGCAGCACCAGAAAGAAGATACGGTGGAAATCCCTCCTGCACCAAGGAGACACAGCCTTCGTATAAGTGAAATATTCTTGAGTAGGGCGTTAAACAACAAGCATTCATACATTATATAGATTAAACATATAGCATTTTTAAATAACACATAACCATGTATGTACGGCTTAGGAAAATATTTTTAATTATTGTATAAGTTGAGTCAAAATGGCCGAAACGACTTATTGCTGATGGCTAAACACTCATTAATAAACAAAGTTTCTTTCACTTATAGCAAAGCCTGGTCTCAAAAATCATGATACTAAATCGAATGGACAGCTTTGAAAAGCGACGTTATAAGGTTACTGTGACTACAAATGTTCATATACGATTGTCTTTCTTCAGAAGAGAGATGCAAATAGAACTAGTGAACGGCCACAGACGGTCAATCTCTAATGCAACCGATGCCATGGGATATGCCCTCTTAGATAAACCGGGAATACTGTGTCGCGTCACCTTTATATCACGTTCTTGTATAAGGCACAGCAGGGTACGTATGACGTCAACACAAAGGGCTGTTCGGCTTATACATAAAATAGATAACATGGCGGCGGTTTATCTCGATTATGCAACATCACAAAAATATAAAGTATATACATTTATATCGAATACTTAAGCGACGCATGTATTTATGCACTATAACTGGCCAGTGTTTTCTTTTTGCAGTAAACGCCGATTTACAAATCAGGGGGAGTACTTTTCCATAATCCGTAAGTCAAATGATCACTTTGCCTTAAACTTTTTTTACCTTTGTTTTCAAACTAACGATCGTCTTAACGATATAGATGCAATATCTACAGTTATTCTACAGAACTAATGGTCTCCTACACTCATCGCCTAGCATACCAGAAAATGTTTTGACTTAAATGTTCCCAATACAGTACAATACAGTACAGTACAATGTACATCTATTCTTGTTAACCTCTGATGCAGCATTACTCATTATATTCTTTTTGTCTCTAATACTTTGGAAACAAGTAAAATTGTTTGTTTAAGAATATACATCTACACATACTACACCAACAGGTGTCATAGTTTTATTTGCGCATTGTGGACAAGCTATACCTGGGCTACTACACAATTCGGCATTTTTAAAGGCATCTGTGGAAAACTTGAAAATAGAAACCTTACAATCGGACAGTTTACGAAATCGTGCAAAAACGAAAGGAAAAAAACACACAAGTGCCACTTCTTACCTCCAAAACCAAGATCTGTAACGCAGAGGCCTGCCATCAAGATTCTGGGGATAGAATTTTGTCGTGATACCCAGGTGGTTCGGCATATAACACCAAAGATGATCAAGTTTGGTACAATGATGGATACGGCGTATAGGGTTCCTGTTATTGCCTTTCCCGGGATAACCGTATGGGTAAAATTGTCGTTTATTGAACAGTTGTCCATGGTCATCAGCGGTGGACTGCATGCCACAAGACGGTAAAGGCCACTGACTGACTAGTGATATATATCAGCGGGGGATCATTGGTCACTTCATAAGCTGTCAACATTCAGAGGTGGTCATTGAGCAATCGATGGCGTGAGAAATGCTTATATAACACTTCCCTCCTCTTCTGGCCTCGGGCAGATACAACGCTCACTTACATAGTGAGAGCACAAATTTTATCTCTGGCGCTATGCTCACCGTATCTATACTGTCGATAGATGTCCTTCCATAAACAGAAACATACATCCACGTCAAAGGAGGAATAGATGTTATACCTTTAACAAGAGGGCAAACTGACTCAAGACATCCCGTTGTTCTGGCATGGAGGCGATTGCCAGAATGGTAAATGTTATGTTACCACACACAGTGGACAAAAGCTTTCTGCGTTACGGTGTAATATATAATATTGTAAACGAAAACATGTACTAACGTCGCGCTGATTCGAGCTGATGTATCCAATCCAGGAAATTTGTATTTAGTTTCCTCAACTCCTACTTACAGTGAAGGGCATTACACAGTCACAAGTTAATGCACAACATAAAACAAAAATACATGAATATTTTGAGAGTGACTTTAACAACGTATAAAAGCACTGACCAGACTCTGACATGCACTTACCATCCTCCATCATCTTAATTTACAGTGGAATCTTTGGCCACTCTGAAACTAATTCAAAACGCACGTAGGTATATTGACAGTAATTGTTCATGGCAGGTTATTAGACTACATTACCATGGTTGATGCCTGAGCTCATGGTGACCTTTGGTTGACGGAGAATTCCGCGGGGCATAATCGTCCAATAATGTAGACCTACCATTTACTGAACACTCGATTCATTTCGTAGGTCGGGCACGTTACCGGTATTTCAAAAATTCTGTGTAATATATGAAAATCACACCGAGTAGTGAAGACAACAAAATCACTATGACGCATACAGAATCACGGGAGGTTCATATACAAATATAGAGAAGAAGAACATTGTGTTTTGTTGTTTTGTTTGTTTTGTTTGTTTTTATGGGGTGGGGGTTGTTTGGGGGGGGTTGGGGGTTGTTCTTGTTGTTTTGTTTTTGTTTTTATTTTCATTTTTTTTTTTTTTGGTTTTTTATTTCCCCGCATATTTTGTAGCTTCAGATTCTGAAGTATTGAGAATTTTGCGGCTTTTGCTCAAATATACCCCGGAAACGTGTGATTTACCCGGAAATGTTTAATGTATGCTAACGTATATCAAGGTATCCTTTCAGCATTAGAATAATACTAAACCTGTCGTGCCTAGACCTGTGATAATCACTCTTGATAAAGGTTTTTTATACAAATGTCAAGATTCTATTTTACATGTTTATGTACAGATTTTGAAAGTTTGATTAGCACAAACCACATATGTCTATCTAAGAAGCCTAAAGAAATCTTAGCAGAGATTCCTCTTTCGTCAATAACTCCAGACTGGGGCATAATAAACTTGGCAGCATCATGTCCAGTATTAATAGATTGTCAATGGTTTTTACGAATCAATTCTAAGTTTCACATGATTCAGTTCTCTTTACTTTTCGGGGGCCATGGCAACTAAAATCGGTCTCAGACGTTCCGCTTAGCCAACTGCCTTCATGGCATGTCTCGCTGCTTCTTGGGTTACTTCAATTTCCAAATAGTAACATCGGTGTGACAGTTAGCCAAAACATTTAGCAGCACCGTATAGATATCCCGATAGGTGCAAACTTTTGGCAGACCTGTATTTCAGCTCTCTCATGGATATGACGAAGTGCTGAACCTATTATCGCCATTATGGTAGATCTTATCATTAATCAAAGGGTATAATTGATAATTTGCTAGCTGTATACAACCCGTAAATAGCAAAGACAATGATAGGTATATATCCACCTTCGTTGGATTTGAAGGAAATAATTTGTAGACCTACATTTTACAGTGAAAACATTTACATCGTGGTTAGCATTAATTATTTTTCGACGGAATAAAATACAATGGAAAAGGAATTAACTTTTAACAATATTACAAACGTAGGTGTTAAATTATTACATTTAACCGAAAAGAAAAATGTACGAAACCCTGTAACACTGATACAAATATGTGATCTTTAAGTAATTTTGGTGTTTACATTTTTGCTAACGGACATTGTGCACAAACTGTAATCATAGTGGTTTTGAAATTAAAGTGATTTATGTTTTACCTAGTTTTAAAATTGTTCGTTTCCTCTTTCTTTCATAGTTATAGGCTTTATAATTCTCGTCACCATGCAACTGAAATACTGGCAATTTGGCGATAAACGCTGACCATCCATTCACCATAATAGAGCCCAGTGTCACTCGAGTCATCTGCGGCGTATACACTTTATGTTCTGATTTATAGCGCTGACGTGATCTGTGCATACATGTGAAAATATGAGCTTTTATGTTGTGTTATTTCAGTTAATTTTTACACAAAAACAAATCAAAAAGATGTACCCAAGCGGCACTGTAATCTTGTGGAGAAAAGAACATCAACGCCTTGTTCGTTATTTCACAAGGGACAAACAGAGGAAAAGAGTTGGGAAAATTGTTCAGCCTTGTAGTTCATGCGCCTCAAGTGATGAACGCACTCCATAATTGAACATGTGTCTTGTTAACTAGTATGTTATGTGCAAGCCGGGATATATTGGCGACTATGTCGTAAAACCCCCAGCACACATATAGATCAGGTACTATATCATGTCCAGGTACAACAGAGTAAATAAAGGTTTGGTTTTTCCGAGAATGACAGGCCAAATGGTGATATATCGAGACCTTTTAAACGGCTAATATTACCAGGCGACTCCCTTTAGCTGCAATCGGCACATCGTATCAGGGACACCATACGCCTACAGCACAGTCCAGGGATCAATACGCAAACGTACCCTAATTGTGCGATAGAATTTTCTGTGCACCTAAATAATAATTGAATAAATGAATGGTAGTTTTCCGAGAGATTTCACTATAAGGACGACAGAAAGTCAAGTCTACTTCCAAACTGTGGAATGACTTTAATCAACTCAAACGTATTTGGTGTCACACCAGACATTGTTATTTGCGTTAAGGGTTCAGTAACATATTCAGAAATAAGGTGACTTGTGGAGCAGTGATTGTGAAAACATGTGTATAGCTTTCAGCGCGAACAGTACATGTGATAATTGCATGGCAAATGGAACTACATGTATTTATCTGTCACTATATGTATACTTAGTACTTGGATCGCCTCAAGCTGTGCAAAATAAATGGAAACCTATGAATCTCGCGATCTTTAATTTAGTTTATGTGGTGGTGACGCAATGCTTGTCTGTAAGTACGGAGATCGGGTTAGATGTTCCAGGGAGTATTTTCCCAGATTATTTCAAGGTATTAATCTCAGGTGAGTAATATCCCATTCGATGGCGGGTGCATGTATTTAGCTCACACACACCCTGTAATTGTCCACTGCTACTATATTAACACTCGGTAATCTCTATGGGGGCGACCTCTGTTATTTAAAATATCATCGACATCGGCTGTTGGCATCTGTCCATGGGTAGCCTGCGCTAAATTATTCATTCGACGGATTTCAAAAAACGGAATATATGTAAATCTTCCCGTGGGTGAGGAATAAGCTTAGTAGCCCACTGATTCCGCTCCAAATAGTACCCGGTATGGCATACAGGCTTCCTTGGTGAAGAATGGCTAATTGCAAATTTCCATGTTAGTTCCATGAAGTGCCCACTGGAAGGCTTCGCTTATCCAGTAGTGAAGGAAACACACGTGTGATTCGAAATTTCGAATCTAAGATTGGCATTAGAACTGAAACGTGTGGAGAAACATTTTACCCTTATGGGGTTTCAAATGTAATATGTTGTATAAATCGCCGCCTTTGACCTTGATTATAAAGTTAGAGATGTAATGACTTGTTTCAGGAATTTGGTTATATAAACCGATGAAACTTCAGGTCAATGTTTTGTTAGGATTCTGGAACTTTCGGAATGATAGAGAGATATTATATATATATATATACACACCAGTGTGTAATGGGCCAGGGGATAAGGACCGCTGAATGCGCTGCTGGGTAGGAGGCAGAAGATCCGTTCTTCTATACAGTGAGCATCACCAATGAGCTTATATACACTAGTACAGGCCCAGTTTAACCTCCTTTGCGGTTTATATTCCTGAGGAACCTGTGCCCCTTTCGTCTCATATATTGCACACGACTAGCATATTGCGTCTGTGCGTGCGTTATAGCATTAGGGTATGTTCTTGTGATACACTTCGTCTCTGGACTTACAAAGTTGTGACTGAGTGGTGAATTCATCGATATATGCACAGATTAATATCATATAGAAGTCCAGCACATGCGTGGATTCCTCTCCGGCCGTGCGTGTCCAGGTCTGCAAGCAACCTGCGGATACTTTCAACTCAAGCAATCGGATTTCATCCATGCATAAAACTGACCGCCATGCTAAATCACAAACTCTTGAGTGCGGTGTTAAATAGACAATCAATCAATGACGCTTCGCCACAATGACGTACGTACTTATAAGGTACAAAGTGGACAGGTTTGTTAGCAAGTTGCTAAAGATTAAGGTTCACCCGCATACCCCTCAGTTCACTAAAGTGACAGTCCCCGCATAGGTAAAAAAAAACTCTTAAACATTTTGTTAATCAGACAAATACATAAAATAATAAAGTATTATGTGGTCTACTTATCATATTTTCTCTCTGACACAGATCAGAAGCTGAAATGCCTTTACTCACGATCCAATTGGTCACTACCCACTGAAATTCCACTACGTCCATTGGACGAGTCGACCAGAAATGTTGCAAGATTCAGGGAAAATTAAATCAGGCTTGATTGCTAAATCTCAGTACCAGTTTCATTCCATGAAAAACATCTACAAATGCCAGCACCTACTGTAAGATTGCAGTATTCACTGCGATTTTAATACACTTAATCATTTCAGCTCTAACTTTACACTATTTTCGTACACATTTAATTGATGTCTGTACCTTTACTGGCATAGGTTTTACCACACTTCTGAATAAATAACTTAATAGTATTTCTGTTCACACAAGATGGAGTAAATATTCTGTTAAACAACAGTCAAGCATTGTGTGACCAAATGTCAAGCCACACATTGTATAATAGCCGAATGAAAAGGATAGCAAATTTTTATTTGATGTATACCATTAAATTGTAAAGGCCAAAGGCAGCAAATGGTGACAAAAATAGCCCCAGAAGGCTTGCCAGACACCTGACCCACATGCACTATACTCTGTATTATACTCTTTAAAGTAGTTTGTAAAGTAGAGGTAATAACATTCAAACTCTCTAGAGGAGTAGTACAGAGATCCGGTTTCTCCGTCTTGATGCTCTGACAATTCTTATGCAAGCAGGTCTGTATAATCCAGAGCCTTGTAAACCACTGTAAAATACTCATGGAAACGGAAGATTTTGGAGTGCCGAGTATATTTAGTCTGGATGTGTTTATTTGATTTATCTAAAGGGTGATTTTGACCTTTGGGCAGTGCGTATTTTGTACCTTGTGCAGATCCAGGTTCATACTAAGGTCAGCTCATTCCACGGGCAAACATTTAACATGAAAACAGGTCGGTGTTTGTCTTCAGAAACATCTCAGATCCTCCCAGGTGTGTCAGATGTGGGTGTAACATATCAAATGTCACATCAAAGTATCTCTATCGGCAGACTATATGCCGAATAAACACTATGTCTGCTTCATAAGGATAGAATGCACTGCAGGTTAATGGCGAGATTAACCTTTGCGTCCTTGAATACTGCTGTAAGAGGGTCTATACGTGTAAACAGTAGGATGCTTTTAACACGTCCACCAAGATGAATGAAAACATAATGTTTGTCAAACTATGCCTCTTCCACCGACAATCTGAAGACGACTTAGGATTAACAGCCCTGGTCAGATTTTACCTGACCAAAGTGAACTAAACAAACTACAAATTGCCAAGATCATTTAACACAGCTTTATCTCCGTAGTCGTAAAAAAAATAGCTTCAAAGTAAAAAGTTGTCAAAGTTTCATGATTATGAACGGTGTGATATACTTGGATTGCCCATCAAGATGTGATATACTTGGATTGCCCATCAAGATGTGATATACTTGGATTGCCCATCAAGATGTGATATACTTGGATTGCCCATCAAGATGTGATATACTTGGATTGCCCATCAAGATGTGATATACTTGGATTGCCCATCAAGATGTGATATACTTGGATTGCCCATCAAGATGTGATATACTTGGATTGCCCATCAAGAAGTGATATACTTGGATTGCCCATCAAGATGTGATATACTTGGATTGCCCATCAAGATGTGATATACTTGGATTGCCCATCAAGATGTGATATACTTGGATTGCCCATCAAGATGTGATATACTTGGATTGCCCATCAAGATGTGATATACTTGGATTGCCCATCAAGATGTGAAAGACATTTATGAAGTTTTGTGTATGTCAGATTGGATGCTGTAAAACACAGTTAAATTCTAGAAAATATATATTAATTGATGAAAGGTATATGCCCAACGCATCATCCTGTGGGGCAACTCGATAGCGGCAGGTCAATGCCAGGACGAACTTCAACAAGCTATTGAATCTTAACTACTAACTACATACTAAACACTAAAACCTACATATCTTTGTCCCAAAATATATCTTTTTATCACTGCTGTGCATATACAAACATTACTGGTGGGAGTTTTCCCACTTTCAATACATCACACGCCTTTTATAATGGTAATGTTAGACATCTGCTACTTGGTGAACTTCTTTGACCTACGGGTGAAGATTCGACCAGCAAAAGTCCTATTCTCTAAAAACCGATATAAATGACATTAATCTGTCTCATTCAACGTGTTGTGAATTCGCATCTGTTTTAAGAGTCTCTTATAGATATCTCTTAATATATTATGTGGAGCTACACGGAGTCTGCATACATGTAGCAGCAACATGAAGAGCGGAGTACCACTAATGAAAAGTGAGTTCTAAAGTTAGCCCTGCACGACAATAACACCCGTTTAAGATAAACACAAAATTTGGCAGTTTTGATAGAGATTCACTGAGGTAGATTAATCGCAAAACAAATTTCACACGCCGAGAAACTTACACGGATATAACAGAGAACCATCATGCACTTGCCAGTAGCGTACATGAAACTGTTTAGCGTTAACTCAACAAACGTCGCCTGGAATCATTATCAGTGAATATATTTCGGCTTCGGAAAAATTATTTCCACTACAGAACTGCAAGGGGAGTGTGTACATTAATTAATGAAATTCTGAATGAAGTACTATGGTTTATTGCGACCCATTATTGCTAATATTTATTTCATTTATTTCCTTTGTGTTGTACACCGTAATTAAGAACATTTCAATAATACGACGGCGGCCAGTATAATGGTGGGAGGAAACCCGGTGGAAACCCACAACCATCCGTAGGTTGCTGGCAGACCCTCCCACATACGGCCGGGAAGGAACTTAAAGTCACAGCGACCGCATTGGTGGGAGGCTTCTGAGCTAACGGGCTAACCAACTGAGCCACGGAGGCCCCTTATTGCTAATAATTACCCTTTCTAACTAAAGTGTTGTTAGTTAAAGCCTAGTTCACGCTGCTTTTGTGTTACTCGCTATGCTGTAGACTTTTACATTGCGAATTTTTGCTGTTGAAAAGGACACGGTTTGTGCCTATTAGCAATTCTATCACACACACACACACACACACACACACACACACACATATATATATATATATATATATATGTCTTCAATGAGAAATCATATTTGACCATTCATGTCTTCTTTGATATCTTTCAATGGAACAGCAGATTCCACCTCTTCAACCTCGATCTCTGCAAAAGAAAAAAGAACAGCATGCAAATTTTCAACAACAAAAAAATTCCATTTGCATAGTTATATTAGAGCGCAGTTTATCACTGTAATCTAAAAAACGAAGCCGTCGGTAACTTTACTGTTCATAAAGCGTTTGCTTTGATGGATACTGACAAAAGAAATGTACTTGTTTCAGCGTAGTTGTGAATACATGTAATTCGGCTTTCTATAGAAACGCCGTGAAAGGGGAAAATACGAAAATCAATTTGAAAAATAAGTTTACCAGTTCTCACCTTCTTTCGTGGTTGTGTGCATGGGTCGAGGTGAGAACACACAGGTTTGTAGGGAGCAGTACACGATGAGCACAACCCCAGAAGCTATACTGTAGTATCGGAACGTCCACACTGGGCCGACGTTGTCAAACAGGAAACCCGTCAGCAACACTCCTGACCCACCACCTTGATGAAAACAGAAGATGCAATTCTACTCGAGTGAAATCAAATCTGTATCGAATCAGATTGAATAAATGAAAATGTACCAATACAATTTGGATAGTAAATTGCAATTTTCAGATTAGAACCCACTCTACCCCAGATGGTTAAAGCTTTGATCCCTGCAAATACTGGGCTCTTGGTATGCAATGAGGACGCGTGTTCGAATCCAGTTCTCGTTGATAAGCCTTGAGTTTTAAGTCAGGCGGTTTGTCAGGTATTCGACACAAGGCGATTTCCTCCATCAATAAGTGTGAACGCCGTCATATATTTAAATATATACGATGCCATAAAACCTCAAGAGTCAACGAAGACATAAACCTGTGCCACTCTCTCCTCTATTCCTCATCCCCGTGAACGAAGGTTTCGTTGAATGTGCAAAAAACACACAAAAGTGTCTGGCAAAATAAGCAAAGCGGTTATACACAGTAATGGCTACTGGTAACACTCGGATTACAGGTAGATATAAACTGGTGTTTAAATACGAGGAACACATTTTTACTCCATGATTTACTTTTGTAAACAATATACTTAGCACAGTGAAGGCTATTTTCATGTGTGAAAATGCAATTCACTTTCTTCATGTTCAAACAGTCAAGTATATATAGAATTAATTTGCCATAAATTGTAACGAAATTGCACGGCCCATTATTCATCTGGCATGTGGGTTTCCTTTTCAGTAGATGCATGCTACGGTTACTTGCTCAATTTTAGTCAAGGAAGACTGTACTTCCATGTTTGTCTGCCGGCCTGTAGTTTCTGTAGTTCTGTCCATATGACTTATTTTCTGTTGTTTCATCAGTCTGTCAGTTCTTGCAGGTATGTCGGCCTGACTCATTGTCTGTTTGTCTCACTGTCTGACTTTGGCCACCAGGATGTGTCCAATAGTTAGCAGCAAATAATACGAAACCTTGAGGAAATTTGAGTAATCGTTCATTAAAAAAAATGCACGACATTTCTGTCTAGATCTAATCGTGGGTATTGCGAAAAGCGGATATTGGATAAAAACTGTAGGGAAATAATTCGATCCTGCAACTGCCTATTATGCCCTACAGATTTGTTTCTCTTTGGGGCATGTAATACTGAGTACTTGCGTCTTACCTATGCTGATCATGATGCCGCTGAGGACACTCTGGAATGTGAAGAGTATGGAGGCTGGGGCTATTACCGAGGCGTGGTACGACATGGCGGCCCACATCAAACAAAACGTCAGGCCATGCAGCGGCTCGATGGGAAGAACGTACCACGGAGTATTCAGGAAGGAGTAAGCTCCCATGCGCACAACATTGGCCAAGATGCTCAGGTATATGGCCTTTATTTGTCCGATTCTCTTAATGATGAATCCACTGAGCACAAGACAAATCAACTCGCCTAGTGTTCGCGCCACCACCGCCAGACCCATGATTAGCTGGGAGCTGCCCAACTCTTTCAGGTACCAAAAGAGAAACATCTCGACGCTGAGGTGAAGAGCTCCCAGAAAGGCACAGACAAAGAAAAATACAAGAACGTCTGCAGATCTGATGACTTTGCACAACAGTTTGTGTACCTTCTGTGTCTTTTCTTTGCTCGGAATTTTCAAAGTGCCAAAAACGATCGCCGTTATGAACAAGATAGCACTTCCGATGTATACGGGAATGCTAAAGTCGATGTCACTTCCAGTAACACTGCTAGCATCCAGCAGAAAAGCTGCGGGAAGGGCTGCCACGGAGTAACCAATGCTGCCACACACGCGCTGGAGGCCATACGAGGATTTTGTTTTCAGTAACTGTCCGTACGCTACGGCGTCCAGAGCGCTTATTATCACAAACTCCGCGAGGCTAGAGATAAAAAAGAGCAGGAAACAAAGCCAAAATGTGAGGCTAAATGTATGAGCATGAGAGCTGCCTTCACTGACAAATCCGGCGCTGCTGCACACCAAGGATGTGAAATTCGAACATCCCTGGTTCTGCTGAGCATTTAAATAGGTTTCGTTTACAATGTAAATAATTCCGTTTGCAGTGTATTCCTTGCAGCTAACTGTTCCATTCATCTCCTGAAAACTGCTAATATTTGGCAGAGGAGCAATGTCTAAGGAATGAAGAAATGTTTGAGATTCCAAAACCACTATGGCGGCATCTGTTTGCGGAGAAATGACAGGACATGTATTTATTGTACCACCGTAATGATCAGAGCCCTGCTGCTCTCTGAGTTCCTTACAGAAAAGCTGCCCAGGTGATGAAACTCTCCTGTCTTGCTCATCTCGGTTACGTGACGCACATACCCGAGTGCAGTCTGTGACGTGGATGCCATAGACGGGACAAGGGCCTGACACAAGTTGTACACTGGAACTGTTAATATTCACCATGGTGGCGTTGGGCGAAGGGTTCGTGGGAACTTGGAGAAAACATATTCGGGAACCAAGAAAGAGTAGGAAGGCGGCAATGAAAACAGCTTTTCTGATGTTGAAGCTTTCTGCGACGGCCACGAGCAGTGGTCGCAGAGGAAAGACCATAAAGGGAAGGAACCCCCCGATGATGCCGGCCTCTGTAGCGTGAAGTCCCAGGCTTTTCAGGAAGATAGACAAGAATGGTGTGATGACACCAGACCCTAGGAAAAACGAAATATTTCAGAATATTATTATTTTAGACTGGCAGGCCTAAAACATTTCAGACTTTGATTCGTGAGATTAATTACATGTACATTTACATCAAAGACATGTTAAAATGTGAACAAACTCCCAAAACACCAAATAGCAAACAACCAGAAGTATTCACGGCGTTTTAAACTGCCAGTGCTTGGTAACAATGTCCAGGTCACATGTAGGACTGTCAGTGTTACACAGTGAAACTCCGAACAACTGTCTGGTTCTTCCTGACTGAAAGACAACAAACTTGAGGAGAAAACAGAGCGTAAGACACTCGGAAAGTGGTCTGATCTCTGAAATATGCAAAACTTCAATGCACCACTGGTACGTATGTATAGAAATATGTTTACGTCTATTATTCAATATCAGCAGACTAAACTGTTTGCATATACTTACATAGGCCAAAAGTTTATATAATTACAAACGATTCATAGCACAAGAATGTAATAAAACGCTTTTCACCCAAACCTATACGATCAAGAGGCAAATGGGGAACTCGCAAAACTCCTACCCGTTTTTAACGAAAGGGTCCAAAGCTGTGTGTTCCTTTCTTATTTCCTGTAGTACGTCACACTTTCAGGGGTATGTGTGCTCACAAAACACTTAAGTAGTGCACAAGCACAACAGTGTAATAACAAGGAACAAAGCGTTTACACTGCCATTTGAACCCTTCTGCGTAGCCCGTCCGAGTCTTCCATTCTGCATTTTCTACAACTTCAGTTGAGAAACCCAAGCTTTCTTGTCATATTCTTCGCTGACCCTGTCATTATGGCTATGGAAGTCCACCACGTTGGAGAGTTGGACTATGACACGCATTGAGTTATGTACATTGCCTTGAGTGATTTTAATTCTGTCGGTATGAGATCAAGGATTTATGCTACCATTACAGAAAATGTTCCATAAGGTGTTTGTAGATATAGATGTAGATAATACGGTAAAAGCGTAGTAATTGCATCGACCTTATATTATAATGTATACCGAAATGGAGAGCGCAATCGACGCTAAGTGCTCATAACCTATGCCTTTGTACCAAGCGACCTTGGCAGTCCAACACGCAGACTCACTGTCGTAATGTGAATATCTCTATCAGAAACAAGAGGTACCCGTGAAGATAAAACGAAGTCAGTGGAAAAGTATCAAAATCTCATTTGATATATATAAAAGCCCCTATTTTCTGTGACACCTGTACATTATAGGCAACGTAATAGCTTTTTTACAGATATGCATACAATTTCGTACTTTTTCAAAACTTTCAGCGAACTCTAAGTGGATTACGCAGGGTAGAAAAACATATTGCGAGATTTTAATCATCGGGTACTTACCAAAGAAGAAAAGGAAAAAGGTAGCCTTGAGTTTAAGGAGGCTTCGGTCAACTGTCATGCACCCCATAGTGTTCAGGCTGACGAAAGTTTTGGTGGAGGATGCGACAAATGCAGAGAAATCAGGTGGACAATCCGGGGGTCCGTAGGTGGAGAAGTATCAAAGTGGTAACATATGTATTTCGTATTTCTGACGAAGCGCTCTGGCGCTCCCGAGCAACCAGCCTGGGATATGACGGTGTTTTTCGCCTGGTAAGGTTGTGTCAAAGCTGCTTGACCCCAATCAGCTTCTCTCCACGTGTTTGACCGCGAGGTGAAGGTTCCTCATTGTACAAATACCCATCTGTATTTACCTTACGAAAACGGCTCTTTCACCGCGCAGGGGTATAGAGTATTTGTGTACTTCTTGTCTGTTGTATCTAGGATATAGGTCAAATATCCTTCCAAAGCTCTTCTGCTGTGACGACCGCTGAAAGCTGAGCAGGCGTTTGGTACAGCTGAAACATGAAAAAAAAAAAGAAACCCTGTCATGTCACTATGCACGTGAGGCTTCTCGTCTCAGTAAGTGGTTCACTACGCCCCATTTGTCCGTTTGCACCGTTTGATAAAGGTTCCTTCATAACCACTTGTCATCTGCCACTACATCTGTGCGTCACTCGTGGGAAAATTTGTCAGTAATTTTGCAGTGGTCCATTTTTCCTGCATGCACTCCTAATTCCTGCATCTATAAAACTCACATCCATCGTATAAGTGTAAAGATTCTTGATTACAGTGTTAAGTAACAATCACACATGTAAGAAAAACGTGTAGCTCGGTGAAAGAGGGGTACCAAACATGGAACACTGACACCATACTTCATGCTGAAGTGACTCACGTTCCCATGCATAGCGTGCAAAACATCAAAATAAACGCCATGACAGGCTATGTCTTCACAGACACAAAAGATGTGTTATTTCTCTGGAAATAACTTATTTATAATATTTTTTATAAATATTTACATATTTACTTTTTTTTTACAATTTTTTTTAGAATTTTCTGCATCCGAGAACAGTTGTCGATCGATCATAACGGTTCAATGCATGAAAGGGACATAACTCTTACCGCGGCGTCTTTTTTTTGACTTAAGGATACGGGTTAGTTTGCGAGTAAATCGGAGAAAAATACTTCGGAATGAAACGTATATTGCAACAATACCGCCCCCGTTTAATCGATCGATCCAAAAGAATCGATCTACAATCGATCTTTCCCATAGAAACTCTCCATTAGTTACAATCATGGTAGTGACACCCAGTCAAAACCCATTTCTAAGTTTGTCAGCAACACCGTCGAGCAATTTTGATGTGCACTACTCAGATTCCATACTCACAATAATTCGTCTACTTCAAATTCTCCTTTCCCAAAGAAATATTTCACATCTTTTCAGCTGCATTCAAACACAGAGAGACATCCTCGTCTCTTCAAAACAACCCATAAAACTAGTGACCTTGTCACGAACTCCTCCAGATGCACCCTCAGCTGAAACACTGAGCCAGTGGAGAATTTCCAGCAGTACCGGTAGCGTAAATATTCTACACATGAGTCTGTGCCACTGACAAAATTAAAGTATTTCCCTAAGTTTACTGGGGTACAGAAAAAGCCTGGTGGTCTCAACCTTATTGCTCGAAGAAGATTGTGTTAAAGTGGTAAAATAGCCAAAGTTCATTAAGTCACGATATAAATTTCAACAACAAGGAAATGGAAGAAAACAGAACTAACAGGCTCGTGGGATAATAATTTTTCATTAATATTTTAACCATTCTATGAGACTACTGAGTCTCGTACAGCCTTAAAACCTAAAAATCTGAAGAGAGACCTCAATTGAATAGCGGGCTAGTGTTGCATGATGACAGCAGGGTTATGAGTTCAAGTCCAGCTCAGGCTGGCTTCCTCTTTGGCCGTACGTAGGAAGGTCCGCTAGCAACCTGCGGATGGTCGTGGGTTTCCCCCGGGCTCTGCCTGGTTTTCTCCCACGATAATGTTGGCCGCCGTCCTAAAAGTGAAATATTTTTGGGCATAACACACCAATGAAATAAATAAATAAATAAAATCTCAAGACCTAATAACATCCACAGAAATCATAAATCCCTGGTGCGTATTCATTAAACAGTTACCGTTACTGTAAATTTTGAAACAAACCTCACAAGAAAGTGATCGTTACACATGCCAATTAATATCGATTGTAGTAATAAATGTCGAGACCTTTCTACGACCAGACCAGAGTAAAGTAAGAGTGTAATAGAACAGAGGCACGACCTGTACGACTGCTCCCCAGTCGTAGGACTTCTCAACCATATTAGACATTAACCAGGTGATCCTTTTTGTTCAAAATGGCTACTGTTAACATATTGACAGAATCAGATGAGGAAGAGATTATTTTGTATGGTACCCTAGCTGCAACACTAATACGCAGAGATATTTTCAACATGTTCAAAAAAAGAAAAAAAAAAAAACCGACTCACCAGGACTGGGTCTGATCAGTACGACCTTTCGCCGACAACGCCCGAGTCTTCCCGATATTTCACGAGTTTAACACGTGACGCACTCGGCACTAAAAATCGGCCGAACTCGGCTCCGTGTGAGAGCCCCTTAAGTCATTTGGACTAATAATACAGACCAAAGTTGACAGGTTCGTTGTATAGTGGTAGGGGTGTGAGAATCATCGTCTGATTGCCTAGACACAGAGCGAATCATGGCGGTAATAACGCATTATTCTAATTGTACATGACAGCGCATAATGAGCTGCCGTTTGTTACGCGTAGATGTGACCCTCGATGACTATACGTGGCCATTGTGGGATATCTAAAGATGCCCTGTTTAAACGGCTATTTTTACACATGCGAAATGGCTAACTGTTAAAGGGAAGTCAAATATAATAATTCGCTTTCGTGCTTAAGCACATTACATCGAACTCTTGTACATCATGTAAAATGCCAGTCTACTGACACTTCTCCACAATGTTAAGAGTCCTTGCAGAATTTCGAAACATGCATGATCAATCTTAAGAACGAATTTCTTACGCTTCAATGCGTTTCCGTACATATCACTTTCGTACAACACAAAAGTCGTTGAATGACCTTAACGAACCTGGAGTTCCTGGCCAGGCTGTACTCGATCTGTGCGGTCAGACAGCGGATAAATATTTACACGCCCTCATATTCTGCCAGTGCAGACAAATTGTTCAGCTTTTCATTTACTATACCTTCTTTGCTATGTTTCTGTTAGATTCTTCTATTATTTGTTAATGTTATGACAAAACCGCATCTTGAGTGAATCTAGACTCAAAACGCGTCTAATAAATCACACCGAAATATTTTTATACTTAATGTTGTTAGGGGAGGTGCTAGGGGAGTGTATATTGCCATCATTTAAGCATTGACATCAGCAGTAAGACTAAATCACTAACTCGGGTAAACTGGCAAGAAAGGTATCGGATATTTTTTTAAGTTCATAATATTTGTGTGCTTAGAAGAGAACCACACACATCTCGACGGATCGTAAAAGTCAGTAAAAAGCCAGACAATGCCTCATAAGTTTAAAAGGATTAGATTTCATGTTCAACATACAGATGAGGTGTAAATACATATACCGCAAATACACTCACCAAATCATTCAAATGAGACGCTATAGAGAATACGTTCAAAAATTAAACCGGTCAATGATGTTGGTTTTAATTTGATTCGATCCTGGACTAATGAGATCAACAGCAGGTCTGCTATGAGATCTAAGGCATCAGATGGGAGTTCGGCACTTTACTCAGAGCACTCGGGATTCGTCTACTCATAAGCCGCTCGAAGTCTTAAGTGTAAGCTTACACTGAGTAGCTGTCTAAATATCACCATGTTAATGGAATATAGAGCCTCCATATATGTATATAATGCTTATGACTCACTCCTTCTCTTATCGTCTCCTCAACTGTTGCACTAACGACGGAAACAGAGCTGGCCATCTGGTTCATGGCTGTGATAGATGTGTCTAATTTCGCTTGACCCGAGGTTAGGAACTGTATTTGCAATAAAGTTCATTACATCAGCTGGATGAGTTTGTGGGCGCTTGTAGTCAATGCGCGGATGCAAATTGTTCACTTTGACTGCTTCCTTCTTTCATGTAACAAAATGTATTTAATACATAATATTTCTTCCATACTGTTTTGGAAATGCAGTTACAGGTTGCTTTGGAAATGCGGTTACAGGTTGATTTGGAAATGCTGTTACAGATTGTTTTGGAAATCCCTTTACAGGTTGTTTTGGAAATGCAGTTACAGGTTGTTTTGGAAATGAGGTTTGTGATTATAACTCGGAGGGCCCATTTATGGTTTACCAGTGGTATAGGATTGCGGAACTTGACGTTTAAATTTGTACTTCTTTGTGTACATCGTGGAGATTTCAGCCCTTTCTCAGATCTAAGCGTTTTCTACCATACAGATGCATGTTTGTAAAAGCTACAAAGTTTATACAAGCGAATAGCAACTCGGACACATTATCCCGTCTTTATCAATATCAGCCGAGTTTCAAGAGCGGCCTATGTGTACATGTATGCAGCGTGACGAGATTTCAGACAGGCCCTAACATTCGGCATTGTAGGATTCTGCTGGTGGACTAATCATTCCCGATGGGCGGTTCTTTTCCATTATTTTGTTGGGGTTTTTTTTTTTTGTTGTTGTTTCTGTTTTGTTTCTTTCTTGTTGTTTTGTTTTTTTCTTGTTATCAGGTATTAAATGTGATCACAACACGACATTTTGAGTAATTCTAGACAAGGGAATCTAATAAATTGCAATTAACATCACCGATATTTTTTACTTAATTTGACTTTAGCAATGGTGTTTGGGGGCATCTTACATTTTTTAACATTTGCTTGAGTAGACAGAATTGAACCCTAACTGCTGTAAACTGACATATGGTAGGATTTCACCGCGCACGTGTGCCCTTTGTCCGTTATTACACTGTCGTCGCTGATCCGGTTTTACTCTCTGCGATGTAGTCTTTTAAGATCATAATGTAACACTCGCAGTACACCGAACTGATTTACCTATATATGGGTATATGATATCAGTCCTCCCGCGGCCTGACGGTGGCGTGTACTACATTGGCCTCTATGTAGGTTACGTTACGTCCTCAACCACCTTATGCCATGTCAATGCCCCTGCAAACACCGCCACACAACAACAATGGTAGCACATTGACCGCAATGTTATAATGTCACTGTAATCTAAGATTGAAGGAAATGCATGTGGCCATCAATGCTAAACGTGATTACAACGCGCTATGTACACGTAGGCCAAGTAGTACCTACAGTGTTCAGTGAATATTTATGTGACTGAAGCGCACGCATTACCTCCTCTCAACAGTAGCCCTGCAAAATGTGTGGATAAGCATTAGATAAGATCACACAGGGAAATGCTGTCACTGTCTTACACATCTGCCAACCGCAACAAATGACTATGACTTGTTTCAAAACTTACCGCTTTTGTCGCTGTCAGTCTCAAATGCTTGTTCTAAAACGTGGCACGTGATCATTTAGCCCTGAGTAACCTTGGTTTATCCTGATGTGCATACCGTGGCGTAATCTGGTGACAGTTCGGTGTTACCCATTGACCCGAATCCAGGCACGTAGTATACGCACTTATGTAAATTTGTACTCTATTACATGTACCTGAGGGCGGGTTCAGCTGCAATTCAAAATGGAAAATGAATAATACAACCGGATCAACAGCTGCTTAACATTTAACTGTACAGAAAGAAATCTCTCTGTTTATGTCTACCCTTCGATTTCTTCCCTAGTCGCTCATCTCGATTACAATTCGGTGTATCGACTGGGACCCAAAAAGTATGCGAAAAAATACATAAGACGTATGCAAATTATGCAATGGTGACTTCAGAAATCTGTCGGTTTTACGTTTCTTACCTTTTAAGTGAATACTATAAGAAGCAGGCTCATGCAGTCTACACCATGCGTTAGATATGAATTATTTTTAACGATCACGTCAACTGTCCTTTTTTCAAAATGAGATCTTGTCGAGAACACCAGATAGATTGTGGTGTCACTGAATCTGATTAATTCGCCACCACATCAAATAGATATCACGCCGTGGTTTATTCTGGGGACATGCTCAGGACTTTGGAAACGAGACGATCTGGCTACTGTTCAGTCATGCTTTTACTATGTTATTTGTAAATGATTGAAGTCCCGAATTCCGTAATACGCCACTCATGAGACGGGAACCAGAGTTATGCATTGACCACATAACATTTACCACATTCCTCCATGCGTGTACCCTCGGGGCAGATTCAATATAGTCATTCTTGACTTAAAATGTAACCAAAATTTAAAATCTCGATGTAAATAGACTCTCAGTGTATAGCCTCGGGTGTTTAAATATTAATACACTTGTCTTAACATGAGAAAAGAGAAAGAATAACATATTCAACCGGCTATTTGCAGAAACTACAACCTAAGTGCGTTAATATGATCAACAACAATGCTTAAGTATCCCATGAGGGGGGATTCGTGCAACCCAGTACCCGAGCTTCAAAGTCATGGGTGGTTAACCATAATGCTGTTATGTCAACCATTGTTCTATCATGGCATTTATAGTGCTCCCCTGTCATCCATAGTTCTATCAAGTCATCCAAGGTACTCCTCTGTCATCCATAGTTCAGTCACACCATCCAAGGTGCCAACCTATAATTCATAGATGGTCTCAAGGTAAGTTGATTCCGATATCGGGAATATCCCAAAAGAGGCACTTGGTGTTACCGTTTGGGGGCAAAATATCAAAACAGCGGTATTTTAACTTGTTTCCTTTAGACATGGAAGGGCATTTTTGTGTTCGTGGTTGTTTATGTGATTGTAGTTATTAGAGGGTAGAACGTGTTGTCGCCTGAATCTGACTTTTGTTGGCTCGGGAAACTGGTCGCCATTTCTATACACTTCTATGCCGTAGTTCAGCTAATGTTGTCACGTGGTTACGTCAGCCATATTCATATTCTTTCCACTCTTCAAAGAAATGAGATGTTGTGAACGTTTAATACACGGCATGTGTCATAATGCTACCACGTCATTCAGTGTGTTCTCATATCATACACAGTGCTATCAGCTTATCCAAGATATTCTCATAATCTTCATGTGCTATTGCGCCATCTATGAAAAAAAAACAACAAGCGCATGTGTCGTGATTTTGAGCTGTTTATCGGGATGCGGGTTTCAAGAAAGCATGCCCATAAGTGAATGTTTGGTAGTTGTAGTCGTCGTATGGTGATGCGAGGCCCTGTTTGTCGGTCGTGAAATGTTGACGCTGGTGCACACACACGTTCGCTTCGGCGGTTGTGGAATGTCCCGGCTGCTTCGAGTACACTTAAAATGTTCGCAAGATTATGTTCTTTTGTTTATATTGTTGCATGTGTCATGAAAATGCACGCATGTCTGAAGCTTTGACAAGTTCGAGCTGATGACGTGTAATTTATTTATTCATTGGTTTGAATGCTGTTTAATTCTAAACAACTGGTGTAGAGTGACCTAGTCAAAGTTCTCGCACTATCTGAGCACAAAAATAGTTAGTTAAGGTAACTGTGATATGTTTGACATGAACGTGTGTGGAATTCTCTATGCGGATTTAAATATATTCCTGTGGTCAATGCTGGCTTTTACTGCAAAGTTGGGGGGTAGCTATCCGCTATGGACAACTCTCCCCATTTTATATATATATATATATATGTGTGTGTGTGTGTGTGTGTGTGTATATATATATATATATATATAAAGCTAGTGAAGTGCACGATGAACGAATACTCGGATGACTAATATAGCATCATACTTGCATTTAACCCAGTAACAGGTTTCGTCTCTTTTGAGACTTTTCAAAATGGTTCAGTCAATAGTCACAAAGAACATATATACAGACATGTATACAGTCAGGTAGTTTAGTAACGCTTAGACGTTTTCCTAGTAAATGTAAACATAGAAATAACCTTGCAGGGATTTAGATCTGTGTACAAATAGAGCTTAATTAAGCATAGAAAACAATGGTAAAAGTATAATACTCTCACGATGAAACCTAGCGATTAAGTTCCGGCTTGAATTTCCTAATGAAGAGCTGTTCCATGTGAATAGGTTTAGTATTATCCTCAGAAAACAATTTACAAAATGGTAATATTGAGAATTTAATTGTCATTTTTGGGTACCTGCCGAAATGTGTTCACTCACTTTAATGAGGTCGTAGAGAATCGGTGTTGATTTGTTGTCGATGGATCCTGGTCCTGTTGCACAGAGTATCTCCAGTTTCTCCTATATAATATTTTTGACATCCATTACAAACTAGGACGTAAATCAAATTCTTGGAGTTACAGTTGATAGAGGCATGTATAGTAAAGGGCTTGAAAACATATCTGAACTGAAATTTTGACTCAACTATTCCATGATTACAACTTCTACATCGTTTTTCATGGCATTTGCTGAAAGAAGAAGTTTTAGTAGAGTTCGAATTGAATTTGGCCTTGGTTAATAGTTGTATCAAGTTCTTAGCTTGTCTGTTTTGCTTTTAGAAATGTTGTTCCCTCAAATACGTTGTACGAAGTCTTTCGTTGGATTGTAAGAGAATTTGGCTGGTTTGAATAGTGGGGTATACGTCGTCATTGTTTGTTTTAAATGTAGATATAAAGATGGTAGGATGGGAGTCAGATGAAGGGGTTACGTGTGTTCGTAAAATGTGTAGATCAGTAGAGCAAGCCTTCTTAATTCCTCCATCAATACGCCTTACAGCGTAATTCCTATTTAGTAGAAATGTCCTGATTTCCTGTAATAGTATATCCTGTAGAGACTTGTCTGCAACAATGGTACATATTCGTGTCGCTAAATTACACAGTACTTGGGTTTCAGCGTGTCTTGGGTGGCATGATTTGAAGGATAGATACTGTTTGGCATCTGTTGGTTTGTAGTATATGTCAGTTATTATTTTACCATCTTTTCTTTTTTAGTGAGATGTCCAGAAAAGGCAGTTCATTTTCACAAGTTTCCATGGTGAATTGTATATTATCATCAAGGTCATTTAACATATGATGAAATGATTTTATATCTCCACTGTTCCAAAGAATGGAGCAGTCATCTAAATACCGTTTAAAGGATTATTTCAGAGAATTTGAAATTCCAGCACTGAATTTATGCTGATAATTTTTATATAATTTGGTTTCTAAATAGCCTATCACTAATGTGCCATGGGTAGGGGCAAACTTCGTTCCCGCCACAGTACCTAGTGTTTGGATATAATTTTTGTTCCCAAACTGAAAAACACTGCTTTGTTTAAATTTAACAGCGGAAAGGATGAAGTCAGAAGAGAAGCATTCACTATTTGTGTTTCTATGCATTTTTATCTCTATGAGTGAAATTCAAAAATGGTGTAAACGAAATGCTTATAGTGAACTGACAAACGCATGTTCATTCCGATACCCTAATATCTGTATCTTATTCTAATGTGTAATGTATTACATTCATTTGAAGTTTGCCGAATTTCAGAAAGTATCGAGTTCTTCGGGAAGTACAATGCATACTATAGTTTGTTTCATTTACCTTGTATGTAATTTGTAGCCAGTATTCATCTATCTGTAAAATCACCAGTGGTCACCTCCTAAATTGCCTTATGTCAGTGACACATGCTCCAAACATCCATTTGTCCGATGTATATATTATTGCATGAAAATGGAGTCAGAGTATTTTTTCCTAATGTGTGATGTTACACCACATACGATTAGTGTAGAGACCGACCCAGATTTTATTGACGTAGGTGACGGTATAATTTCTAAAAAAGCGCCAACCTGGGTAATGGATGTGGAGAACAATCATTTTGACTACAGCATGGCAACAAGCGGCTAAAAGAAAACTCCACGCGGTACCAAAACCTCTGCCACTATCTCGATTTTTTTTACCACTGTTCCTTTCATGACAGAATTGCTTAACACCGAACTGTAAAGTCATATACTCAGGTGAGATTATATAGCTTCAAGATATAAAACACATGTGAATTCCATTGATTATTTTTACATTATATCAAAGTTTAAAAAACAATTTTCAACATGACAGTGTAACAAACATGGCTTGAAAGTAATGTCGAACACCTATTCGGTAATGAGTGTTGTTCTCCGTTAAAACGGACCATTATCCAGCATGTCACTGGTTTCAAAGTAATTATGATTACTCCCGAGGCAAAGAAATCATGATCTCTTATCAACGTTCTTGTCCATCAACTCTGATTATTGCCAAGAACTCTGCAAATAACTGAACATAGGTGAAAAGTAAATATAGACTTTCATATGAATCCGTTCACAGAAAGATTCTTTATTTTCCTGTTTTGAGGTTTGGAGATACGTGCGAGGACGTGACGTCGTGTTTTCAATTACTGCATGAATTCAGGATTAAATGCTGATTCAAGTAGTAACCAGGTATGTCTGAAAAATGGCTTTCGAAGTTTAGCTTTGTTTCCACCTCTCTTCGGAAATAATTCAGGTTATGATATTATTCTCTTTTAAATGTGGTCTCGTACATTGTGCGGCTTTACTGGTGCGGTCGGTATCCATGTAGTAAAGTTAGGACTTTACAAAGCTTCTAATTTTGTCAACTTGTAGACGGAAAAACAGTTGAAAATACGAAAAAAAAACTGAGTGATTGATCGACTGATTTATCGCTTGTTTGTACGGCACCGCGCTTTACAGTGCGTACACGTACCGTGCTTCACTTGTTTGTATGGCACCGCGCTTTACAGTGCGTACACGTACCGTGCTTCGCTTGTTTCAGGACTGAAACAGCCACATCACGCACACTTATTTTCCAAAACGGTTTTAAATCCACACATTCAGCAAACTGTTTAGCTCCAAGTTCTGCGCACAACAAATATTTGGTAAGATCATGTTTGAGAGACTATATACATATTTAAATGGCATCCTGTAGACTTTTTGCTGGTGGTCATAGACGGTATAAAGCAATCAAACACTGCCCCAACAACATTTGCACGAACCTATCAAGCAGTGTAGTTTTGCGACAACTGAGCACCTATTACGACTCTCGACTTGTTCATCAACCGGCTAATCCCTCCTTAATGCCTCTTTTTGGCCCGACCTTAAATCCCTCTCTTACGTGTGTCATCAGTCACGTTTGTTTACTTATGGAGTTTACCTAGCGCTGTGCGCATGCCCCAGTTCCACTGAATTGACATCCCCTGATTTAACTATTCTGGCGGACCTTTCAGTATTTTTGTTATTTTAAAAAATTTACTTATCGCACAATGCTGAGGGTGGGATTAACAAAAAGCTTGTAATTTTCACTTCTTGAGAAAAATATATAACGCTCATGTCATTTTGTAATAACGCTAAAATGCCTCAATTTTGGGCGATCCTTTAAAGGAAAGTCATGCAACGAAGTCTCATTCGCAGGCTGTGGTTTAGGGCTGCCAATTCACCCTGACAACTTACTACTGCCTTTTGTCCAACACATAATTAAGCGTTGTGACACAGGCAATTCAACACTTAAGCAAACCTAAAAACGGATTTATTGCACCACAGTCAGTAATAAGAAAGCTCACAACTATTGAAGACCTGATTGGTGATGTAAAGCCTTCAACCTCATGGCTACTCGGAGTGGACTGACCACTTGATTTGCGAGAGTTAATTGCGCCCACAGGGCACACAATCACAATAGCACACAACAAAGGAGATAATTTTTATTGATTCAGATACTCACTCAGTTTTAAGAACTAAACCAAACATACAATATTTCTCTCTCAAGGGACAACGTTGGTTTTATTTAGATTTTGCCGATTATCACGCCTGTCAAACAAAAATATCATTCATATTTACACAAGCCATCCTTCAGTAGGCCTATTTTTGGTGTGAGCTTTAGAATATATAATCAGCAAATATGGTGTTTATTCGCAGCATATAGTATCCTCACTTATATTTTTTTAAAGTTTTGTTTTTTTAAATTATGCTTACATAACTTTGTTGCACTTTATTTCTTCATGCGTCAATCAATTATGCGTTTCTTGTGAAATTGTAGGCTTAATTCAGTCTATTCTATCCTATAGGTTATTGTGGAAATAATAGTCCCGCTGCCAAGCGCTTAATTATTATCTCCAATAACCACACTAGGACACTGTTATTCCGGTTTACTATAACCATATAGCTATATAAATTTTATCTATGTTCAGATGTAATAGTTACAAAGAAGCACTTTCAGTTTTACCCCCTCCGCCCGCCCCCAGTTCAACCAAACTGAATAACTGTCACGCATTCTTATTTGCATGACCTGGTACAAATCGCCACATTCACTTACAAGGCTCATATTAAATCCGTGTGCATCTTCCCTCACTCCTGTTTAGTTTCGGGACTAGAGAAAATGCTATCCCACTGACTAAATGGCCTGGGTACCGACCGGGTATAAATACATCAGCATACCTGACAAGTGATTTCCCAAGAAGGATAGACACAGTTCTGTTATAAAACAGATGTGCTGCCATCAGACAGCTAGTATGGCAGCCACAGACAAACGTCTTCCATTACTTTGAAGAGAGCCTTACTAAAAGAAGAAATAATTAATTTTAAATCAGGAACACGATTTAGAGTAGGGGTGATTGCCCACACAAATGAAATCCTGACTGTTTAAAAACATATTTTTCTCAGCCTATATGTGTCTGTTCTTGTGAACTACCTCCTTGCTTTATGAGCATAACTATACAGAAACAGTGATGTATTTTTCACTATCTAATCTATATCTTTCATAGTTGGATGAACACATTAGTCTCTATGTAATATGTAACTTTCAAAGTGGTGTGAACGCACTAGGGAATATCTCATCTTGCTTTTCCCAGTTGTACGGATGTATTGGCCAAAACGTAATCGACACCTCTCTCAACTGTACAAACGTATTGGTCAGTATTCAGTTTATACCTTTAATAGTTTTATGAAAGAATTGGCCAATATCTCATCTATACTTTTTGATATTTATATGCACACATTGGCCATTATAAACCTATACGATTCACAGGTTCATAATGCTACTGGTCATTTTCTAATTTTTCCCGTTCAAAAAGACAATGGTTAGTACGTTTAAAATACTTAACTGGGTGTGTATTTGTGTCACATATTTTGCTGCCTGAACTTCATGTATTGTCTGACAGTAGCTTAAGCTTCTGTACTATTATGCAGTTTGCTTTGTAGACGTTCTGGGTGTTGCTTGTTGTTAGCTGCGTCCAAGATGTCAACTTTCTCTGCCCGGAACTGCAGGCTTCTCGTCTCAGACTTTCAGCAAACAATCAACTGTCATCTCGCGGTCTTCTGGAAAAAAAACAACAGCAATTAATATTCTTATTTTGGTGAAACATAATCACATTTTTTATCATTTTGTTGCAACAAATAACCACAGTTTGCATCATTGCTTGGTGAAAAATAATTCCGTTTTATATCAATGTTTAGTGGAAAATAGCCACATTTCATGTCATAATTTTGTGAAAAACAACCTCATGTTGATCATTATTTAGTAAAAAGCAATCAGATTTTGTTTTATTGTTTTTTGGGAGGTTTTTTTGTTTTTGCTTTTTTTAAATAGCAGCATTTTCCATTTATTGTTCAGTGAAAAATAACCACATTTTTCATATTATTTTTCAGCAAAAAACAACCACATTCTGTATCATTATTATGTGAAAAATATTCACAATGTGTATTATTGTAAAGTGATTTACGAATATAAAACATAAAAGAAAATTAATTTATATAGTTGTTTTTTGTTTTGTTTTGTTTTTTGGCATTAAGAATTATTGTGTTTTGACCCAGATTTCGGTTAACCAGACTCGTAATATTGTATTTCTAACGCCTTTGGGGAATTACACTTAGCGTGTAATTCAAAGCTCGAGGGTTATCTCGAACAATCAAAGGGTGGCGATCTGCATCGCGCTGCAAGCCATAGTTTTCCAATTTCCAATATCATAACTCACTAAAGAAACCATAATTGAGATCAGAAGTTACATGGTTTAAATTTATTCGATGAATACTTCATTATCTGTATTAATATAGTTTTATTTATTTCTGAGTTTTAGTGAAATACAAAATGTGACTATATTTCACCTACCTTTGATATAAAATCTAGTTTATTTGGCCAAAACAATAAGGCAGAAAATGTGGTTATTTTTCACCACAAAATAATACCCAGCATGATTATTATTTCAACAAAGGATGAAATTTTTTTTTAATTTGGGGGCTGTCGCTGATTCATTCGGTAAAAACTGCTAGGGGCTCTAAAACAGATGCAGTTGTGTTTCATCGAGTGACGCTGCCGATGTGCGTGGAGATTATATACAAATACTACTCCCCATGATTGTAGTATAGCCTTACCTCGTTTGTCTGTCTCTCTCTTCACCTTGGGTTTCATATAACAGCGCTGAATCATAGCGAACAAGAAGGACACGAGAACGGTCATAGCACCTTGGATCCGGAATGTCCAGGCGGGTCCGATAGCGTCATACACCACTCCAGTGATGAGGTTGCCCGTGCCGTAACCTGGCAAACACACGTCACAGAAAATCATTCTGGGTATTAATGTACACTAGCAAGACTATTTTCACGTATGGTTCACTAGGAAAAGGTTTGTTAAAGCTGGCTAACTGTTTCCATCTTTTTATAACCAAGACTATATCTGACGAGAAAAACGGGGAAAATTTGAACGGCGAACTGGACATTTTTTAAATAGAAGTAACTACGTTCACACTATGACCCTGTTTTACATGTATATGGTTCAGAATGTGGTATCTTCATTGGTATCATGTAAAGAAATATGATCTAAACTGTTTCATAATGGAATTAGAGTACAGAAAAGTTGCTCTATCGTATCCAAGCATATTCATCATTTGCTACATCTATTTATGACATGACCGGTCAACAGGTACTCCATGGAACAGGCTGCTCTACGTGATTACACATGACACACCTGACAGAAAATCAGCTTAACTAAATTTAAGTGAACTTGAGCCTGCGGTGCATTATGCCTAATGGTTACAGCAGGTTGTGAAAAAAACAGGTCGATTGAATGAATGAATGATTTAGGCTAAACGCGACGTCGGCAAAGTTATAGCAATATTGGAGAGAGGAAGAAAAAAGAGACACACGTCAAGTAGTAATGATGGGGAATTTACTCAACAGGAGTTTTACCAAATGAAACTCGCCAATGAAATAGGTGCATGAGAAACACGAGATAACAACAGAAAAAAACAGGCTACAAACAATAGCTAAAAAACACAGCTGTCAGAACCGGTAAAGGGCACATATAACTAATCTGATTTGCATGCTCTGACGCTCCTATTAGCATAGATAGTCAGTTGGATACAGTACTCAGCCACCATCCAAATTATACCATACTATACTGTACCCTCTCCACAGGGGTGGGGGTGGGGGTGTCTACAGCAGTTGTAATGCAAATTCATGCCGCAACGTTCGTTTCTCTCATAATACGAGATCCAGTTGAACTGATTTGCTTTCCTTTGAATTACGCACATATGGTACTTGAGTGAATGGCTGCGAGAGCGTGTTTTCAGCATGAACACTACTTGAAGGGATCGCCTACCTATGCCGTAAACCAAACTCCCGAGGATGCTCTGTGCTGTAACCGCCATGCCCCGCGGAGCGATCGTGTTGACGTAAGTAGAGGCCGCCATCCACAATAGGCTGAACACGGGACCGTGAAGAAGTTGCACAAGCAGACCACACCACGGATTTCTGACGAAAGACACAGCGACAGTTCTCACTGCAGACGCCAGTAAGGACATTTGTAAGGTGGGCACCTCCCCGAACCGACGAACAACAAGCGAAGACAGGAAGAAGAACAGAATCTCACTTCCAAGACCGACAGCCACACAAAGACCGAGAATCAGCTGAGAGGCTCCGAGCTGTTTCAGGTACCAGAAGAAGAATCCCTCTACAGCCCCCATTTGAGCCCCGGCGTAAGTCGTTACTAGAAGGACGAGCGCAATTTGCCGGTCCCTCAATAGTTTACAGAGAGCCGACAATAAATTTGTAGCCTTCTGGCTGAATGATATTGTCATGAAGGACCCGTTTATGACAGCTAAACAAGTACACCCCATATATACGTAAAATGATATAGAGAAGTTTGTGGTGCCATTGGCCTCAGCGTAGAAGTGAAGTAACGCAGATAACGGGACGGATACCACGACGAAGCCTAAGGATCCGAACAGTCTCTGGACTCCAAATCGCGATTTGTCCTCTCCCAGGTAGCTGAAGGCTACGGCATCAGTAAAGCTCATCAGAGTATTATGTAACAAACTGGCAAAATTAAGAATAACAAACGTAATCCAAAATGGCTTCTGGAACTCGGCCTTGGTAACTAGTCTGCCCTTGGCTGAATCAGCATTATTGTGATGCCAGCATTTGTACCTTGTACGATTCGGACACTCGCCTGCCCCTGTGGATATGAGAAAAAATGTCGCATTCGAAAGTTGAATGGTGCAATTTGCTTTGTTTTGACTATCGCTGAGAACATCTTTGAAATCGAATGAAATGACAGGTGATTCAGGATACTTGTATGATTCCGTAAGCGACACATTCTCAGATGAGACCATTGTCAGTTCGTCAGTAAGAGATACATCTTGTACGCAGAATGTCATGGATGAGAGCTGAAGGGTGTTAGTGGCATTCGTGGCAGCCGTACCATACCAAGGGAAACTTTTCACTTCAACACTGTCATACGGGCATCTGTCTAGATACGCGACCGGAAGATAGCAGCTGCGATACTCAGTAAGCATGTTCAACAGAGCTGTTTCGTTGACTGGTTGACCAAGTCCTGTATTCATTGGCACCAGTAATAGTGAGGAGTAAACGAGACCAGCTAAGAGGCAAAATGCAATAAAAACAGGTTTGTGTAGCTTATAACGGTCCACCACTCCGCCAATGAGCGGCCGTGTAGCGGACGACACGAATGGCAGGAAACCAATGATAATGCCGGTTTCAGACGCTGTTAATCCAGTCTGTTTGAGATACACAGGAATGAATGGGAGCAGCGCACCTACACCTGTAAACATACAAAGGATCATTACTAAACAACGTCGATGTCTGTAGATTGAACATCACATAGGTAGAATTACATATCAACGGCTTTTAGAGACAAAGGCACCTGCCACATAAATATAATATGGCCACTTCAAGATGTGCATTCAAATAAGTTAATATGATATGTAAATAATTCTTCGACAAGCACGGGATGTAAAATGTGTCATTGGCCAAAAATTAAAATCAGTGATAATTCTTAGCACCTTTTGCTTATAAATGTTAATAGCTGGGATTGCTTACAATTTCGTCTCATGGATTCTTAGTAATTTGGTCCGTCTTGTCAGACGGGAGTTTTAGAAACAAAAGGGAATTGTAAATTTTCGAGTTTTCTGTGTAAGGCCACAGATCAAAGTGTAAAATATTTATGTGGCCTAAGATTTAAGTACAAACGTGTAACACTTTCTGAAGTACTATTTGAGGCTTGAGGTGAATCGAATATGTCTGCCCTGAACCATGTTACGCGTTGATATTATAGAATAGCATGGGATAGATATGATTTTTGGATAACAGTGTCCTTTATACTATTAGAACCACCCATTCTCCTCAGTAGTTTTATTTATTTATTTATTCATTTATTTATTTATTTATTTGTTCTTTTTCGCCGTACTCAAGAGTGAGTGAGTGAGTGCTTGTGTTTAACGTCGTACTTAAAAGTGTTTCAGTCATGTGACAACGAGGAGTCCTTCTGGTGTGTACTTATAGTATGTTTTCTGGTGGCAGGGCGAGTCCATGCTGCCAAAGTGCTGCCGCCACTGGAACATCATGCCGAAGACACCAGACATGACACCCCACCCAGTCACATTATACTGACACCGGGCCGACCAGTCCTGTTTCCTTGCTCGAACCTCTCAATGCTGAGCGCCAAGCGAGGCAGCAACAAGTATCATTTTTAAAGTCTTTGGTATGATTCGACTCAGGCTTGAGCCTGGATCTCCCGGCCTCGACTGTACTCAAGAATATTTCAGTTATACGACGGCGCCCAGCATTAAGATGGGAGGACACCGGGCAGTACCCGGAGGAAACCCGTTCCTCCGACCGTTCGCAGGCTGCTGGCGGACCTTCCCTCGTACGGCCGGAGAGAAAGACAGCATGAACTCACAGCGACCGCATTGGTGAGAGGCACGGGGTCATAACGCCCCAGATGCTCTAACCCTCTCTGCCACGGAGGCCCTTTAACTCTTTTAAGTTAATGTAGTCAAGATGGGGTTGTTTCATTATTCCAACGAAATGTGAAACAATGTGAAAGACTCATCAGTACCAATTTTGCCTTCTGCCTGCAGAAGTTTGGTACTCATCAGTGAAGAATGAGATTGATTTTCAAGTAAGGCCAACCGATTTGTGCCCCTTTGCTGTATGAACGTGGCGTTGTAGGAATGCAGAATCCTGTTATCACTAAAAATGCTGAATATGAAATATTTGTTAGTATTTGGCTGGCAAACTTGATCTGTTTGGAAAGACATGAACATGAATTTCAATAATGGAAATTTGTTGCGAACCCCGTCTTTAAAATATTTCATTGTATTTTTTGTTTGTTTTAACGCTAACCAGGTCAGTGTTTGACCTACAATTTCCCTCTGTGTACGTTGTGACCTGCGCTGGAATTCAGTCGCGTGTTCTCGAGGCTTCTGTGTTTATCAGTTTCGTGTCACTGTACACAAAGCGGTCATTCTGGAAAGATTTACCTATGTTGTAAACATGTTTACCACCAAACTATCCAAAATTCTCTTTACGTTAATCTATAAATATGAGCGACGAAGTTGTAAAGCTTGCAGTCTTTTAGTCTAGTCCTCTTAAGAGCAGTCATATTTTCTGTCGTCCACTTTGAAGGAATTTACTGGCCATGGAGATATGGGCTTTCAATTTGTACTCCATTTTTCTGTACGTTGCACTTTGGGAGCTTATGTTACGCCATTTGCTATTTTGCTGAGCTGATAGCTGATACCTTGGAAAGCCTGTTGTTATCGTACTGATTATTATTCTTATTATTTGACTTCCAAGCTGATAGCTTGGAAAGCCTGTTGTTATCGTGCGTATTATTTTTCTTCTTATTATTATTATTATTCTCTCGAACGCATTTTTTGAAATTGTAAGAAAAGTTTTCTGCATAATTTTGAGCTGCCTGTGTGACCTTCTTCTGCCGCCATGTTGGCATCCAACGAAAATTTTTAAACATCTTCTTGTTAAGAACCGCTGGACCGATTGCTTCGAAATTTGATATACTGATGGAACGTGATGGCGCAAGTATAAACTCCTGAGCTCATGTTTCTATCTGAAAAACTGTGGAAGTTTGCTGCTTTGTATATTTGTCGGGTGACCAAAAATATTTGAAATTGAGTACAGAAAGAACGGAACGTGGTAAAGGTCAAGCTTCTGATCACAAATCATTTGTCGTTTTTCGTCTATAGTTTGGCGACAATTTTCGACTGAAGTTGAAAATCGTAAAGAAAACATTTTTTCGGGGACGTACTGACAGAATACTGCCGAAATCAGAGAATTGCGAGTGGTGTAGTAGGAAGTGTAATCTATTCTCTAAACAACGGTTTGCAGTTCCGGCGTTATGGCGAATCAAATTTTGGTTTTAAGCGATTTTTGGTGAACGTTGTTTTTCTAAGAAGTACTTGTCTGGTTGAGCTTAAGGTTTTATGACGGATATACCACGTAAAGGTAAGCAAAATTTCAGTAAAACTGGTCTGATATCCTAAAACTTGTAGAAATAAACTAATTTACATGAATGTGACATGACCACAAACTTTTGAATTTCAACACTAAAAGTACTCTACCTGATGGATCCTTATCTGATCACGAATGTCCTTTTCATTTTTTATCTAGCTTGCAATGTTCTGTCGTAAACAAATTCGCAAATTTGGAGGTCACGTGACAGAAAATCGTTCTAAGTGTAAAGCTGAAAATTGGTGAGTGCAAAGGACACCTGATCGTCTGTGTGTGAGACGAAAATTGTAGATTTGTGTTAATAAAGACAGGAGTTGCTTGGCTTCAGAATTTGTCAAACAGTGTCAAACCTATTTTATGTGAATACACATATAAGAGCACATCCCGACGTTGGCATGTATTTGCCATGATTTATTTATTTAATTGGTGTTTTACCCCGCACTCAAGAATATTTCGCTTATACGACGGCGGCCAGCATTATGGTGGGAGGAAACCGGGAGGAGCGCGGGGGAAACCCAAGACCATCCACAGATTGCTGGCGGACATTCCCACATACGTCCGGAGATATCTGCCATGAAAACGCATAGTTAAGGGGACGCAATTTTGTAAAGCAATTTCAATCTCTACAGAAAGAGTTTTCCTCCCAGGCTACACACATCTGCAGCAGGGATTTTCGGGAAGATGACAACATCTATGTTGTAATTTTAAGAGTGATATTTAAACGTACACATAAAAGTAGCAATCCTGATTGCAAATCTTTTTGTAAATTCTTTCGATTACTCTCCATTGTAAATGTAACGACAACATAAAAACATACAAAGTATTGAACCAGTTGTGTGAGACATATGAGCTATGTTAAATGAAACGGACCTGCCCATCTTCGCACATGTAGTGTGATGATCTCATCGCGAATCTGACCTCATTTCTCTTCTTGGATGTACATTTTTCTCGCAAATTAATATCACGGCACGTTTGGATTTATTTGGATATTGCGTACCAGTAAACTGTTTTAAATGTAAAACTGCAAAGTGGTATGTACTCATTGTGTGTAGAATCCTGAGCTGTGTTGCTATATACAAAACTTCTAGTGCTTCAACCATTTTCAAAGTGCCGATTAATTGTGTTTGGGAAATTTGTGCATGTAAGTACACACTTAGGGCACAGCCTCACGCACTGTCCAGCAATCGCTCTGCACTGATACAAACGCTGACAACCGGGTATGAAGACGGCTTGGAAGCCTTATAACTGCAGGCAGTTTTACTTTTGGAGCTTTCATCGCTCATTGTCTCTTTGTGCCATTACCTACATTTTATCCCTGTTTACCCTGAAAGTGACTTTGCGTATATTTCCGAGGACTGAAGCATAAATCGCCAACTGGGAAGTTGCACCTTGGCAGGAAGTTGATTATAAACCGGCGTGCCGTGCCCAATGCTGTTTATCACTCACAGGACTGTCATCCTTCGTTTGGAGACTTCAAGTGAACTGTGGATTCTATATTTACGTGGACTGACTCGCCTCTGGAAGCCTTAATATTCCATTGGTCTATATTATTCAAATGTATATGTTGAACTTATTCAAGCGTATTCCTGCTTTTTTGTTTGATTTTGTTTAAGGTCTATATCTGTGTTGAACTGAGTTGAACAAACCTTTTGTTTATCATTTTCCCTCTCCCAGAGTGGTACCCTTACAAAATTTAAAACTCTTAGCAAGAGGTAGAGGTTATCAGTTCTTGTTGAATCAGAGTGAAGAACTCCTGACGTTGCTGACAACCATTACAGCTGCAAGCACGGAAAGCATATCTCTCTTTGGGGCTAGGGATACAGCTTGGAAAACCCACGACCATCCGCAGTCAGTCTCTAAAGTTTAGCACGTGCTTGTGTATGCACACAGTAACAGAGACTGAACAAAAGGAGCTTTCGGCTTTGAATGTTTGGGCCAAATCTGTTTGATTTGCTTCGGGCCTTAAAGAGGTCAGGCCCACTCTTATCCTGATTTGGGATGTTTGCCTTTGGGCGTGGAATCCTGAACATTGTTGATATTCTATTCACGAGTGTTTTCGATTCAGGCATAGTTGTGAATTTTTTTTCCCTGAAGTGCACACATGTCGAGAGTGACATGTGAGAATGTAATGTCTCCATGCCTAAAATGGGGATGTCGCTTCATTCTTGTTCTGTTATAGTAACATTTTAAACAAGCCGATACAATTTAGGTTGTTCAATACTGTTTTGTACTCACCCCCATAATACAGGAAATAAAACACTTTCAGACGCAGGAGCTTCGGGTTGATTTTCATGGCCGGTGGCATATTTGCATTTCATCGGTTCCTATGTTTTAAGAACAAAATACATGTCAAAATAGTTACGTGTACCACAGGGAAAACCCCTAAAATAGGAATTTATATCTTGAAATTGTATTTTAAAAACTAGATACTTGAAAATGAATCCTGGTCTTACGGACCTGTAGAAGGGACATAGTTTATCAATTCTTTGGATGTTGAAAAAAAAAAGGAGAATTTATTGATTAAAATTTTTTTCACGGGGAAATTATTCTCTCGTGTTAGTAGTGATCCAAACAGAAATGCCGTTACTTGGAACGCAGGATGCCCAGTGGTTCACATTACCCCGAGCGAGCAGAATTTCCCCTGTGTTAGTGTTCCAATATTCTTTTAAGATTCGTTTGTCGCCACAAGTTGCTCCTGAATATTTCCTTAATTATGCACATATACCTCACACTTCATTTAACTGTGTGGGCAAAAACAGTATTCTGCTTGCCGGTAGAAGTGCGTTTTGTTATGACTGTGGATTTATTCCAACCAACTGCTTAGTTACAGAAGTGAGGTAGTATATCACTACGGCACCCTCTCATGCATGTATTTGGTGCGTGTGTGCGCGTGTGTGTTTTTGTCTGTTCTTGATTTGTGTTTCAGTTTCCTTTCTTTATTTTGCAGTAACGCAATAAGGTACAATTACTAATCAAATATAAACCAATATGGTGTACAGGTACAGCTAATATTCGCGTACGTATTTCCATAGTAGGTCATTACTCTAAAGTACTTAAATGTGGATAGTAATGTTTGCGGATCTACTCCATTTTTCTTTGTAAAGTATTAGCAGTACTCTTCTATTTCGCAACATACACCAAAGTATTGTGTATATGTATTTTTAACCATCGAATGCTGAACACCAAAATCACGTGCAGGTAAAACACTGTCCTGAAGCAAAACACAATCTCGCAAGTAACCAACTACATGCATGACAACACTGTTAAACCCTGTACCGAACAACATGTGAATGAGGAAATGTAAACGTATTACATAGCTCTTGGCTAATCATAGATATAGAACTGCAGCTCTCCTTTCTAAATGTGATGATAAATGGAGAGCTACAAAGCGAAAGCTAACGAAATTGTGCGGATGACTGAGCTGCTTCGACATGGATCCGTATCTCGTACCGGAGGAAAACAAGGGCCTGCTGGTCAATGAGAAACCTGGTTTCACTAAAGCTATGCCTTGCGTGCCCTTTTTATTTATTCACCACAGTTTCCATATGCTGCTAGTATTTCTCCCTCACACGAGGTACCGCCTCTCCATTTGAGACCCGCCATATCTTCAATATAGTCTCGTATCGGATGGGCTGCTATGTTTGTAGCCTTCGCATTAAAGTTCTCAGCCAAGGACAGCTGTAGTTCTGTATCCAGGATAAAATGTATTGCACAGACTGCAATCTATACAGACACTGCCCTGAATGAAATAGGGCAACATTGCCGTTGTTATGAATTTATTTTTTAAATTCTGCGCCATTGTGCTTTATGAACCTGTAGTCAGCGTACTTAAGCATCGTTTTTCAGCTGTCGCAACGCCTTGGGGGCTTACAGAACTATTAAATATTGGCCTTTGTGTATATTTCCGACAACTGAAACATACATCGCCAGGAGCGTTAGGGCCGAGGTCCTTTATGAACTCTATATGCCACTAATAGGTACACGGGGTACTTTGACCAGTATTAAAGTGAATGGCAAAATTAATGAAAACGACTTACCGAGGCTCTAGATAAGCTCGCACGCAGGATGTTTTGACCGTGTGACAGACAGTATCAGTGGAAAGGTGAACTGGGCCTGTCCCCGTGCGGTAGTCTCATTAACTGACAGTCCCTGACCGTGATTGGTACCCTTGCCTTTCGTGTCACTGCGAGGTGTAAACTGATGTTTGTCAACAGAGCGATGTGTAGCATTGTCAGCAGTCCAACACGGGTCACCGCTGATTTAATCGTATTGGGATATCTCCTGCAGGTAAGTCGGTTATTGACTAATGAGGTCACAGGGAGATCTGATCCACACTCCGCTGGATTGGCTGTGGCTTTACGTCAGGAGGTTTGTCGTGCTTCCGGCTTTTGACAAGTTTTCTATCGATATATCCGTCGTCATGTAAATGAAATATCCCTGAATACGTGGTAATGTTCGCCAAATAACAGTGTGGCCATATCCGGTATTCATACAGCCAATGTGCCGATCTCTACGTTCATTTTACGTTACTACACAAATAAACCTTAAGACTCCGTTCAGCAAGTATGGGTTTTTTAGGCTATACCTCAGCTCTAATGTACACCAACGTTTGAGCGTCCACAGATTGTCAAAATGGGAATTTGTTGTAAAAATACTTCGGCCCCATGTATTCTTTGTATGTGTGGTGTGCTTGCGACTGGTCGATTCTAGTGATTTTAGCACAAGCTTCTACGAAGCCCCACTATAAATATGACATCGTGCCACCAATACTCCTTCATGATAAACACTTATTTGCCATAACACTCGGAAGAGCAATTTACCTGCAATAACGAGTTATAAGTTGCATGCACATTATTTCTCCCCTATATTTGTTTGAGGATTAGAGTAATGTGCTGTGAGACTATAACGCTGTAAGCGGATCCAGGCTAGCATAAAAAAGAAAGAAAACACGTTCTCTACTTCTACTGTTCAACCAAAATATTTGTCAATGATCCAGTCAACTAAGGACACTGTTACCTACCAGAAGGGGTAGCTTTGCTCAACAGGTGACTTTTCTTTGCTTAAGCTGAGCCTAACAGCCGCGGATTGCTTCTCAAGGTTTCTCAGTGTTTACACAGTGAGCTACTTCGCCTACTTCTTACGAAAGCTGTTAACGAAGATATAGGCCAATGGCACGTTGACAAAAATGTTGGCATTCTTCAGGTGATTTTGAACACCGGTAACTGTTTTGGTGGTGTCTACGTGCAAAGGCAGTAAACTGACGACCCTGAAATAAAGCCTCCAAGGTCCCATGCTTGTCTTGATTCGGGTGCACTTGTCGGTAGGACACTCTCATAACAGATGTTCAAGAAGTCCATATCGTTTTACAGAGTGTTTGAAATACAGTTTTGTCTTCGACCTGGAAGGTATAGTGCCTGTGTTGCTGTCATTCTTCCCACAGAAGCCATCGGGTGTCATTCATGTGATACATGTAATGGCGTCACACATTGTCCTGGCTGACTCTGAGAGCGTTGATGATATTTCGCTGGAGCAGTTAACGCCACATTTTATTTAATGGACAGCGTTCATGAATGTGCTCTACTTAAATATTAAAATACTATGACATAATCTAAAAACTGTATCTATCATGGCTTTCGAATTTTACTTGACTTTCGGTTTTTGGCATTATGATGTTATGTTGTAGATAGGCTTTGAGATATGACAAAGTTCATTGAGACAATCCTTTCGTTCGTTATACTACCTCAAAGAAAACAAAACATTCGTTTACCATAATCCATGCCTTCTAACTCCGATAAACAAGCTACGAGTCAGTGTCACTATAGGCAACCACGTTTTCTGTTTCACTTAAATTTCCAAAATCTGTCAAATTAGTATTTTCATTAACAAAGGCATGCGACATATTTATATTGCGCTTTTGCTTGCTGGTTATCTTTATGACAACACGCTGACCAATATAGTAGAATATAAAACATTACAGCACAAAGAGTTAAACGATGTCAGCGACGACAGTGTGATAGCAGCCAATTGATCAAGCGTTACCGATGACTTGGCAATTTACCTGAGTTAGGGTTTTATTCTAGCTGTTCATGTAAATGTCTGAATACCAGCAGCCTAAATATCCCTAGCGCTCTGGCTTAAAATGAACTAGATAAGAAAAATGTGGTGATGTCAGTTGCAATTCATTGGACCTCACTGATTACCTGGTGGGTATCATTTTGTGTTTTAAAAAGACTGCTATTCAGGTTGGGAAAATCGACTTTATAGATTTGCTACATAAATATTGCTGTAATGTTTTGTGTTTGAAAAAGTCAGTAACTTCGAATTGTTACTTGTATTAGTGTTCAGATTTTGTTTTGGAAAAGCCATTGGAAAAGTATTATAACTTTTTTATATTGGAAAAGTCTGTCGTTTTAGATAAGGTAGTTTTATTGCTGTTAATAATAATGTTAACATTTGGTGTCCAGAAAAGTCCGCTACCTACTTTTCATACATAAACGGGTGTTAATGTCCTGTGAAGTCAACAAATAATGGGAGATAACTCCATTCCACCTTATAACTGTTAGTGTAGATGCACCGTGTCAGTGCCAACTTGGATCACCGTTAAGATTTTGTAGGCATAAGAACACTAAAAATAACCTTACTATTTATGTAGTAAATTCTCAAAGAACACCCAACTGAAACTGTATTCCCTAATTTATGTTGGCCCAAATTCGACGCATCATATCAAATGACTAGATGCCTGGCCTGCAATATGTCTAAATATCACCATAAGTTCACCCGCATTTTCTCAAAATAATTGAACTGGAATGCAGAGTCCTATCACCATAAAAACAGGTCGTAGTGCGCACTTGCTCATTGGATAACATTTTTCTCTGTTTAATGGTAGAACTAAGCAAATGACATTTTTCAACCATTATTGGTCATAGTTTTTGTTTTCCAGATTATCTGGCAATACGTCAGCACAGTTCAGAGATAGAGCCAATTCCTACCCGTCCCCACCGTTTTCTGTCTACCTGAATCATGGATACAAAATGGAATTAGTGTTTTCGTACCTGTATGAGTAAACCAAATGCTCTGCTCTCTTGGCCCTAAACCTCAGGTCAAGTACTCTCCGCCTAGTGACAGCATTGCAAGCTTGGCCTCGCTGAAACCGGTCTGTGATGACACCGCCGAGAAATGACCCAAATCCGTGGCAAACAAGCCAAACAAACCGGCTAGCATTAGCATCATTGCCACACTCAAATACGTAACGACACTGTGATACGGGGGTGACACTAAGTGACCACGAGAGTGTAGGTGTTGAAACGGACATCTGTACAGCAGCCGTCGACCGCAATGTGCGTTCCCGGTCAGGAGGACCGGTGGCCGGATGGCAATTATGCATAGCCCTGTTACATGGCCCATGAATACACATCAAACATTTGGTCTTAGTTGCAACGCCAGCAACAGTTTATTTAGAACCAGTTAATATATCTGTATCATCTCATCACAATTCAAGGGCCCTCCGTGGCCGAGGGGGTTAGCGCACCAGCGCGGGGCTATGACCCGTGCCTCTCACGAACAGTGAGTTCAAGTCCCGCTCATGCAGGCTTCCTCTTCGGCCGTACGTAGGAAGGTCGGCCAGCAAACCTGCGGATGATCCTGGGTTTCCCCCGGGTCCTGCCCGGTTTCCTCCTGTCATAATGCTGGCCGCCGTCATATAAGTGAAATATTTCTGAGTACGACGTAAAGCATAAATCAAATCAAATCATCATTCAAGTTCCATTAACCAATGAAAGCAGATATCTCAGTATGACGTTGCAAACTTCAATTTTCTGACTCAAAATGAGACAAACTCGAAAGGCTAGAGAAGAATCACAGTGTACTTGAGAAGCTGATCAGGTGGGGTTAATGCTTGTCACGTAGTAGTGATAAGTTAGGCTAACGGTGGAAAAAAAACCCGCAAGAAGTATACACTTCTTAGAACTGTACAGTTCTGAGTTTTTCAAAATAATCGTGGTGTACCTGTTTGTTTCAATAACCAACATTCCATATCGATATGCTGGTAGGGGTACGCCGGACATCGTCAAGCCTTCTTTGATAGAAGTAAGACCTACTTCAATTCAGCCTTCACATATCTAGACGTCATTTCCAGGACGTAGTGCCTGGACATTCAAAGAAATTATATGTTCCGCACGTGCAAAATACTGAAATATCATCACAGAATCATAGGTTCTGTACTAAAGTTGTAGGAATAACGTTTTAATACATACCAGGTCGGCTGACATACAACAATATTATATACCTGCGAGACCGCTAAAGCATTTACTTCATAAGACTGTATCATCCATGCGTGTATAAATATGTCATAAACCGCGCTGGGCTACATGTTGTTGTGGTAATCTATATTTCTTTATCATATCATTATCCCAGAACCTCCAAGAAAGCCTTAATGTTATGTTGTTGATAATTGTGTCAACGCTCTTCCATAACTGACCACGATCTAAGCTTTGGAGTTGGCTGCTGTTAATTTGGAAAATGTTTCAGAACATCTAAGCATAAGCTTATGTCCTCAAAACATTTCTTCTATGTCTAAATTGACCGATCGTCAAGGGGGAGTTAACAGGTTACTGAATGACATCCGTACGGAACAAGGGAAATAATTTTCGCTAGCTCTGATGCTAACTCAGTGTGCCAGAACTAAACCGCGTCGCATTCTACCTTGACTGACAATCATCGGCCAGGGGTTTTATTTTGAAAGCGCCAAAATGTCAAGCCTGTGAGATGAAAATATCATCCCACAACTCTGCCCGGTTTCGGGGCTAGGACAAGTGCTGCCCAGAACAAACGGTTTGGACACCTACTGGCTCTGTATACCAGTGTGGCGGACAAGTGATCGCCACACAAGGCTACCATCATTCCTGCGATAAACATGCACGGCATTCGGGTTGAGATATAATTAAACCCAATCAAAACGCTTTCATCTGTTTTCGGACGTTCAAGAATGTGATGGGTGAATTTTCCACAATCCTATTATACTATTTAGTTTTATATTTTGACATGGCTTAACTAATGTGATGAACAAAATGTTCTCTACACTCAGACAGTAATCCAATTGCAGTTCCTTATGGGTCTAGTGAACGATAACCAAGAATTGGAGATCTCTATCAACATGGATTAGAACTGTAATTTACATGTACATCAAATGTTCTTTGGAATACCCGGCCATATCGAGAGCTTGAGTGGCAGTGATTAGCACCACTGACTTTCTTGGTATTGTTGCACTGATTTTGTTAAGAGTTTTAAAAAATTTTGTACACATTAGCAGAGTATGATATCATTTGATGCAGCGGTCGTTATTGTCACCGTCTTTTGATACGTTAATCAAAAACTTTACAACATCTGACATGCATCTTTGCACACGCAGAGCGATCCTGGGGCGAACTTTTCCAAGATACTTCCGCTTATAGCCAGCAAAGCCTCCAGAATAGTGTAAGAAGACAAATTCTAAATATTTCCTCAAAGTTGAACAAAGAATTCTTGTGACGCACTATAATATGCTAGCAGAAAACCGTACAGAAAAATCAGTATCCAGACAACATTGAGCAAAAGTTTGGACTTTGATGATGTCTCGATTACGGAAAACAATAAACAGGTAGCACTGACACCTATTTCTATCCAAAACACATGCAAACACACTTCCTCGGCAACCACTACCAACCATCGACAAAGCTGATTTAATGACCACCTTAGTAGACCTTCGCATTGCCTCTGCGTGTTGATGAACATTTGGATGGGTAGCCGTTGAGTGATTTATTGGCATACACCGCTATACTAGACCTAAAGCTTGATTATGTCATAACAAACTGTCTGCGCGTAAATAAATATTATCGAACCGGGAAGGAAAAACAAAATAAACTTTCAAATCCAAAAGCTCATTTATAACTGACAGCTGCCGATATTCCTGTTTAAACTCAGCTTTGATACAATGTGGCCCCGAATGTAACACATCTTTATTAATGGTAAAAGTCCATTAGTCACAGCTGGTAGGAAAATCAGCCTAGTAAACAAACGGCAGCTTCGTATCGCCTTCACGAGGTTCATTGTAAATCACATGTTGATTGCATTCCTAGTAAATCTGAAACACGTGTGCAATAAATTCTTCTCATGTTTTTGTACCCGAAATCCCATTACAATACTTTCAGAATCACATGTGTAAATAATGTAACCGTATCTGAATTTGATTTGTTTTCCCAATGCAATGTTGTCCAATAATAACGAAAAGAATTAGGAAATATACATATTACCAGACTCCATGTTACATCAATGCACAGTGTGGCATTGGTCCAGTTTGTCAAACTGCGGTCATTTCTGTGGATCCTCGACTAAAACAACTCAGTTGGAAAGCGAAGGCTTGGGTATTAGAAATCCGGCAAACAGTAGCCAAGACCTGTAAACCATTACACGCCATGGAATAGCAATTCTGACTTGATTTACTTACTCTCAGGGGACGCTGCTCGAAGAACAAAGTCAGTTATTACGTTCAGCAGATGAGATGGAGCAGTGCGTGATTTCCTCGCGGCAGACAGACCGTTTGAACACGACACTTAGGGATGCTGTTTGCTTATTAGGATTCAGTGTGGGATCTGAGCTCAGAACAATGTTACACAGCTGCGTGTTATGAGAATAGAGACCAGAAACAAGAGCTGGCTGACTGATCCTGTTACACGACTTGGGATCTGATCTCAGGGCTGTGATACAGAGCGGGTAATCTGAACTCACAGTCATATGATACGACCTGTGATTTGACCTGAGAGGGGTGATGCAGAGCGGGGTAGTCTGGATTCACAGTCCTGTTACAAGACAGAGCTTTAATACAGAGCAGGGGATCTGAGCCGACAGTCCTGTTACAAGACCTGGAATCTGATCTCGGGCTGTGACATAGAGCAGAGGATGTGAGCTTACAGTCCTGATACATGACCTGGGATCAAGATCAATACAGATCAAGGGACCTCAGCCGGCAGACTTGTTTCACTGCCTGGGGGTCTCATCAGAGCTGTGATGATTGATTCAGTCATTGTCAGAGATCTTAGTAAATAGACATCTGATATTGATTGTAACGTGTATGAATTTTCCGATTTAATGGTTGTTTAAAAACGTGTGCTGGTTTGTGTTTATGAATACACCAGCAAACAGAACAGCTACGGTGGAACTATATACATTTACTATATATAACTGAGATAAATAATCACAGCATCAGTACAGGTTGATACAGGAGCTGAAACTGAACCATTTCGTCAAATATTCTAGATCTTTCTTGCCTGACTTGGTAAATTCCTGTAATAAATCTCTGAATAATGAAATTGCAAAAGGGCTTCAGGAACATTCGATTAGCGTCAAAAGTGTATTATACAGGTCAGAAAGGACCTGGGTTTACCTGTCACTTATTGGTAGGCACAAATCTCAGAGATAATGAATAACAATGCATTGCAACAGTAACAGAACCAATGTGTAGCACACGTAAATTACACATTAGAATCCAAATTTGAAATTAGAAGATCAGTGGTGCAGAAGACAGTTAGATTTAATGAAGAGCACACTCTAAAAATGAGTTTGTACTACTAGTTCACAAACTGTTATGAAATTGACACACGTTACACGACACAGTGTCATAGTATACTGACACTAGACACTACACGACAGACTGTCACAGCAGACTGACACTAGAGATTACACAACAGACTGCCACAGCAGAATGACACTAAACCTTACACGACACACTGCCACAGTATACTGACACTAGATATTTCACGACACACTGTCACTGTATACTGACACTAGAGTTTACACGACAGAGTGCCACAGTAGACTGACACTAGGAATTACACGACACACTGTCACAGTATACTGACAATAGAGATTACACGACACACCGCCACAGTAGACTGACACTAAACATTACAGTGTACTGATAGAGTACTAAGCTCACACCTCGTCACATTGTACTGACACCATATATGACACGACACATTTTCACAGTCTACGGGCACAACACCTGTTACGATACCTAGTCACAGTATACTGACCCGGCGCTAATCATGCAGTTCTTAGCCTCAATTTCCAATTATGTGTAAAATCAAATGACAAATTATCTAAAGAGTTCTCTTTTTATTTCTGAACACGTTGAGGAATATTGATAACGCAAAAAGTGTGATAAAGTGTGTATATTGATAAAGTGTGCGCCTGCCGATCTTTACAGCTGAGTCAGCACATTGTGAACAAATCAAAGTGAGTAATGACATTCAGTCGTTCGGATTTCCGGGCCACCATTCCATGTTACAAGGAATCTGACTGGACACCAGTCCACAGGATACAACAAAATATCAGCGTGTTACAGCAGCGAACATAGGACAAGACTACAGGGGAGATTATCGATTTCATACCACGGAATATCTGATTCATGTATGCTCTGCTATAATATTGATTAACTATTGAAATATGCATACAACGGACAGCTTTATTGGCGCTGATCCCGATGTGGATACCGCGAGCTGTCCCGGCGTCATGGCCGTTCGCTTATTTACAGGAGAACCGGCGACATTCTTCACCAGCCTTGATAATTTATGACTTTAGCAAATCCTACGAAAGTTATGAAGTGCTCGGCCCTTCGGCTCAGCTCATTCTTTTAACTTTCACCATTTCAATGTGTCGCCCATAAAGACGTGAACTACTTTCATACAGTTTGAAAGGAGGTAAGACAGTGAAATATTTTGGGAAGCTTGGCAAAATGCATGATAGACTATTAGTTGTTATCATGAACTCGACCAAATAACAGAGAACAAATAAAACTGGCGGTTTCCAAAACAGCATACGAGGGCCAAATGGATCGATTTGCTTTGAGACGGTATCATAAACGTTGGAGGCCATCACCAGCGTTTGGGCGCAATAGTTATTGTGCGCCTGTAGAAACATTTCATTTTCTCACAAATTTAGATCTATGTACACAGTAATCTCCATAGCGTCTGTTCTAGACGGGACGAGGATACGTTTACCTGTTTGAAGGTGAGGAGATCTTGTTCAGGTATATATTGTATAAGTAGCATTCAGTGCTGAATTTATACGCGTCGTTGCATCTCCTCAATTCTTTTATTCTCAGTAAATATTGTTATCACCTCTTTCATCATGTTCATGAGACAACACTGCGATCAAATGAATCTCTTGTTAGTAAGAGTCCATTCCAGGGCATGCGTCAGTCGACCTTTCATTTCAGATCAGTAGCAAGAGCAATCTGTCAAACTAACCTTCAAATCGGGTAATTCTTTCACCTGGCCGACCTTTTCTATTTTTCCGCACAACTTCAAATTGCTGGAATTCTCCTCGACAGGCAAATTTATACAACCATTTGCCCCAATGACATAATGATATATTGTTTCTTATTTCTGACATATATTAAATGGAGTTTGAACAAAGATTGGTTTGTCATACGAAAGATTTTGACACACTTACACACCAAATAATTTGAGAGGAGCAATTTTCTCAACTTCATCTGAGAAACACATGGCAAATTGATATTTATTTATTTACTTGGTTGGTGTTTTACGCCGTACTCAAGAATATTTCACATATACCCCTGTGGCCAGCATTATGGTGGGAGAAGGAAGGGCAGTGCCCAGGGGTACCCAAGACCATCCGCAGGTTGCTGGCAGATCTTACCACGTACAGCCGAGGGGAAGCCAGAATGAGCTGGACTTGAACTCACAACGACCGCATTGGTGAGAGACTTCTAGGTCATTACGCAGTTCATTTTCCTACTCTTATATGTCATGTTTTCCTGGTAAAGTAGGTTAGTAACAGTGCATCCATACCAAAACGTTCTCCAGCCATGTTGGTATAAATGGACGGCAATCTCTTGCGACAGAAGATCTCCTTTGTTTTACGTTCCTCATGTAATGAAGTCAGTACAGCGATATGCAACACACTCAAGATTGCCCGTTCAGTGGACAACATCGTCCCAAGGGATTTTAAAATCTAAGGAGAACACAAACCGATGCTAAACAATAACAAGAAAATTTGATTTTGTCTTTGAGACAAAATTTATACCAAAGAACATTAGCTCTACCAAGTGAAATTATGTTTACTGATGTGAGCATGATTGCTTGTGAAGATTTGAAGCACAGATTTCAATTACAATGAAGATGGGGGAGAGCCTGGGGTAGATGTAAACTAAAAGGCATCTGTCTGCCAAAGAAAGTAAGAGAGCAATTCATGATTCAAACGAGTTTCTTCCTGGCATAAGATAAATGAAATATCACTGAAGCTTTCCATCCAGATCATCCATGCAGAGTCTGGCTCCCCTGGTCGATCCATACCATAAGGAGTGCTGTTATAATATATAGGTCAATAAAGAAACACAAACCAGGCCCCTAGTCCTGTGTTTATTACCACGAGCCGATGTATTATTGTCTGTCCCTGTCACAGGACGCGCCAACCAGGCGAACTGCTGGTGGATGTTTCATCTCAGTGGTAAGAGTTTTCTCCTTATACGATAGCAATTGGTTTCAGATATTGAGTAACTCTGCGGTGTAGAAAAGATCCATCATTACGGAGAGGAAGTTCAGAGATGTTATAGCATAGTGACATAAATCGTAGAGCATCAGGAAAAGAAACAACCCGATTCTTCGGAAAATTCATTGACCAACTTTACTGGCATTAAAAATCCAGGGGTTGAAGACGTACACGCATTCCTTGTAAAGCTGGACAAAGCACTGATTAATACAGATGGACACGCCTGTAAATTGATCGAAGTTCACAGAATTTCGTTGAGTAATTATTTCGTATTCTAGCTTTGCCAAGAAGCAATCGTACAACAGAAATAAGGGAACCCACACACAAAATATTTCACAGAAGCCTTTACACGTAATCCTATCACACTTGCACCTAAGTTTTGAAACTGTGTATCTATATTCTCAGGTACCTTAATTATAACACAAAGCAGACCTTGTTGAAATATCAACCGCACGCTAAAACGCAAGCTAATTCTTGGGTTCGTCACGACTACTACCACATGGGCAAAGTAGATGTTTTTCTTAATGCGAACGTCCACACAAAAATGAAGTTATGATGAGTGAAAAGACCATTAAAACTGTATCTGACATATATTTTCACTGAAATTATTTAGATTTCTTTCAAATCAATTAAAAGCAGTCAAGTGTTTTGATCATATGATGGGTTTGTGGACCGTATTGATAAATGTGGTTAACCAGTGACGTCACGCCTACTTTTCTCTGAAGCTAAAGCAGAAATTTAAGGTCATATTACCTTTTTAACCCCCAGACAAACTTTAAACAAGCTAATCTACGGGGGCCTCTCAAAACTGAGCAATGCTGACAGGGTCTCCCAGTCGTCATTTTCATTCTGGGTGTGAGACGATCTTTAAGTGGTAAATTTCACATTATCGTCCTACGTACAGAATTCTGACATAGCTGAACCACAACCTGAACATGTACGGCTCTGAGGGCTAGCCTGGGGATGCCTTTGTCAGGAAACAATGAGACGGCCCGACATTCCTGTGTCCCGATTCTCCTGATATGCTGTACGCTGTTCGACAACGTATGTTATATCAAAAGGTTTCCTCGTGACACTGGCACATTTATGAGAATTCTTAAACAAAGTGCATAATACATCGCGTCGACCTATGCCAAATCACTACCGAAGCCCTGTGGCCTGACGACTGACATCAAAGGCAGCCGCGTCGCCCTGCATATTAGTCCGCTAAAAGCTAAATTTAGCACAAAAAACAAAACAGAGCTATGCTTCCACCCAACTTGGCAGCCGAAAGTAAAGTTGACAGCGTAATGCAGTCTCTGTGAGTGTTATATATTGTAAATATCACGAAAGTGAAGCCTGTGCACCTTCACACTACGGAATTCAGAAAATTTTTCTCTCATATGGTGTACAGCAGTTGGAGGTTGGACGGATGTCTGCGTAGCATTGATGTTGACTACTTCACCTCCATGCAGCACAATGTACATGTATTTGTTGCTTTAGGTACCAGAAATACACTTACATGGCAGGCTGTTGTCACTGGTGGTTACTTTCCTAGCCTGGTGTTATTATTACATATGCTCATGGGTTTGAACAAAAGATAATCTGTTGAATGGATCAGTCACTAACAAAATTTATGGCTTGTGTTTAATATACATTAAAGATATTGCTGTTTAAAATTTCTTAGGGTATGGTTGGAGAGTGAAATGCGATATTACCAGTACTAGCTTTCAGATGTAATGCTAATTCAGACATGCACTCTATGTCATGTAAATATGTACATGTACCTTGGAATATTGTCGGCGTTGTATTTGTCGGAGGAGATGTCTGCCAGGATGATATTTACAAAGTTTATACGACTTTAAAGAAGCAGGCTGCTTTACATTGAGCAAGGTATATAGTTCCAGTCCGCGTGTCACCTCGCTGTTATGGGGTGCCTTGCGGTGTGACTTGTTACTCCTGCAACAAATAACGTTAAGCATTATAATGAGCATTTTCTTCGTATTGTGCCACTTTTTGTGTGGAGAATTTTTTGTTACATCTCCTTCGGCCAAACCATTGCAAACGTCTTCATTGCAATACCATGTAGACCTGCTCTCACTGGGATGAAATTTCTTTTCTAAGCGCTATCAATGAGCAGGGTACGGCTTGTGAGATTTCACACACAAAATTCGAGAATTTCATCTCAACGATCTGCCCCAGATATTCTGAACATTGCCTTGTGATGATTGCTAGTCAACATGTTCGAGCAGGCATTGGTTTATTGATTTAATTATTGGAAATTTACGCCTTACTCAACAACCTTTTAATTTGTACGACTGCGGCAGCACCGTGTGATAGGAACCGGGCCGAGTCCGGGGCAATGCACGACCACCCGCAGGTTGCTGCCACACCTAAACACGATTAGAAACTGAATGTTTCTGAAGGGTCGGCACTAACTACTGGGAATGGAAAAAATAAGTTCAAATGAGAGAATTGTAAATTAGCTAAGCTTGATTTAAACCGACCTTAGAGCAATATCTCGTAGACCTACTGCTAAGCTCTGTATAAAATAAACATATCAAAACAAAATCATTGAAAAGAAAATGGAAGAAATTATGACGTGTAAAAATAGCACTGCTATGTTAGGATTACGCTGTACGCGGCTGATGCGCACAACGCTTTGGCTTTGATTTCGCAAGTAAACAACAGAAAAACTGTACACAATTTTGCATTCAATTGTTCACGGATGTAGCTGTTCTACTACTGCGTTTATCAAAAGACGTTTGAACTTGGCCATTTATGTTTGTGAGCCAGCCGTCTTGGATTTCAAAGCAACACTGTAGAGTTGTAAATTATCTTCGATGATTTATGGAAAACTCAAATTTGAAGTTTAGGCCTATTAAAAACATTGATACAAATGCCAAGGTCTTTGATTTTATAACTCATAAACTTATGGGGGCTGATGATGTCAATAGTTTATATTAACTTCATCTACAAGAGCAGTATATATATATATATATATATATATATGTATGTATATGGTCTGCAGTTATGAAATATAGCTTTACACTGCTTCAGTGGTTTCCTCTCCGGCCGTACGCAGCAGCCTGCGAATGGTCCTCCCGTTACCCCTGGGTTCTACACGGTTTCCTTCCACCATAATGGTGGCCACCGTACAAGTGAAATATTCTTGAGTACGGCGTAAAACACCAATAAAATAAATAAATAAATAAATAAATAAATAAAATTCAGTGTGACGAAGTTCACAAAAGGACAACATCCAGTTGTGCTAATTCTTTGGTCCACATATACCAGCTTTAAACAAGGTGCTACAAGGTGCTAAACAAGTAGGACTAGACTGAATTTTCCACAACCCCATCTTGGCATTTGCGGTGCAAATACACTGTACATATAACACCTTTAAATGAAGGGAGCAGACTTCGTTCTTTGCTTTACATCATTTATCTTAACTGCTCCTGTCGTTTCATATCTTCTGAACGTCATGTTTAGAATCGATGCAGCTGATGAATACTTGGGAAACTAAACCAGCCGCTTCCAGCGACCTCGAGGAATTAACAATTCACTTTGTCGATTAGCCATTCCTCCGCATCGTCAAAACTTCTGGGTCAAGGTACAAATTTTTACTTTAATTAATGGAAGTAAATTCGTTTCATTGTGTCACATCGCTAATCCCTAATGCTGGTTTCCCTTCTTTCGTACGCCATGCTCAACACACCAGTAGCTGAACAAGATTTCATAAACGAACCTCGGAGAAGTCTATTCACTTTGCCGTTCAGCGTTTCATCCTCCTCGTCAAGTGACTCTATTCCAAATCGACTGACCAGGGGATGATCCCGACATACCACTCACTGATCATGTCAATTCCATGAATCGATATTAGGGGACAAGAATAGCAAAATCAATACCATTTGTATATCAGTCTTCGTGCAGATATCGGAATTTTCACTGCAGAACGGACGCCACTAATTCCTGCGAATGCTTACAAATAAGGTATAATTCCTTCAGCTGTGGTAAAGGCGACAAGCTGATCTTGACTTTAACCCAGCTTGTCGCTATACCATAGACAAGGATTCGAGGATATGTACTGTCAACACAGATGAACAGTATCAACCCATTATTGTCTTTTCGCCTTAGTGCTGTATATATTCTCAAAGCACGAGCATGCCAACCCCATTGTAATATCGTAATGTTGTTGTAAAATTCCAAAATTATTCTTGAAACTGATCATTATCATGAATAGGCGGTGGCAAAGCGCGAATGGTCGTAATGAGAGGTGTTTTACAGGAGCATTGTACCGTCATCTGATGACCTCTGCACAGTCTAGATTAATGGGCTGTAGGCATGGTCTGCTATACGGCCTTGTTAATATACACCCCTTTATGCGGGTAATGGACACGTTCACGTTCATTTAGCTTTGAAAGGGCAACTGAACGACGGAAAAATGATATACAGTTGTGTGTGAAATCGCCAATGTGCAGGGATGTTGAGGCATTTCCTCAGGACATTGGAACTTGGCCATTTTCCTCTCTGAGTCGGATGTGAATCGCGGCCAATAATTTGTTGCCTGTGACACCCGTGAAATGGCGTTGGTAAATATTGTTATAATTATTTTCTTACGCAAATGCTGTCCTTGAAAGAACTGCTGCAAGTATCACTTCCTATAGCATACTGGAAACATGCCATAATTTCCTGTTTTGTTCTGAACGCGAACAGTCAAGCATTAGCATTCATTTATTTAATTGTTGATTAGTGCCATACCCTAGGCATTTTGTAATTATATGCTGTTGAACTCCTTCGTTACTGAAGGACGCCTGAGAACGATGTTTCGCAGCTGAAAAGAATCTGTGACGTCACTGTGCTTCAATATGGTATAAAAAAGCTTTTTTTCCTTTTTCATCACTGTAAACAAAACTCCCAAAAGTAATGAAGACGATATTTGGAATCAGCACAAAATTGCCTTTCACATGATGCGTACTTAAAATATGATCTGTTTTTTCTTTGAGAACTCCATGGATCGCTTTTTATTGCGATAAACCCGAACCCGGATGAACGAACGATCCACCCGCGCCACATGAACCAGAGAGTTTAAACCGCACACCCTCTCATCGAGACATGTATACCCAAATAGTCTACCTTTTCCGAATAGTAAACACAAAAGAAAAAATCACCTCTTGAGTTCACCTCACTAAGTACTTTATTAGCACCTCTTTTCAGGAGGTTGTAGAATTACAGGCTAAACTGGTGTGGATACAATATTACCTCGGGTATTCAGGTGCTGCTGCCTGCAATAAACCCTGTATTAATTTCTTCTTTTTTCGTTTGACGTCCAACCACAAAAATGCAGTTGATATGAATGACAGAAGGATCCGCGCATTTCGGCCGTAAGAAGACTGTTCTAATATAATATTTATTCCCCTCTACAATTCTACATTTAACTGACTGACTTCGCTCTTGTCGTGCAAGTGATAATTAATCAAGGTGAAAACGCGATGCAATATCTCCAAGGCTAATATAAAACAACACAGGACAACACAGCTTGAGCGGTTTTGTTACGATTAGCTTAGATTAGCCATTCGGAGACCATTTCCTAGTCATTTTCTAACATACGTATGTGTCATGTTTTCTCTGTTCAGCTAGGTTTAAAAACAACATCTGTGTCACTCCGTTATACAGCCTTATGAATACTAGTAGAGCCTCAATCTGATTTGACAGGAGGTCTTTCATTAGCCGTCGTCGCTGTTCACAGTATAACAGTAGATCAAACAGCGCCATTGGGGATATTCTCAGCATGAATAAATAGGTTTTTAAGTTGGCCATTTTATATTTTAATATCTGAATCCTATCTCGTAACGTAGGTCATTCATTCAACGAGATGGCCTCATTGCCAGACAATTAATCCTATCACGAGTCATTCGAATCTACTTCGCATGTCCGTATAACACCTGGCCAAAGAGATATTAAAGGTCGGTAGCTCTACAACGCAATGTTGAACAATAAAAACATTATCTCATCCTGTATTTTAACAACAAACTTACTCTAGAGATCAGTTTTGTAACATTTCATTCTGTCTGCCATGTAATACCTTTGTCCACGTCTCGCTCCACTCGATGACGGAGAGTCCACTCAAAGGAGAGACATAATCCAGGCACCTGGCCTGTTGTTTGTTATCAGGGCGTGATGCAGTACTGTCTACTCCAGTCATACGAGACACCATCTAGGCAAACAGTTGGTGGATGTTTATTCTCAGTGGCAACATGCTCCGCACTCTCCAAACAACAGAACGACAACTGGTTCAGAACTAAGATATTAAATACTTTTGTAGTGAAGAAAAAGTCATCATTACTGACAGATTCATTAAAGGGTACACACTTTCTTTCCGGGCCTGACCAAGAACTGAACAACGTCGATGGCCACATCTGTAACCTAATTGTACATAGAAGTTCTTTGCTTAATTACTTTAGAATCCCAGCTGTACGAAAAAACAAATCAGGTAACAGAAATAGAGAAGCCTGCAGGAGGAAAACTTCACAAAAAGCCATTGCTCGTAATCCTATCACACTTACACAAAATGCTTTCAAAGTTTACATCTATTCTCTACGCTATCAAAATAACTCAAACCTGACATGGTTCACACATCAACCAGTCAGCTTCCAGCACAAAAAAAAACACGCTAATGTGTATGTTCATCCAGATAACACACACAAATTAAATGCACATGCTTTCCTTAGGCATCCTGGACAACAAACCTTAACCACTCGATTAAGTCATGAACGACACATTTCAAATGTCGATTAACATGTATACAGTCTGTAAATAATCTCGGACATCTTATATTAATTACCTGAACAAAGGATCCCTTGCGACTAGATGGGAAATCGTCCCCTTGTTGCTCAGGCAGATTACCAACCTCCTCACAGTGACAGATCCCTTGCAGAATGACGCAAGGGCTCACTTGGTATGCAGATGAAGTTGTAAAATAAAAGGTCTTGCCTTGCAATAGGCCAACAATAAAAAAATATTCGCCAATAACTATGAACGTCCAACCCGTCTTTTTCCACAATAATTTGTAATCTCTTCCAATTAGAGCTATAAGACGATGGATTTAAAATAAGTTTTGTTCCGTACCTAGCCAAATATTTATTAAGGTGAACTGATAAATACACGTAGTTGCCTTTCTCCACATATTTTCTCCACATTCGATATGCTGACGCCTAACGTCTTGCGCGTTGGAACGGACTGATAAAGTGGACACCACTTTTATATTTTTGGCTGCATTGAGCTTTCATTGGATGTATGTACCATACATCAACCATACATTTTCATTAGAGTTGGAAACATATCTGTAGCATATCTAAAACATGTATGTAACTTTCCAAAATGTAAACAAATAAGACTTCTCTCTTGTTTGGCTCAATCATTTTCTCCGTAACTCTTGTAATTAATAAAAACTGCACATACACCTACGGATGGAACTCCTGAACTCTGCTGCTAACTGTGTTCATAGCCATGATAGTTACCTCTGTACTATGGGGAACAACAATCTACAACTCGTGAGCTATTATGGTGAATATGCAGTTCCAGTGGTCGTGGAAAATATTTCATTAGTTTTTGATTTACAACAATATGATTGCATGAACCAACATGATACTTCGTAATAGATTAGACACCAAAGACGGACAAATGATTTTGGTTCACGTAGTCATATTTTTATCATGATGGGGATTCCCTCAGCAAAACACTCAAAAATAGCGAACTTGTCGTTACTTTTGCCTTCTAATAAAACAAAAAGCATGAATCAGCCCACTACAATTTTTCACAGATATGCTGCATGGTAATTGTACTTCAGATTCAAGTAGATTTTCTCTCTTGTTTGCACGAAAAAAAATTATACCTCACTCCTGTGACACCGGGGGACGATTTCCCATCTAGTTGCACGGGGTCCTTACTCAGGTGATGATCCTCAGGGCCATTTGCCGGCTCAGTGTAGATAAACTACCCGAATCTTATACCCGTCTACCTTATTATGTTAGACAGTTATTCCTCCGTTCGTGTCACAGCACCGTATTTCTGGATAATGGGCACACGTATTTGTTGGCACAAATAATAAGACTACCTAGGTATGGATTCTACTACCTGCATATAACGGAGGACTAAAGCCATTGCATTTTGTGATTTGTCAAGAATATCAGTTTACTCTACTCATCTGACATTGTCTATGTGTACCAACAAAAAAAATGCGTGTCCTTGTGAAGCAGAATAGGTATACGGGTATACTGGGCATTACAACACACATAAAGCAGTAAGACGAGTCGCAGTGCTCCATGTCTTCTCTACCAAGGCTGCAACCAGCCTGTACACAATGCAATATCAGACATCCGGAATATCCAAGGTGTCGGAACGTCAAGATCGGATAATGTTAAACCATTATTCCAGTGTTCATTTTCATTCAGGGTGTCATTTGATCCAAATGGTAGAATTAGCGGCATCGTCACCAGGGACAAGTAAGAGCACTGTATAGCTGTACGTTGGAGATAAAATATCTGACCCGTCAACCTTTGCGATGTGTGCGACTCGGTGGTGGTTAAGGGATACGTGGTCTTGGAGATAGTCAGAGGAGACGACATCTCAATGTTCAGCTTCTCTTGGGAATTCACTCACGTATATCATAAATTTCATCTTTAATGTTAAACACCTGCTCCCAATGGATCTGTCCCAAATCTCTCCCGACACTGCTTTCTGCCGATTACTTTTGCCGAAAATTCTGGACAGAGAGCTGGAGTCTTTGGCTACACGCGCTAAAGTCCAGAGTAGGCTCAAAAAATTAAACCCAGATTCATTTTATACTGAATAATTGCCCCTTTATCTGATTTCAATTAAAGATTTGTCAATATTTCAGCCATCAAACGTAACTCGGTAAACTCAAGCAACTAGTTATTACACCCAAACATTTGTTACAGATTGAAGAGAGCAGCTGCATAGAGTGGTTAAAGGCTTCTACGCCACTGCTACGAAGAATATGTCCGAACAATTGTTAGGTATGTCAGGGCATAAAACAGAAATCCCACTTCTTGACACAATTTCTGGGGCAGGCCTCTGCCCGGAACTAAAATTTCACTAGCAATGTACAAAATTTACCTTTAAACAAAAGAAGCACATTCCTTTCATTGCCCAACCTCGCTGACCCTAAATTATGCTTTTACTTCTGTTCGCTATGCTCAGTAACCCTGTAGCTAAAACGAACTTGATAAACTAACTCCAGGGAATTCAATTCACATAGTCCTTCTGCGTTTCAACACCCTCGTCAAGTTATTTTCTTGCCAATCGACTGACTAGGCCAAGGTTCAGATATACCTCTTTCCTCAGGTCAAATGCTTTCACCAGTATTAGGCTACGAGATTAGCAAACACATCGACAACATTTGCACATGAAAGTGTTCCAGAAAATGCTTAACTTTTCCCTGCAAAATGGACGTCATCTAATTGTATTCCCTTCAGAGAAAAGACGGCGACGAGCCCACCTCAACTTTTGCCGAGGCTATTGCATAACATTTACACTCATGTAATGCTAACCTTTGTCTAAAATGACGATGTCAAAACGAATACATTCAAAAAAGAAAATGGATGAGAGTATCGCGTGTAAAATGGCTGTGCAGCGGGCCATTGCATATACGTAAATTGTTATAATAATGAGCTGAACTCCAAGGAGTAAATGTAGACAATGGAAATCACCGTTATGATAGTCCTAAAATCCGAGTACTCTCTACAATGATAAGGAATATCAACCCAATAATGCAGATCCGGTAGTGGTAGCCCGTTTTTCCTTAGTGCCATGTGGATTCTCAAAATCTTGTGACAAATCCTTAACATTGTGGTAATATTTTGGCAGAATTGCTGTGAATATTGATTGGATATTACCAATAATAGCCAGTGGCAAATCGGGTAAGGTTATGAAGAGAAATAATTTAAGGGAGAATTGTGGTGTTATCTGCTCACCATTGTACCTTCTAGATGCATGTAACTGGCGTCTCTGTGTGTAATGCTATACAGCTTTGTTTATGCACAAATGCATCCGGACAAAACCGGGTCATTTCGCTTCAAACTGGCAAGAGAACCATGATAAATAGCCCACAGGTTCGTACAGGATTGCTAGAATATAGTGTTGTTCAGAGCAATGTACATGGTCACTCTCGTTTCGATTTTTCCAGAAAATAGTATATTTTTTCATAGGATTGTTAACATGTAGGCTTTTAGAAGTACTCACTTGAACGACGATTGAACTGCGCCAGTCTTTATTTCCAGCCCAGTTGACTCTGATTTTCACCTCATTAGTGGAGAGATGTGAATCGCTGTCGATAATACACTACAAATGCCTGACCCACCGCTTCACGGGTTTTTAGATCTTGGTCATAGTTTCTCATGTATGATAACCAAGAAATAGGGTTTGCAAGCATTGTTTTCATTTTAATACATGAAGGTTTCACTTACAAGTCTAAATGTCTGCATACCATTTCGCATTCCAATCCTACAAACAGATGCCATGATTTCCGGTTTTATATCGGACACGTTAATTGAGATTGTAGCAATTGGTTACTTGATGGCTGTTTAATGAAATGCTCAGGAAATTTTATAATACACAGATGATCAGTATAACAAAGGAAGGAAACCAGAAAGCAAAGGTAAACGTCCTACCTTTACAAAAGTATGTATTGTATGTTATGTACGGTCTTGCAACTGAAAGACAAGTTGTCCCTAGCGAACTTCAGAGAGCACAAATAGCATTGTGGGCGCCGTCCTTTGCAGTTGGTCAACACGGCACCACAAACAATAGCTGAGGACAGGACCTGAGTAAGCACTAAAGTAAAAAAAAACATAAAACAAATAAACACCTTTCGAGTTGAACTTGTTCAGTAATTGATTAGCACCGCGTGAACACCAGTTGTCTGTTTAAGGGATTAACGTGGTCGGAAGAATAAATTCGCACGAGTATAGAGGTTTTCATTCCTGCCATAAAACCTGTGTGTATTTACAGTTGTTACCAATGACAACCTGCGTAAGCTTGCAGAAGGGCGTACATGCAACAATCCGCTTATCCCGGTTGCAGTGGTATCTGAATATAATACAGATATTCACCTTCACGGTTTGGTACTTGATTGTGTGCAAGTCGTGCACGTGCTAATTGATACATACATGCAGATATGCATAAACTGGTTTACATGGCAACTATGTGCTAACTGATCCAGGTGCAACCATTATGCAAATAAAACAAGGCTAATTGTCACAATAATGCCACTGATCACACTGTCGCTGATGCTCTAGTTTTACTCTCCGGAGGCCAGTCTTACAAAGCTTTCACAACACTACGCCAAGCGCATTTTCCCTGGTGACGTATCTATTCACTATAAGTTGCTTTGGAAGTTAAAACAGGGTGAAAATTATACCAAGCGTTACATAACGTAGAGATACGTCGCCATGCCAGTTACATTTGACGAAACGTTACATCCTCTTCGCAAGACGGGCCATTGACTGTAGTACCTATAAAATATATATTGGCACGGAAAGGTGTTCAGCCCATTTGCTCCTTTGCATCATATTTTACAAACCAAAAGGTTATAAAAAGTGCGACAAGGAAGACGATCAAATCTGACAGGACAACTCCTTTGCATAGATTCCTCTGCGTGAAAGATATACCGGTAGTGGGGTACTATTTCTAACGTAATGGCGACTCCGTCCCGAGCCGAACTGACCAGGGGTCTCTTGTAACACATTGTGTGCTACCTACCAATTTGCCCACATATAGTCACCGTAAAAGCAGGAGTAAACAACAGACTACACATCTTGGGCACGTGCTCCTTTTGGGCGAAGAAAGCTTCAGTGAATTCGGTGAACCGCGAAGTATTCGAGTGTGGACATTGCTGTTACCAGCAAACAATTTAGTAGAGCAGTCGGTCGATTAAATTTTTAACAGTAACCTGAGTCTATGCAGTTATAGAAGGGTGTTCATTTAAAAACCGGTCTGACTGCAAGACGGGCACGAAATCCTATCGGTGGAAACGGTAATCGCTACTAGTGCGCATATTTGGATAGCAGCGGCCCAAAGGCTAATCCGTCTATAAGCCCATGTTAAACAATAAAAATCTGATTTCATTCTGTCTTTTAAAAGCCAACTATCTCTAGATAACAAATTTGTACCTGAACTTAATCTTACTTGGATATATGTATGCAAAAGAATTCAACTGAAGTGGGGATGAACGATTTATGATTGCAATTTGACTTTATTTGCAAAGTGATAAACCATATGTTACAACAGATCTCCATTCTGGATCTCCATGTATAGTCTGATTTCACTGTTGGGTCCATTCTAAGACAGACTGTGTAAAACACAGGTCACTATAGAGACACAATCCAGGTGCCTATTCTGTTGGTTATTACCAGATACGATATAATGTCTAACCAAGCCACGGGTGGCGCCATCCAGGCGAACAACCAGCGGGAGGCTATTTATTCACAGTGGTAAGATTACTTGCACTGGGAAAACTAAGACAGGCGTTGGTTCGCGACGTCAGTATCTTTGAAGTATGGAAAATGTCCGTCGTTATAGTTGAAAGTTATTATAACATGTCCGGTTAAATTATAGAGCATTCCTTAAAGAAGGAAGTCGACTCTTTGAAAGATATACTGAACAAGTGCATGGTATTGATACTGGCTGGTAAACACTCCAGAAGTAATGGGAAGAAATGTGCACATTTCAAAACTTGATAAAGCACTGAGTAACGCCAATAGCCATACATGTCACATGACACAGTTCATAGAATGTCGTTAGGAAATTGCTTTGAATTCATACTCACAGCTTTACTGAGAAACGATCATGGAACAGAAACAAGGGAGCCCCGACATAGAAAGCTTACAGAAAGCCTTTGCAAGGTAATCCTTCCTCACTTCTCTAGTGTTCTTTGAAAGTGCGAATCTTTTTTCCTGCTAGCAAAATAACACAAAGCCGAAGTTTTAAAAATATCCAGAGAAAAATAAAACCTGTGTTCATCGCCATTACATCTAAGACCAGGTGAAGATATTTTCTGTTAGCATCATTGACGGCAATTCCAAACACTACATTTCTCTAGGAATGGCATGTTGCTATTTCATTTTTTTCACCAGGCCTTTACAGTATAGCCGCTACGTCTGATAAGAGGTCAGCTGCCCGAGTAATGCTGAATGACCCTATCTATCCCGGACAATCCGCCTTGACATTTAATTCTCCCTTCGTGTCAATACTCCATATTTATGGATTTGGAGAATATTTCTTGGTCAACTCAAATAATAAAAAGAGATAGCCCTTAGATACAAGATAATGACATTGCTTTATGATTTGTGACTCTGGTGGTGAAGAATTTCGGCCGTATAGATTTGACAATACGTATGTAGCAACAGTTTGACAATAATATATGTGAAATTATAAAAATATTACGGACATTAGATAAATAGGCTTGCTGAATAGCATGGACCCATGCTATGTACGACGGCTTCGTCATCTCCACAGAAGACAGCAATCACCCAACGCAGTATTAAACACTAGGGTTGTCCATGGTGTCAGCACATGCTGCTCGGAAATAGTTGAAATTCTATTCCTGTCTTCCTTTTCATTAATGTTGTTAATCGATCTAAGTGGCGAGTTAACGCTGTCGCCGCACACAGGTAGCAAATCTGAATCTCGATGTCCGGTGATGAGTACTTTCATTGGGTGATTCTAGGCAAGTGTCGTATAATAAATTGCAATTAACATCATAACCTTTTCTTTTCCTTTGCCTTTCTCTGTTTATGTCATGCTGCTAGTTTGAAAAACCCGTGACGCGAGGCTGAATTTTACTGACTGTGTGTGACTGCCCGGGCTTTACTCTCTGTGCTGCAGTCCTTTGTGTTGTATGTGCATGGCTCTGAAGATTCGTCAAGGGATGCATGGGTCCTGAAGCGGTGAGAGGAGACGACATTTATGCGTTTTGCGCGCCTTAGGAATTCCACGGCATGGATTAACGTCTGTTCGGACAGGGCCTCTCTTCCGAAAACTGTCTTCTGCAATTTGCAGAACATGGAGTGAGTCTTCGAGGTTTCGGAGTTTGTACCTGGAATGAGTTCTTATGACTTAATTTTGGTGAGAGTCGGCAGTATGGAAATCTAGCTCCTTCTCAATGAATACTGGGCATTGCACCTGAAACTTACTACGAACGTGACAATATTCCAGCCACACAACGTAAGGCCATCAAACCAGACTACTAGTTATTGTAATGAACCGAGTGTATCATTATTATAGATTAAGTTCTTTGTCACTCAACCATAACATAATGATTTCCGTCCGTTACAGAATGCAGGCGATATGCACGGCGATAAAGTTTAAAACTTTTGTTTGTGATGATTCCTTTGACGTCACTTTATTACCTTAAAACAGGGTGCAAGATGGTACTAGACTGAATTTCCCTTGACGTTGATGTTACAACTGCATTATGAAGAGCCTTCGCCTAGATCAGAACTTTGTCGTTTAGAATTGCACTGTCTGTCACCAAGTGCTTTCATTTCAGGTCGACTGACCACACCTTGGTTCCTTATGTAGGTAGGTGATTTTTACTGGATATCACGTGTCTTAATCATGTCAATAATGTTGAATATATATGGATTTCCCCCAACATTAAAGAGTTGTGAGCCACCGTCGATCATAAACTGGTAATCTATCCACACCACAGTTATGCCGGAGTATTAGATTTTGGTCACATGTAACATAGAAATACACCATTGTGGATAGAGAGCTATTTCCGTAATTTACTTCTTTTCCTAATTATGTATTAATTCGAGCGTTGTGGAAATTTGATGTGCATATTTAAATGATGAAAATTTGACCAGTAGTAAATCATAAACTTAAACTTTACGAAAACGTAAAATGAATGCCCAATACTAAAAGACTACAGAGAATAGAGATTTAACCTAGAACAGCGACGACCGTGTGAGGGCTGGAAACTAGTCACACGCAAGCGTCGAACTCCGGCCTCAATTAGGGTTTTTGTTCTATTTGTTCATGTAAATGCTAAAAAGGTAGCAGCATAGACAGCCTGTACGATGACAGCCCTTACCATGACAGACCCTACCATGCCAACCCTTACCATGACAGCCCCTACCATGATAGCCCCTACTATGATCGCCTTTACCATTACAGCTCCAACCATGACAGCTCTTACCATGGCAGTCATTACCATGACAGCCCCTACCATGACACTCCTTACCATGACAGCCCTTACCATGACAATTCTTACCATGATTTGAACAAAATTAGGAGGGGGAAATGTAATAATGGTTACTGCATTTAGTTAGCAGCTTAAACAGCCCCTAACATGATTTTAACAGAATTAGGAGGGGGGAAATGCAGTAATGGTTAGCCCCTACCATGATTTGAACAGAATTAGCGGAGGGAAAATGCAGTAATGGTTATTGCGTTTAGTTTGCAGATTAGACAACCCCATGATTTGAACAGAATTGGGAGGAAAAATGCAGTAATGTTGATTGCATTTAGTTAGACGTGCTTGTATAAAACCAATCGTTTCGACGAGAATATCTGTTTCAGTTCTTTTCAAGTCGGCAATGCCAATCTGTGTGAGCATTCAGCCTGTAGTAAATGGTTTCAAGATATTAGATATTCTCCTTCACCATTAGCCGATTAGTTGACAATATTTGGGCAGTGAGTGATTGTTTCAAGTGTAAAACGACACCAAAAGGCAATTGTTGACACTACAAACGAGAATTAAGGGGGCCCTGTCAAAGTTACGGGTAGAGCTGGATTCACGCTTAAATGAGCCATTTCACGAGGATGTCTGTTGATATTCACAAACCACATTTCGTGGTGTTTTACTGCTCATGTTAGGTTAAAGAATGCACATATGTCACTAAAGTATTCAAATTGGGGGAATCCAGGGGTGGACATCGCAGTTACATGGGCGGAGGTCGCCTTTATTTACTATCCCCGTGTGTGGAGAGCATAACAGCCGTCAGTACAGTGATGGTACCCAGGTACAACTGCTTGAGCTAACCCCATGGTGGCATTTTCATTAAGCTACCTATAGAACAAAATTAGCCAGTTAAAAATCATTTATTTTTTGTTTTAGAAACAAAGTGCCTTTTTACATTGATCAGTCATCTGTTTTCAAACGTAGTCAGTTACGGGATCATCCTTACTAATGGGAGCACGTCTTTTTTAGACAACTGTGTATCACAGACTATACAAAAAGGCACGTGGAAATGAACTAACTCTAACTCAAAACTTTCTGTTGTAAATCGATGAACCACATTCAAGGATGTTACATTAGATGAGAGATGATGTATTGTATAGGTCAATGGTAAACACAATTCGGCCACCTGGCCCCATGTATCAGCGTCTCCTCCAGTTCTAGGACGCGCCAGCCAGGCTAACACTTGCTAGATGATGTTTGATGAGTTTGAACATGTTTCGCATTCGTCAACCGCTGGGACACCAGTTGGTTACGGATTGCGATAATCAGCATATACCTTTGAACTATAGATAAAATCCATCAATACTGAAAAAAGCCAGGAGCTGTTTTGATATGACTGCTTAAAACTCCTCGAGGATACGAGAGCCAATGACCCGATAACGAATGAGACCAAGAAAGAAAACAAACCGATTCCTGGGACGGTATATTAGCCAGCTGGAAGACGTTGTCGAGATTGAATGCTCTTGAATTATATGATAGAAAACGTGAAAAAGTATCGAGTTATGGTAGTGGCACGAATGGCAGAGGTTCATACAATTCATTTGGGGAATAACTTTGAAAAACAATCTTAACTTTAACCAGAAACAACAATGTGATAATATTAAGAGAAAATTAAAAAAATCTTATATAATCTCGCTTTAATTCAAAATAATCTAATTATATGACAATGTGAAAATGTCTAACGTTCCTACAGTCAAATGCAGGTATATTCGTTGGACCGCCACAGATTACTTGTTTCTATGTTGATATCTTCCACCAGTTCTAATTCACTGGCAAACAACACCCTCGTTAATCTCCTCATTAGATTATTCAAGGCACAATGTTCTAGAACTTAAGCTAGCCCAGCGAGGCTGAATGACCCCTAACCTGCCATTATCCTCATAACGTCTCCACCTGTATTACTTTCGGTACATCATATCTATGGATAATGACAACATGTATTGTTGGCATAAACAATAAGACGAGGCAAGTGAAAGCTAGTAGTAGTAACCAGTCAGTAAAAGAATTATTCTATGTTCAACGAGATATACAATTGGGAATTTCGACCGTCCTAATCCAGTGACATGTATGTATTTTAAAAGAAGTCCCTTATGAAGGTGAACAGGAGGCATGCTGAGTATCACAATGTATTACGACGAATCCTACTATTCTACGCCTCACACCAAGACTTCACAAAAGTCATCCATGGCGACAGAAAATCGGGACTGAGAACATTGAAAACGATTTACCGGTCTATCTCCGTTCAGTTCGACAACTGATCTAAGAGGCAGAAGTCTAGCGTGGAAACTATGTTAAAAACCCCATGGAAACCTTAACATTCAGAAGAAACAGCATTCCTATGCTCTGCCTCTCCCGGGATTTCACTCACATAGCTCGCGAATTTCATCTCCAAAATTAAACGCTTGCTCCCAGCGGACCTGTCCTAGCTCCTCAGACCCTCACTTCTGTAAATTGCTTCTGCTCGAGAGGTTGCACCTAGATGATTTCTCTGGGCATTCAGAGTTCATGGGTCATGCCTGGATTCATTTGGTTGAACTTAATTTCGGTGTAAAGCCCTGAAATTTAAACACTAATCGTTTATATTAACAGCTGTCCTTTCACTTGAATTCCACAGCAATTGAGATACTTTTCACCCATAACGTAACACAGTGAAGGCGGATCACAAGGTATTGAATCGATTCTAGATATAGCAGCACGCTGGACGTAAGGCGTCGAATTCGTATACCTACTGTCACCTATAATAGACCCTTCTAGAGTAGGAGTCTCTAGACTAATTTCCAAACCAGCGTTTAGCACAAACTACCAAAGGAGTAGGTTTACCACTATAAGTAGAAAACGTTTTGAAATTAGGACGGAAGGAAAGCAGTCAACAGCTATCATTGATGACATAAGGAAGCTTCTGAGCGAACCTTAGAATTAAATTAAAATATGAATCTCACGTACACTTTGAATGCAGCTTTTCACCTAACATGATTGCATTCAACACGATGAACATACGGACCCTAGCCCAGGCTCAAGAGATTCGGAACTCTCCCTCCTTATTTTACTCACAAGAGAAGTGTACTCATTGAAAAAATTCAAGAAATTGAGAGTTAAGGCGTTTGGTAGGATATCTCTCACACACCAATATCTGCAGTACTAACTTTGGCTTGAAACCCATCACACAACACACATATGAAGTCCTTCGGTAGGAGCAGGTTCCTCTTGCTCCATCATAAAGCTATTGTGAAGTTCGTCTCTATGAGATGTACTCGTGTGTCCTAATTTGTTTCATTTCTGCTCATTGTATTTAAAAAAGCCTTAAAACGGAAACAAATAAAATTTGTCACTTATTTATTTATTTAATTGGGGTTTTAGGCCGTACTCAAACAATATTTCACTTACACGACGGAAGCCAGCATTATGGTGGGAGGAAACCGGATAAAGCTTGGGGCCGCAGGTTGCTGGCGGACATTTCCCCTTACTCCAGGAGAAGACGCCAGCATGAGCTGGACTAGGACTGACGCTCAGGACAGAACTACACCTTGGACTAAAACTTTCACTAGGAATGTACAAATAACATTTAAGTGAAGGTCTCTGTTTTGTTTCATTGCATACTGTGTACATTACCTTACGGCGAATTCCCTTCTTCTAGTTTACGTTGTGCTAAGGGAGCATACAGCTGGCAAATGCTTAGCAAACTAAGCCAGCTTGTCCAGAGAACTCATGGAATTAACCATTCACTATGTCGTCCAGTGTTTACCTTTCTCGTCAAGTGGTTTTATTCCAAATCGATGGACCTGATCACGACCCTGACCCTGACTTACCACACTCTCTAGTCATAATAAGTCCTTTAACCAATATTATACCTTAACATATAGCACAAGACTTTTTCACTACAGAATGGATAATTGCTATGAATGCAGTGATACAAGTTGGGTTTGTTTTATTTATTTATTTATTTCATTGGTCTTTTGTGCCGTACTCAAGAATATTTCATTTATTCGACGGCGGGCAGCATTGTGGTGGGAGAAACCGAGCAGAGCCTGGGGGAAACCCGTCGACCATCCGCAAGTTGCTAACACACCTTCCCACAAACGATCGGAAACGAAACCTGCTAGAGCCGGCATGAAGATTTAGAGAGAGCATTGGCGAGATGGTATCTGGGTCCTTGTGCTGCGCCAGCGTGTTAAACTCTCGGCCACAGTGGCCCTTCATCTGTTTGGTGTAGGAGTGGTAGAAAATGAACGAGAGTATCAGGTGCAAGAAGTGATTCTAATATGAGTGGCTGGTATACCACATCTTTTAGCCTTCTGTTTAACAAATGTTTCTGTTTGTATCATTTTCTAGTATAAACTTTTTATTGTTTGCTTGATTATTTCTTTGTTCGGTGTTAGTTTTGTGTTAAATTTTTGTCTAAGGTTATGTTTGAAGGTTTTGCGTTTTTCTAGTTTAAGGGTTTTTATGTTTTCACTTGAGTAGAAAGTAGTGTTATTGCAGCAGACATAGATAGGTTTTTTCTTTCAGTGCGTCGACCTCAACGTGTACTGTTTGTCATTGTGGTGTAGTACTGCTGCGAGAGCACTGAGCGAACTGCTGGCCAAGAGGACACAAACTCATCCATTTGTAGGTGAGAAGTACGTGCAGGCCTCTGATTACATCCAGTTGACAAAGATACGAGGACTGTCAAATGAGATGAAACAGAATAGATCATCATTACTGGGTGGTTATAAAAATCCCTTAATGGTATCTCGTCTTTCGAGAGTGCAATGAGTGTTCTCTTTCATCAGCGATGTCAAATATACAAAGGCATGCATGTCAAACGCTTAACGCTGGTTAATGTTTAGGTTCAATGAAAACTCATTCATGAGTATTGACTGAACATTATGATGAACAGCCTGTGGCATAGCAAGAAAGGCCCTGTACATAAGTGTATGAATGGAGCATTGTGACATTATTTGACAACCTGTTAGTTGGCATTTGCTTAATGTACATTTTAGATCAACGGTTTCTCTCACCCTATACCGCTAAACAGTCTTGCGTAGGAACAACCATTAATTGTTCCCCACCCCAAACCAGGAAACAGTTTTGTGTGGGTTGATAAATGTACTGTTATTCAAGTCGTCCGGTCTCTTAGTTAAAATGCCTTCCACTGAAAAAGGCGCCTATTATTAATGTCTGTCCTCATGGCGCGTACGATGAAATACGTCGGAGTGTAAAGACTTCACCTTTCAAACACGGTCGATAGCTGTTTATGTTCTTGAGATAATCAGTTATTTTATTTGAGCTTTAAGGCAACCATTTACAGGTAATTTCTCTTTATTACGACTGTTTGCGGCTGGCAAGCCTCGGTAAAGATGTATTAACGTACCGCCAGTAATGCACTCTCCTGGTAGCCAGTGGAATTGGTCGAGTGTTTAGCATTAAGGTACCCATTGCGTCGATATAACACTCGCTAGTCTTGATACCCTTGTCATTTGGTGTAACACTCATTTACCCAGCCACTTGGAGACCTGCTCGTATAATAGGTGTCGCAGGCACTGTCTCTTTAGACTGTTTGAATCTGTTGAGCACAGAACCTATATCGGATATTGCGCTAAAGTACTTTATGCTGGTAATAATCTTCGTGTAGGAATCTAACTACGCCGGCGGGGCCCAGTAACCAACGGCCCACCACTCCACCGCTGGGATTTTTCATTTTGCGATGGGATCGATAATGTCAGGGTAGTGACGAGTAGCGGGACAAAGTCGTACAGTGGCTGCTCATGGATAAATGAAACAGTACTGGTCTGGCTGAAGCAGCGGAGCGCTGCGTGACTGGAACAACACGTAGACCAACAGGACAGGTGTGAATTTAGGGGCTTATACCAGCTTTGTACCTCTCACCAGCGCTACCAGAAGGGACAGTTACGTTGTCAGCACCCTGACGCACTATAATCCAGGCCGGGGATGAACTGTAGCAGAGATGCTTGCTTAATCATCGTGGAGAGAATTTCGAACAACATTTCTTTGTAATGAGTACTTGGCTGGAACCTGAGACGACGACGTCCAAGGTAAGGTAACGATACCATTTGTGTAACGTGTACTTTCATTTACTTATAAGGTACGTAGTTTTGACTCTGCAATACCACATAACAATACAATGTAGCCGCAATGACGTAACTTCTGGCAATTCACCGAATATTTCACCATTATGAGTACACTGGATATCGGCTTTCCAGTAACACTAGACAAGTCTTTCTTATGGATATACAACTTCTTGGTTTATTAACATGACGTTCCGGTGTAGATACTGACATCGTTATCAAGTGAGTGACATCAAACCATTAATGCTCTTAAACATAACAACTTCAGATAAACAGTAAATAGTAAAAGTCTCTTGAGAGAATAGAGGGAGTAATTGTATCTTATTTCAGGCTTTTGTTTTAGTGAAGAGGTATACATAAATAAGAGCTATGTAACTGCTGCTTAGTTTTGCCATTCCAATAAGCATAAGTGAAATACACGTTTTCTTTGACCTGGTCTTGCAACATTATCACGCCTCGTGAAAATTCCGGCGAGGTTCCATATCTATCCTGCCACGTTTCCTGTTGTGGATGAATAAAAGATGATATACGCTTGCGGACTGAGCTTCATCAATCTGCCTTCGTTTGATGCTTTGAATGATTCTTGGCACAGCTTGATGTCCTTTCCATTCATACCTGTATAAGTGCCAGCTGTAAGCCACGGGATGTGGCCTCAATTTCATATCCTACTTTCTTCCTACAGTAAAAACATCTAACTGATGGTCCTCCCCAGTTAGAGGTTAACCTACAGTCGATATCTCCGCCGACAATACAACCGCAAGCGAATCAGTTTGTTGGAAAAAGCATGATAATTTACGATAAGTTGGCAAAAGCTTCCACCGGTCTAGTTCAACTGTCTGCGATTCATTGTTCGTTCACTCTGCAACCGTTAAAGACAGACACTGCCAGACGGGATCCATTCAATGAAACCCACAGAGCTTAATTAACAGTGCATTGCCCCCGCCCAGCCTTTTTTGTCTTCTTCTATGCTTTTGGCATGTTATCTTTTGCAGAAGAAATTTCACGTTTAGTATGATGAATTATTTCATGCAGTTTTTATGTCTCGTTCAACTCTAATAGAGTCTTCAAAACATTATGGTGTGTATTGCTTTCTTGAACACTATTCATGATGGGTTTTTTTCTTCGGCTATGACTACATGCACATAGCCGTGCTATTAAGTGCTGTTCCATTCCATGTGGGTCAGACGCTTACCTTCGCACTGCCATTGATATATGAACAGCTGCAATCAAGGCGCAACTTGCATACACATTTCATGAATGCTAGCATATAAACTAGCATAGTACACGATTTGGATACTGATATTATTTACCGGCTTAGAACATTCCTTGCGTCTTTCTGTTACTATTGAAAATCATTGTCTGTTTCTTTTCAATGAATCTGATCGAATTGTTTTACTTTATACCCTTTCTTAGTTCTTTGATGGTTTGTGTTAAACGTTGTTTTGGAAACTGGTGATTACTGATGCGGAACGCCCATTTTGGTTGACGGCTGGTATGCGTATATTTCGAAGTCTGGACCCAAGGATAAATACTAGAACTATGGCGCATGCTGTGATGCTTAATCCCTCTGAAATGTCTCTCAAAAACTTGCCTGAACGATATCCACGCTATAGTAACTAGGGTTTTCAGCGCATTGTTGATTATATATCACTTTTGTGGAACAAACTATTCCGATTTTACCCTCGAATCGGTATTGAGTTATAAAACGTGTCTGATCACGTATGAAAGACCCTCTGTTGACAATGAGAGAAACTCCATTCAGTTGTCAGCAGCGATTGATTATCGGTATGCTTGGTTACTATGAAATGTGTTACAAAGAATACGTCTCTAAGCCGAGCCTTCATCAAAAGCCACTCACACAGACGCAAAGGTACCGTGAAAGTCGATGCTTTACGGTAAGGTTTCAGTGACAGCGAGATGCGTGACGCACAGACGACATCCCCACTACATACACATGGAATCCGCGGCGAATACGGTAGTTTTACATTTCCTGGTGATTACCCAGTTCTATTTTCCGAGACAGACATTAGTACTAATGACAGCAAAAAATTCAATTCCTCTCCCAGTTTTTTGGAAAGGTAAAAATATGGATATCTTGTTTATCAGGCCGTATGAGATAATAAACTGTGTATTCCTGTTACAATTTTATGGACAGGTCGGTTGTTTCAAACACCAAAACAATTAGGCGGGTAAATCCTGCCAATCAGCAAACTGTTTACTGCAAAACATTAGCATTCTTACCGCCATTCGCCATTCATGCTTAACAAATGAGATTGTGTTTTCTTATATGCCGTGACTGATATGTAATGTGGATAGAGGATTAGGCCTGCCCTTGAAATAATAAACGATATAAATACTCAAACATTTTATATCCTTCTTTGTTCCTGTCTCAAATCTGACAAGCCAACTGTCATCAAAATCAAAACATCTGTTTGTAACACACGAAAATTAAGCTGCAATAACCTATAACTATGCGGTTCAGATATCTTTTCTGAATAGTGATGCGATGCTTATCTAACTCTAATTGTGCGCCAAAAAATCGAAGGTGTTAATTTTGATGATACAATGTATAGGCTTACATGTAAGTACGCGACGCAAAACATTCTTGTGAAACTAAAACGTCAGTATGAGAACGTCACCCGCAGGACCAATACATAGTGTTCATTATTTTCAGTTGTTCGCGAACAGATATTTTTTAGTTTCCGGCTGTTGTGGATTTCCGGAGTGTTACTATGTGATATTGAGTTAAACCTACCATTTTCATTAAATTCTATCCAATCTGTTCCGTGTTAGCTTTTTGTTGATGACACCTTAATGCATGTTTTATGAATTGGCTGTCATCATAGCTGGAATCTGTTTACAAAACCGTTTCAGGTGCGTGGCGGAATGTGGAATGCGACCTTTGTTATCTTTTGCTATTTTCAATCACGCTGAACACTAGAAGAAGGTTTCCCAATCGCATTGTCTCATCGATTGTAGACGTTCGGAGAAATTGTAAGCAGTGGGAGACGGTAAAGTCACTAAAATCTGCGGTCGGTCAGCTCCGCGGGGAGCTTAACTCCCCTGTATATCGCCCCGCAAACCTTGATTGTTTCTCTAGGCCATGGCTTGCATGGTGAAAATGAAAACTGGGCAAGTAACGTGATATTACTGCTGAGGACGGGTATTCTGTTGTCCCGATGCGATAACGCGATATCACTTTGCACGACTAAATGCAAAAGAATTGTATCGTTTGTTCTATCGATAGTTTTGACTGTTTGGTCCCTATCGGAATTCTTCCCGGTGGATCTTTGCTTCATCATTTCTAACTATTTCCAGCCCCATAGGAAAATGTTACTGAAAACCTAACACTTGTCTCGATTTAGCCTATCGTCTACCCCCAGTCTACTGTCATCCTCCAAATATTTTATCAGTTATTTGGAGAGAAGTCAATCGCAGCAATCGAAGCAAGTCCCTTGTTAGCTATTTGCAGCAAACACGAACTCAGATCTTTAATTTCCTGTAACGTCGACATGTTTTCACCGGTCATTTACGCACCTTTCAGTGCCGTGCTAAATCAACACAAGCAATTGTGCTGGGGATTTACCGAGATATCACAGGGGAAGTATTTGTTCAGGTTTCCAGTAATAAGAGAGCGTCTCTTCGTTTAATGCTGTCACGTTTCCTCACTATCGGCAAAGTGATTTACCTCAGTATCTAGACAGGGTGGCCAATCTGGTAGAGAATGGAACACAAGCCAGTTTTGTCATGGAGCCTCGCTATACTCCTCTCGCACCGTAGAGTACAACTGCTTTCCACCACGCTCGAGTTATGTGAGTTATTGAGGTCGCACAGATGAAGACCATTGTCGCCTTTCAACTCTATCCCGGATTACATAACAAGTTAAGGATTTAGTTACATGTAATTTCAGTGACCACTTTCGCCATTATCACTTGCATTCAGGAGCCAGGGTCCACTTGTGCGAAGCCCTGTTAACATAATGCCTCCAATGCTGTTTGTTACGCACTGGTAACGTTAAATGGGCTTCGTTCAAGAGGACTCTGGTCACTAAATGTTTTAAGAAACAATTAGAGCTTTGATTTTTCCTGTAAAATGCGTTATATGTATGTAATAAAAAGCGGGCGTGCCCACTGATTAAATTTATCGGGCTGTGGTCTCAATTCTGATTCATGGCAACACTGTCGCTCTCGAAGACTTGAACTTTAATGCCATTTCTCGTGACTTTGTACACAGCGTATGTCCCAGGCGGCCGTGTCATCTCGGAAATTATGTGCACTTTTTCAATACCCTTGACATGTTGTTCGCTTATATTGGGATCCACATTGACAGCTGTGTTTACAATGATTTTTATTTGGTTAGAGAAAAAAGACATCGAGTTTAAAAGCAAAATATCTAACGTTTGGTGCAGGAGTCTGAAACATAGTCACGTTGCCCGGGTTACCTCATGCTAAGCAAACCTGCATCTGCGTTAGATTTTTCAATGAGCGACGCCCTACGCATTTTTGGGGGGAGGGGGGATCACTGATGAACTACATTTCAGTAATATGACCAAATTAAAAGTCCCTTTTGGTGGAGTAACGTTGGGTAGCTGAACGCTCACCGGTTACCTTTAACCAAATACCGCGTTTCGCATTGCTGTGTCCATTTTAGTTACGCTCAGTTGCCTGATGCCTACTTTGCCCTCTACATGAAGCTCTCCACGTAGTTGGCTCAACTGGCTCAAATGCATCTTGTGCATCTCTTTCTATATTGCCTAATGCTATATATTACACGCGATACATAACCCGCTTTTCTTAACGTCGCTGGCACTAAGAGTTGGTTAATCTGGATTACACATAATACGATTGGTCGTGCCCAGATACTTTGGGGAGACTTAACAGTTACACCGGGTATAGGTAGCATTACAATTTCCTTCCGCACACACTAGAACCGAACTGGGGGATCCTCCACTCCTAGAGTCTGAACAGCTGTTGAACCTTTCAGCCTAAGAGGTTTAGACAATACCGGCGAAATATTTCCTCAGGAAGTCTTCCTAATTCTTCCAAAATACTGTCTTTGAGTAATTCTAGAAATGGTATTGTGTGATGTCTCGAGAGAAAAACAGGATATGAAAACCTGTTTGATCATCTAATATTTACAAGTTTAATAATTTGCCATCAATATCACAGTATTTTGTTACCTAATTCTGCTCCAGCCGTACACTGTGCTGAGGGGTGTAGGTTGTTAACCTTTAAGTATTTGCATACACAAACAGAATAGTGTAGGTCAAGATATAACAAGATATAAACGTCAAGATATAATAAGGCCCACTGGCAGGTGGGCTAACTGGTCAAGTGGCTGAATTTCATCAATTATGTAATCGCACTGTGGTCGCTGCTCTTGTTTTACTTTCCATGCTAAAGTCTTTTATTTCATAAAAAAACATTCACCTACCAATGGTCACCGATAGTGGACGTCCCAGGTCAGTGATCACAAGACCAACTTCCAGAACATCGTTTCTCCGACTGAGAACTAAGACAAAGAATGAATTACGACACACAGTTACCTTCCATTCTTGATGGTGTGCCTAATTAAAGTCAGCCTAACCTCTACCTTTCTACTTATATAGCGTACATCCATGTAACTACTTAATCACACCTAAATAAAAACATAAACATATCGTTTGTTGATCTTGAACATTTCTGCTCTTATCTAAACCCTGCAGCTGCCGCGTTCACAGGGTGTTATTTGTATTATAGGTGAGTCAAATGGAAATAGGACACAATCTATTTCAAACGTTTTGTACCTTTCTACAGATCGTTCACACATTTTGCTGAATTCTTGAACTAAATCGGTACTGGTTCAACCAACAGGACTTATGACTAATGAACGAGAAATGCTAGTGTTAGCCCGTCATGTTTCACAGATTACTCATCACACGGTCACTTTGACCTTCTATTCAAGTAATAAATTTGTAAGTTTAAAGTGAAAATACAAATATAACCATACAATCTGTGCTATGCTATAACACTACCTGTAGCTTGCACTTTTTCCTTCCACGAGTAAAAATTGCAACCCAACATGACCATTATTTAAACTCCTAATGTTGAGAGTGAGGTCGTCATGGTGGTAACTTCCAGGAAGGTTGGTAGTCATCTGGGCAAAAAACAGTTCAGTTTTTCAACAACACACACAATTCTGACATGCTTTGTATCTAGGTACGAAATAAGAATACCGTACAAAAATGTATGGTGTTGCTCCTGGCTCTAATATCTGTGTGATAGCATTGTGCCATCAGCACTGTTTAGCTAGGAGACAAATCCCCATGGGATCCAATTATGTTTCTCAAGGCACATGCGTCGTTCACTATGCTCGCTTTACATCCCTGCCATGACCACTAACAAATTTTAAAGAGATATCAGGAACGACATCTGTGTTACTGGGATCATTGTGAGGGGCGAAGAAGTCACTTTACCTCATGTTCTATTAATGCCTTTAACAAAAATGTGCACAACATGAATCCAACGACACCTAAATCATATTTAGTGATGGATGCTGATTGCCGGAGAATGGGACAACACGAGTTCTTACTTACAAGCCCTAATGCAGTCACGGTTTTATAGAGGACAGGGAAGTCTCAGGATTTATGTGCTGAGAACAAACTAGCACAATTGACAGGTACAAACTTCCTGACGCCTTTACAAAACGGTTGATTGTATTTGTTGATTCCCACCATTTGTTTGTTACCGACTTTATAGTTTTAATGCAGAAATATCAAGGAACAAGCCAAACCGCGAGAACGTTGTAATTTTGTTAATATCTAATGACTAGGTACATGTGTATACGATGATATGGTACTGTATTGGCGACACCTATGGCATGATTACAAATGCACAAATGCACAAACACCATCCGACACACACATACTTGTGCACTCCACTGGTAGTTGCCTTTCAGTAATTAAGGAACAGGATATCTGTTTATGAAGCAACACATTCATGAAAATACAAGCTATTTGGAGACATAGGTATTTGACTATCGAGTAGATCATATTGGTAGATTTACCAGGGCTAGGGGTAGGGGAGTCGAACGGGTTACGATCACCTTCGTATGGTGTCAACATTTGGGGATAACACATACAACCCTTGACTTGCTGACCTTTGACACTTCTGTTGAATCTTACCTTCTTGTCACTTCCGCTGTAGTAAATACGCCCTAATGTAATGTTCCTAAAGTCAATGGTCCTTTTTTTCAATTTGAAACATCTTTTACTTTTCATCTGAGCAACATGTTTGAGAATGAATTCAAGATATTAAGTTTCGCCACTTCCAATATAAAATAGTATGTGAGCAATTCATTTAGCATATAACTTAAGATAATCTGAGGGTTTAGAAACTTGGCCGCATGAGGTTACAATGTGTTTTTACCCCGCCTGTCATTGGAATGATTACACTTTGCTCCAGCCTGGAGCTTGCGTTACTTTACATAGGGCGGTACATGAATTTTTATCTTTGTATCAAGTTTTCCAATGTCCGATCTATATCCTGTTCCATCCCGACGTCCCATTCAAACCTCATATGAATGTATGTCCACTTCTTTTCGATAGATTTCTTTCCTCATCCCTTTGAAATTGTGAGAAATTGGCCGCTTGAAAGGTCTAATACTACTTGGCTTTGTTCCGTTTCCCTTGTTTCTCGTCCAGCTTCTGAAAATTCAAATGGTGTCGCTCCTGACCAGAAGACAAGATCCTTTGCCTGACAGTTGTAATTCTATGTGGTTTTATTTTGCTTTCCTTGTTTGTCATTCTGTATGAGGGGTGAGCAAGGTGTCACAGATATAGAGCTGCCTGTATTGACGGAGGAGTTTTACTTCTATGTCTGAAGTATAGGATCAATGTGTTAGTGTATGATGGATCAGGCCTGATTTGTAACAGCTGTGATTGTTCGGCTTCTGCGTTCAGCTGTACGATATTGATATGCTTGGATGCAAAAGTCTACAGCATGGAGAGTAAAACGTAAACAGTGTCGACAGTGTGATAGTTGGCAACTGGTCACACGTAATCGGTGAAATTTGGACTCTTGTTAATTATCTTCAACTAGATATAATTCTAACACTTCATTTAAATCTTTAAAAAGTAGCAGCATACTCACCCGCTGGCACCACGGGTGAAGCCGAATTAGATCAGGAAAGTAGCAGCATACTCACCCGCTGGCACCACGAGTGAAGCCGAATTAGATGGCAGTGTTGTTTAGTTGGCAACTGGTCACAAAAGTGGTAGTGTTGTTTAGTTGGCAACTGGTCACACAAATGGCAGTGTTGTTTAGTTGGCCACTGGTCACACAAATGGCAGTGTTGTTTAGTTGGCAACCGGTAAAAAAGTGGAAGTGTTGTTTAGTTGGCAACTTGTCACACAAATGGCAGTGTTGTTTAGTTGCAATCCACAAGAAAACTCTGGTCTACAGTTACTCCAAATGCTGTGTCATCACATTAACAGCTTGTGTCTATACCTTTGAAACAATATCAGCGAAAGCAAGAGATGCTTCAGAAATGATAACATCCGAAATCACATGCCGTGAGATATTTTTTCTCTGTTTTTGCGTAATTTCTGTAACTTCTTTCTTAAAAGCATACAACAGAGATGATCTTTCTGATTACAGATCGTGAATCATAAAACTCTCATCAAGGATCTGGGATTGTGAACCAGAAATCATGGATCGTGAGTCATAAAACCAGGATCATGACCCATAAATCCTAAAACCCGAATCTTGGATCGTGAATAATAAAAAACTGGATCATTGACATGAATCATAAAACACTCATCACTGATCAAAAACAGTGATCATGGATCGTGAATCAGTGTTTCTCCTCATCGTGCTTTGCACGTAAACTGCATACAACTCTTCACAAATACAAAATCGCGTGCCTACTAGTCATATGGCACAACTCCCTTGCTCTTGACCCCGACACATGTATATCAGTCCAAGCTGATCATTCGTTTAACATTTTAGGTGTTGGTGGTATTTTTGTTGTGTGACAAGAAACTTTCTGATCGGAGGTCCTCTCAAAGTGTCAACTTCATATTGGTGTGCGTCTTGTCTTCTTTTCATCACAATATGGCAAGGAATGGAATAAGAGACTTGGGATTTATGATAAAGAGCTAGGCTCAATACTAGCTCTCTTGGGGAGATTAATTGAGTTCCCGATGATGGATCAGCCAGTATTCAAAAATATATCATATGTGCTCTGTGACCAGAGTGTTCTATATCTTACAACAAAATGAGACACCCACTTTACACGCTGCTTAATCAACTAATTTGTATTGTCGCTGTGATTTCTCTCTTCTGAGGTTAAACATCAAAAATTTGAATATTGTGGGTTGGCTTGAGTCTAGGTTGAACCACTTCACGTTAGTAATTCTTCACACACAAAAAACAAATGTTTAAAGCATTCAGAAACGGAAAAAAAGAAGGAAAAAACGTGGTTTTTGACAAAATAGTCCAAACGATAATGTTACTGTCCGACCATTGAAATGTCAGAGCTGTTGAGGCCAATCCGAGCGTCCATGTTTAGTGTGTAAAACAGACATGAGTTCACATAATCTCACGACGTTGATCTGGAGGTTACATGAACGCATTGATGTTCGTCACTAGTTATGTGACAAATTTGTCTTCAACCACAAAAATATATATCCACATCTTTGGTGTGGCACCATGTCATACCACTACATAGAGCGTGGAGTTTTCTCTACAACACATCAAAAAATCAACCTGGCACGAACACCAATTTATTTTTTTCGTTCACCAGACTTTCTACTATTTTCTTCAATAATGCAGGTTATAGTGTCCATAACATATTACATCTTGCACACTACTGGCGACAAGCTACATCGTAATGTCTGTAAAGTCAGCAACCAATTCCCACTTAACGGTGGGCTTTGTTAACTACATATACGAAAGAAAATTTTGGCACACTTTGGTCAATCTGTCGTAGTTTTATACTGTATTTACATCCGGTCGTTTCTCGTCTTGTCTTGTACGTCCATAGGCTTTTAAATATACCAATATTTTGACGGAAGGCATTTTGGGCACACATCGGTGGCACGCCTGTCTAATACAGTGGCACATTTAATATTGTTTAGTTTCTCTCTCCTCCCGTGGGTAGATTTAAGCCCTGATGTGCGCCACATATCTTTCATGAGTTGCCTATACAGAGGTGTAGAGACCCTTTATAAAAATCCGGTAACATTTATGACGCACGCACTCAGTCTGGGTTATCGCGAACAACACACCAGTTACCATCTGAGCTTCCGTGGCAGTCCGATGAATATTAGAATCCATGTTATGCCACAAGCAGTAATTTCGACTTACTGCAGAGATCAAGAATCAAAGTTGTTTTTACTAATCACTTTCAGGTCTCTTAATCTATACGACAAAAACAATATAATATGCTATGCATTTCTAAACCTGGTTAAGTGGTTTTCGGTATAGCTTGCCTGCCCCGCGCGGATGCCATACAATAAAGTTGGGGAAAACTGCATGAAAACTTTATACATGTGGAAAGCTATTTGCATGCCTTTAAATCATATTCCTAAATGAGGTCTTCTATGTGTTTTACAATATCATTGCAGGTCATTACAAATAATTTTATTTGTAACTGCTACGTTTTTTTGTAAATATTTAATAACCGAGTCATTACATATCATGACAGATAACGACTGACCTTTGATCTTTGGCCTTATCAGCACCGATTGTCAGTCACGTGATGTTCATGGGCTTGTTATGGGTGGCCGAGCATCAGTATATTGTCAATCACAGAGCTTAACACTTGATTTCACAGCCCAGTCCCTGGCTTCACAAAGTAGCCAGACATGACAGCGTGTCAAAGCGGCAGCCTGAGCTTCAAGCCTTCCATAAATTAACTTATCTTATTGGTTCTTATATCTTATTGAAAGCGGTGAGTGGAGCTCTGGTGCGCCGGAAGCATTCACACCACAAGCTGCCGGAACAGGCACCTGCTTCCAAGGAAGTTTAAGGTAAAGAAATTAAGTCGCGTATCTCCCGAGTAATTTGTACGGCAATCTACTTGTCTTTAACAGACTTCCCCGGGGGCGAAGGCGATATAAGTAAGCAGACCATCATATTCCATCAAGAGCTACTGGCCACTGTCTGATGTTCATCGTTCTGAGTCACGGGGGTTCCAATCAATGGGCATTTCTGCCCTTTACCAGAATCTCCAGCCACAGTCCATCGGCAATGACTAAAGACGATATTAGCTAGCACTTCAGCTAAATCGGAATAAAGACACAGTCGGATGGCTAGGGGATCATTTCTTTCCGACCTTCACGGAAGGTCCGTCCAATAAATATAGAAAACGTCAAGAAACATTTTCTGACGATGTGATCACCATAATGACTCTCCCAATATGAAGAAAGCCTTCTGGTTTCATGTCCATCATTTCTAGGCTTTCTTATATAACCTGACTGACATTAGTGCTCCATGTCAGCTTTATTCTCAGAGCATGCAACGGAATGGAAAGGTGTCATTATAATAGAGCAGTAATTAATCAATGATAACTCCCTGCTGAAACGTGATATCGCCACGATATGGCAGCAATGATGATGAAATGGCGTTATGCCATAATCATTCGTTCATTCCTTCAGAACATGCAACAGTCACCTTCATGCTTGCACATCTAGGTGCATTGCAGTTTATGTGAAAATGGTTCAGTAAATGCTGCATCGAGCAGGCAGGCTACACTATGCGAAGAGGCCAAAGTTTGTCCGATATGGCATCAGACTCTATACGTAATTCAACTGAAATAAATCCGAAAGTTGCAATGTCTAGACGCCAATCTGGGATGATGCCGAAAGAAAAACAAGAAAAAAATTATATTCACAGCCACAAAAATAAATAAGAGCGATGCTCATTAGTGTAATAGCCTCTCTGGACCAAAGAACTAAGTCCATTGGGCGTAGAGTAACAATTATACAAACCAGTTCTAAACAGTCTTACAGGCGTGAAAGCCGATGTTCCAGCACACATACATCACAGGTTTATACATGACGGAAATTTAGCCGAGGCCGGCGAGTTCCGGGCATCTCCCAAAGTTCAGGATGTAGATATATATTCGGACCAAGCAGAAGGAGATTCCAGTCAAAGCAGGTTAATCATTTAAGCTCACAAAATAGCTCACGTTCTTTAATAAACCTTCACCGGACTGCGTAGTTCGCTCAGCGCATACCATATAAGTCCTGTGTTTGTTGTAAATTATGTCTGCTTGTTTGGATATACGACGTAAACGTCACGACGTCTGAAACTGGGAACTGAGAACCGTTGGCTCTGTGCCATCAGGACGTTTACGAGCGTGGACAGTACATGGAGAAGTGTGAACACCCATCATAATACAAGGAAGGCCCTTGTAGGCAGCGATCAGGCATTATCACCACAGGAAACCCCTAGAGGGTCTGGCTGCCCAAAACACATCAGTTAGTATTCTTCACGCTGACAATGGGTCTTGTTTATGTTGAACACATACTGTCTCTCTAAAAAATAACACATACACACAGCAAGGCAGCAAATATTATTTATTTATCTGGGGTTTTTATGCCGCGTTACGCCGTACAGAAAATAATATTCGTCAAAGCGGCTGTGATCGGGTTTACCGAGCCCATCCCCAGATGCTTGACCTGTGCCCTTCTACAAAGCCACAGATTTGGATTTGATCACACAACACCATTTGGTAAAGCAGCGTCAGTTGCAAAAGGAGAGACGAATTAGCGGAATGAGCCCGAGAAGACCCCTGCCCTTTACCCCACTATACCCCCTACACTCGCAGTAAACAGGTGCGCCGCTAAGTGACCAACAACTGATATATAACCATGTGAACAAGCAACGCAAGTATTGGTGTTGTCACTGAAATGTTCCGTCTTCAGTGCGTTTCCAGTCGAGGACTTCGTTAAATATGTAACAAATCCCGACAGAGAAATTCGTGATCCAGGCCTAGTAAGCAGACTGGCATGTGATTATTGTGCCGCATGATAAATGGTTAGGGACATTAGTGTCCAGAAACGTCAATATCAGGGCGATATCAAACCAATATAGAGGTGTAGTGAATTAGCCGGAGACACGTCGAAGCTAAACACTTCAGCTTTACCTTAACGTTCTTGATACTGGGATATGGTTTTAACTGTTAGTGTCAGGAGCAAAATAACTGTGCCAAAGTGCTTATGCACGTCTTTATTTGTTTTATGAATGTAGTGCCCGTTAAACAAGGAATCGTCTAATGGCAGGCCTTTTAGTCTTTATTATGATCACGAACGGCTTTTCCAGGCACTATCGCTGGACATAAAGTAAGAGTTTACTTGCCGGAACAGTATCCTGCCATTTCTACATGACCACAAATAAACCTGGACGCAAACGTTCCGCGTGCCAGCTGAAAGGGAGACAATAATAAAGACATCAGTGGCTCTCTGGACCACAGCTGAGAGCAGTCCCTATTGTGCTAATGACTCAGTGACAAATTAGCTCTCCGCTTCGTACTCATAATTTCTCGGCCGTACTTTTTGTCGCATGTCATGTTGCCATGGAGATCGTCCCCGTCCTACCTCGCAGATCCTGTGGTGTTCGAGCCATAAGCCCAGGTAGGCCTGCGCCAAAGTGGCTCTAGAAAAGGTAACACTAGCCGTCTGTGCTTCCAACACCTACCTTTACCTACCCTAGACGGTGACTGCTTGAAATCCAGGACACCAGCCGGCGCAGCTCTGGCTTCCCGTTGCTCTGCTAATCGCTCTAACTAGACAATCCATATGTTACATATGTTACATAGTCGGCGCCGCGTACTTATAGTCTGCCAGTCTCTCGCTCTCTGTCTTTCCGGACCCCTCATCCACCTGTTGCGCTTGTGAGTGTGTCAACAGCACCAGCCTGTAATATCGTGAAAGCCCGGCCTTTTCACAGGTAAGTATGTGGTTATTTTTCTGATCAAGGGCAGTGTGAGGTCATCCAATTACAGTATTCGTGAAGGAAGATATCCGGAAGAAACTAAAGAGTTCCTGGTCTAAAACCCCGTTGATCATACCGTTAACCCCCGTCCACATGACTTCAGCTTTTTGTCATGAAGCTCTGGTTTCACTTGTTTTAAGTCTGCAAGTTTAGAGGCGTCTTTTCGCCACTGCTTCACACACTGACAATCCTCCCATTGTCATGCAATATGTTCAGTGTCCTAATCGTAACGTAGTAGTAGACGCTCTCTACACAAGTGACGTGTTAGCTTTGTGAAGAGTGACAGCGTTGTGCTGTGTGGTAGCGTGAAAGCTTTCAATAATACATTAAAATATGGTAGATCCATTTTTGTGGATTGCTGACTGTAGCAAGATGATAGCTTTGCTTTATGGGTAGAAAGGTGATTTTCTATAGTAATATGCAGGCAACTTTACATTGCAGGAAAATGATAGAATGTCAGTGGCAAGAGTGGCAACTTTGCCCTGGTAAAAATATGGTACTTTTACTTCAGCACCAAGATGAAAGATCTCGGTAGTAGAAGAGTGATAGCTTTGAAAAGTACCGTAATGGTAGCTTGCTATTATGACCGAGGGATAGCTTGGCGAAAATAGCACAGCGATATTTGGTCGTAATAGCAGACTGAAAGTTCTCTATAACAACAGAGCGTGGTATTGTTTGAAGCTGAAACGAAGCGTTGGCACAAAGGCACCGAGCCATAGGACGATGATAAGAAGGGATACTACGGTACCTTTGCCATTTTGTCCCATCGCTGTGCCATGGCCATATATTGTTTCGATAAATAACCGACATAGAAGAAATATTTCCCTTTGTCCCTGGTCTAGCTGTGAACAATGCTCATGCCCGCATGTCTTTGTTCCTTACTGAGCATATTCTGGAATACGTTTCAATTAAAATAAATTAATTTTCAATTATTAATTTTATGTTTGCTTCATTCGAAAGCATCACTTTTAAACTATTTGCTGTCATGGCGTGAGGGCTCCTTTCCCCATTTTAGCCAACTCCCCTCCCGCCATGTTTATCGGTATGACTCATATTAAGGCATAACATCTTTACACCAAACCCTGACTCCCCATCAGGTTAAGTGTACTGGTCCAACAGCCTTTGACATGTCCTGTAATTTACAGGAATAGGGCTCCAAGCGTGTAGGACATGGAGGGCCTAGTATGTACGCAATCCAGATAAACACACTTGACAAGCTCACGGCCATCATAGCGGTCGAATTATGTTAGACTAGACATTCAGACTTTGTCACTGCACTGTACAAATGCATGACCATGCCATTTCGTTGCATGTCTTTTTTCCAGCCGAACTGCTCAAATCGTCTGGCAATACGTTTGTTAAAGTAGTATAAGTTTGCTATGTCAACACTGTTGCATCCAATTATCGGCTCCAACTTCGGTGGCAGTTTGGATATCTGCGGTTTCTTTTTATTTGTAACTAAATACAAATTCAGTTTAATGATTTTATCAGGTCGCATAGCTGATTAAACGGTTTTTTTTACCCAGGCTGGGACTTGTTTTTTTTATGATTTATTTCCATTTCTCTGTAGCCCATCATCATTTGCTAAGAGAAGACTGCCGTTGACAAGCCACACGCATGATGCACCATTGGATCGTGGCGTCTGTTGCCACAGACTTACGCAAGCACAGATCGGTGGAGGTTCTTAACGACTCGGCCAGGAAGAATTACTATGCCACGGAGAAAAACCTGGAGAGGCTACGCTCAAAACGTAGGATGGAAGCCGCTCTTCAGCACAACAAATTGAGGGCAAAGCACTCACATGGGGACATTTCAAAGGACATACCTGCAAACTGTCACCGAATCAAGAAGACGCCGGACAAACTGTTCCCGCCTGTTCAGATAACGGTCGCGCAGTCATGGGATGACGTCACTTCCTGTGGCAAATGCCCCCAGAAGCGTTCCTCGGCAAGTGATCGTTTGTTGTCGCCTTCCGATTTGCCGTTTATGTCGCGGAGTAAATCACAGGGTGACGTGACAGAGTCTATTAAAGCTTTCCACGGCAACCGAGGTCCTCTATCGCCCACTTTGCTCTCGCCAACCTCGCCCGTGCATGGCACCAGCTTCGGTCACAGTCATTACCTGGCGGCCGGGAGTTCCAGCGGCGAGCTAACACGATCAGTCAGCGACAACGATGTCCGATCAGACAAAGTCAGGCTGATAAAACACAGAAAACGGACAGGTTCCTGGAACTGTTTAAAATCGCCCAACACGAGCAGCAGTGAGAACTCGCCTGAACCGGAGTGTGTACCAATTCAGTTCTCCGTGTACAATTCCTTGAAACCCTCCAAAAGTGTGGACACGTTTGGACGTCGGACTGGGGAGAAAGGCCTCCGTGCCTGGCTGGGCCTGGCATCTAAGCCCAATGTATCACCTCAGAGGAAAGGCCATCGTTAACAGGAAATGCAGATATATACAATATATTCTATGTGGATTTATATTATGACTTTAAGACATTTATAACGACAAGTATTACAAGGGTGAAACCGTGCGGGTTGGGGGATTTACCTTGGAACATTTTTGAACATTCTTTCTATGGATTGGATTCGATATTTTCTATACACTCTTGAACTATTTTATGTTTATATATGTATGTAAAATCCTTAACTTCGTAATAAACGTTTGAAAATGCATCTCCATGAAAATTGTTCACAACTTGGGAATAAACTGAGTGAAATTTAAAGAAATGCATAAACAAAATGAAGAGTTACAGGGCATTTAGTGAATAACCAAGTAGTTCACAGGGCATTCAATTTTGTCTAGATCACGCCCGAATAACATTCACCTCGGCACTGGTTTTCATGACAGCAGATTGCATGATTGCCTCATAGGCCTCCTCTTTGAGTTTGAAATTGGTTTTTCCCAGCTTAGTCTTTTGAAGCTGTGAAGCGTTAGAAAGAGCACGATCGCTGTCGATCGCAAAGACTTGTACAGCCTAGATTGCTTGGATACACCGGCACGTTCAAAGCTACGACAAACTATCCGTGTGACATATGTGAAAGCTGACAAATAGAGCTCTTGTCAGTCAGGCGAAAAAGTGAAGAACTTTTAAACACCTGACACGACTTGAGCTCACTGAGCAGCAAATCTCCTGCCGAATGAAGTGCATGCAACGGCTCATGAATCATCATTGCAGCCACTAGCTGAGAAAGGCCACACATTTTGTAATGCAAGACACATGTTCCAAAGCAATCTAAACCACTCTAAACCTCTCCAGCGATGGCGAATTCATAGCATGTTTATCAGATGTTTCGTTTCAACAATGGGCTATTTTTTTTTTACAAAAATCCCTCGTGAAAACAGAGAAGTGTGCCTCGTGATCAATCACGTGTTGTCGGTTTGCAAAGCACGGGATACCAGACACAAATCTTCGGGGTGTTCATCACAATACCACGGGGTACCCGACAAAACAAATGGGGCGTTGTGCAACCTGAGTTGCCTGACTTATGACCGTTTTGTGTAAATCGACATTTATGTAGAGGCTATCACATTTGAATGGATGCCTTCTATCGATCATGGCAAGGCCAGTCATAGAACAACACAACCTTGCGACGACCTTCATAAAACGAAAATAACACAGGTGGAGTTTGCAGAAAAGAGTCCCATAAATCAGATGACATTTTTATGAGTCTTTTGTAACAAGTTTGAACTGTTGTCATCTGATCAGCTATCCAGAAGAGTTTCTTTGTGTTAGATTGTTTAGGATTTATATTTAAATCTAAAACAGAGATAACATCTATCTCATTCACGGTTACAAAAGGCTTATTGACGAATAATATGAGATATTATACGATGACATCTGCCAAACCTTTAACAGATTCCCATAACGCCAGCCTATTGATGATCACTACCATCAGAAGGACTATGACGACAGTCCCATATTTGGAGTCTTGATTTTATGCAGCCGTCAAAACTAGACATATTACAACATTAAGTCATAATTAATAACAGAATCTCTTGAATGACATGACTTATCAGCCTATTAGTTTCAGGCAAGTCCAGTAACAAATGATTGCGTTATAGTTAAAGCGGTGTGAAACTATATGTCGCTAATGTACTACGGCGGTCAGTTCCAAAGAAGGTGGGAAGAGGAGGGTAGGGAATAATACTGCGGATAAAGAGTGCTCAAACAAATCTTGTGTTCACTCCTTTGTTGTCCTTGGTGGGCAACAAGTGATCAACCGCCCATAAGGCACACACTTCGTTCCCTGTTTGGGTGGAGGGAGGGGAGGATATGTGTGTCACACTTAAGCATGCTCGTGGCTTATCCTTGAGAAAGTTTTAAAAATCATAAGAACTCGCCTAAATGAATGGATTTCCATGACAATCGATCCTACTGTTATTCTCATTGTCCCACAAACAATGCGTGTTAAAATCAATTACATATGAAAATTTAAAACTGTACCTAATGTTCCCGCAAAAAGAAAAAAATACATGGGGCGCTTACGATCATGCGGAGGCAATGGCGTGTCCAGTCCATAAGGACCAATCACGTTCCAATAACGGCAAATAACGTGACTGGCTCTGTTGACTACGCCGTTGTTTCCACGTAATCGTAAGGGCCCCTGTACCACCAGCTAGTATGTTGGATGAAGTAAACAAACAACTGCATGTTCCTTTTGTACACAACCAAATCGTTATTGGATATAGAGGACTCCAAGAGAATTAAATCGTCCTAAGCCCTAGATGATCACGTGTTACAACAGGTGACGTCCCGACTGAGTTGAGCTGAGAGAGAAGATAGAGTAGGCGTCGGCGAGATGCTTGGGGCATGAAACTTAATATCTGACGACCCAACTTCACGCACAGGTGGGTATTGGCCAGTTTTATTCTTTGCCATTGTTATCCGAAAGCTCTCCACCTGTGGCACTGTTATCGTTATCAGGCAGAGTTGTCCGTGTCTGTTAACATGTCACAGCGGCTTGCGTTCCGGGGACGTAGCGTCCAAGCGCAAGAGCCCCCTTTCCCTCTAACGCAGCCGCTCTGCCGTCTGAGGGAACAATTGGGCATGCCGCTGATATGTGCTTGAAGGGTAGAAATACAGCAATAACTCTTGGAACCAGACCTACTTCAGTCTCACAGCCAGTTACTCTACAGGCGACACTCATTAGCCGCGATTTAGCTCGTTATGCGGGTATATACACATCGCATTGATTTGGATGAGTTGGTCGAATTACCATAACCGAGTCTATTACAGGTGATCATTTGAGTCGATAAATACCAGGAATTTACTCACCAATTACCCGTCATCTAATACATGGAGAGAGTTTCAGTTACAGTCAATTTGTATGCGAAATTGACACCTGTGTTTGTCTGGAGAGCTAATGTACACCACGAAGTCTATTCGATAGCGACACATCTATCTATCTGTACATTTAAAGCCATGGCCATGATGACAGTTATAACCAAGGCAACGTTTCAGATTAACACTTTCATCAGACCGTATACATTTAATTAGCAAATGCGCATCGATGGACTTGAGAGTATTTGTTATTCTGAACCTACTGTTACGTTGGCCGACTTGCCTCTCCTATAAGATAAAATATTTCACTTATACGATGACGGCCAGAATTATGGTGGGAGGAAACCAGGCAGAGCCCGGATGAAACCCACGACCATCCGCAGAATGTTGGCAAACCTTCCCACTCATGGCAGAATTGGAAGCCAGCATGTACGGGGCAGTCGCACGCCTCTGGGTCATTGCTCTGCACTAGCCACTATCTCGGCCACGGATGCCCCAAAAAGTTAAAATAAGAAGCTCGTACATAAAGTAGACAAACCAATGTGTGAAGTTCGTATGCTTCCCCTGAACTCAGTTGTCTACCTTCATGTTTAAAATAAATGACAACAAAAAGTATAACCAAAATTATTTCAGAAGCGGGGTCCAAACAGATAGAAAAGGGCGTAGGCATATATTTATGACGTGCTTGGCAACTCTACAAATTACTTTTAATCTAGAATTCTTACGAGGCCATGGATTTTACCCCGTGCAATTGAGTATTAGATGCGAGACACGCTTTAGTGTGCGAAGTAGATCCTCTTTATTATTGCAATCGAAGGACACGCATTGGTTGAAGCCTTTGGGGATAGCCCCAGACGTATTCCAATACCACTTTCTCGCTTTAAAGTATGTAAAGATTGCCTCTTAATTAGAAGGAAAACAGTTGTTTTAACACTGCTTCTATGAATAATGAACCACTTCGCCTATTTTCGGGTTTACGTGAATGGCCGAAACTGGACTTGAGTGTACTGAGTGTCCATCTTGCCCCAAAATGTGGACTTGGTCTTATCTTCAAGTTTAAATAAAATATTTTCAAAGTCATTGGGAAAATGGCCAAATCACGAAAGTAGTATTAATTTTGAACTTTAATGAATTTTTTCAGTCTGACATATAATTTCTGACATAAGGTCATCAGTTTTCAAGATGGCTGCCCCATAGAGGCTTCGTTATAAATTGTCTTGTTGTACACCAAACGTTCTGTAAGAGTGACAAACATAGATCCTTGAGAAAAGCAGGTTGAAATTCTAGTCTTTTTGCCAAGCTCATTCAGGAGGCATCAAGGACCATAAGGGCTATTGTAACATTTGGACACCAGGCCCCTGTTTCATGAAGCGCACTTAGCTAAGTATTCCCTTACCTGCCATGACAAGGTAAGTGCTACTTAGCACTAAGTATTCTTCATGAAACCGGACCCTGGTGTCATTTGTGACAAGGGCCTGGGAAAAATTTAAGCCTCTCGACGCCAAGTATGATTGTATGCAGATATGCTTTGGATTTACGTCATGCTCAAAAAATTTTCAGTTATACGGAAGACAGAGAGTCCTCTTAATGTATTCTATACTGTCTCTTCTTGTAATCCTAAAGCCAAATCGTGTATAACCACTAACAACTATGTTTTCTACAAGGATCCGTGCGTGTTCTAATCCGTCCTACGCCCTTATTTAGTTAGGCAGTATCAGCAATAGCATATTATGTCAAAGACATACCATTTCAATTGAATGTAATAAATATGGGCCTTGATCAAAGAAAACGACAGAAATGGTATTGGCAAGGAAAATGCTCTTTCGCTGCCGTTATAACAAGGATGATCCAGCAGTTTACTGTTTCACAATGTTCCTTTATGTACAAAATTTAACTATAGCAAAACCGACCTTTCCATAGGAGGGAAAGCTCTGTTACACTACTTCCCGTTAATGTCAGAGAAATCTCATGGGTTGAAATTTATTTTGCACTATATGAGAATCCTCCACATGTGTAATCTCCACTGTCAAATCAGAATTTACTGTTTTACTGACAACAACCTGGGAGCAACAGTGATGTCCATTCAAACGTTATCCCTGTTGACGATTTGTGTTACCCAATTATTAAGTAATTGAAATCCAGCTGCTCTTGGAAATTCCCAAGCGAGTAATTGTGGAGAACCGGCAAGGCCGAGGTTCTTGTTGATGGCTGTAGCCAGAAGATGGCCTGAACTGTCTGTCACCATCGGCGAGGCCTTGTGGCCGGGCTATGATCTAATTGAGACAAGACGATCTCTGGAGAACTCTGAGAATTGCTCCTTCTTTTTTTAGTCCTCGGCTTTTGAAGCATGCTGGAAGGCAGGGTCAAGGTACTGTACTCAAGGTTATTTTCACCCATGCTTAAGCTGATCTTCTCCGCCACGCAGCTGCCTATAATTCTCCAGGACACTTATGACAGCAAACTCATTTATTTGGCTTTGTTCGGTGCAACTAAATGTTTCATCTAGCCGTGCTTATATCATTCCTTTCTCCGAACGGCGGGCCGTTTTTGTCAGATGTCCCAAAACGAACAAACGATCCTGCACCAGCGCCTGATCAATCCAGAGGACTTGAACACCACAGAGACTGGGACAGACCTAACCTGTTCAGGTGCACGGACCAAGGACTTCTTCATTAAAGAAGAATGTCCGGCTGCCTATCATGACAACAGTATGAAGGCAGTGGGTGTCATTTATATCACTATATTACCACATCTTGTCTCAGCTTGGACGGTAACTATATCGGCTCATTAAAGCACATCATATATGGAAAAGTTTTATTGAAGCATAGCTGGAGAAAACTTCCAAGATACATTTACATTTCCTAATTCGTTCGATCATGTTTATGACAAAACAGGACATGTTTTAAAAGTACAACATCGTAAATCCAACAGTTCCACTTTTAATGTCCAAGATATTTAGAAATAACAGCAGGCCTACATTGATTTTCAATGGAACACAGTGATTTCTAAACGCTTTTGGTAATAGAATTTGGCAACCTTTCAGTATAACTTTACAAGAGCTGAGTCAGTGGCAACACCGGTGTTTGTTCGTCACATAGTAGAGTAAGTACTTGACCAATAGTACTATGTGCCTGGATTTCTGACTGAGGAAGAGGTTCAGTGATCATGGTCAGATTTTAAATCGGAAAATTAGGTGAATACGGCGCCAAAATCAATTACCGTGAGCGTGTAAGGTAATCCGTTGCTGATGAATTTTATTTGCCTTACGGCTTCAAAGACACGGGCGCTTTTGTCTTCTTCCCATAAAATAAAACTCGGAGTTCAAAACATTCATATGGCGCCTTGCCCAGTCGTACATGTATACCTTTTGAACCTTCAACCTTCAAAGCATTGGTCTGAAAACTAATCAGGGAAATGAAGACCCTTGATAGCAACTACTTATTAATGTGCGTAACCAAGACACAAGGTCCAGTTCCTGACATTAATACTTACTCTATTTAACCAAGACACAATGTCCAGTTTCTGACTTCAATACAATGTAAGCACTGTGGAACTCTCTACTGCCACCTTGGAAATACCCGTACTTTTTCTACGTTTCTCGTTGTTAAGACTAAGCGCAACTTATCATGTATGTATATAACAATCCACGCAGATGCTCTATCGTTAAAACTGTTCTATTGCAAATGCCAACTTAATATATACAGTTACCTCTGACGTTTTATCTGTGTCTTAGTTCAAGTTCACATTTATTTATTTAATAGCTTCTGTGCCTCACTGTATTCATTATGTATTCAGTAATCTTTCCATTAATAGGGCGGTGCTACCTGTAAATTTAGTTTCACTGCTGTAAATAGAACACTAAAGAAACTCAAACAAACGGCAGATATGCAAAGTATATTGCTCATTTCTCCGCAAAAGGCCAAAGAGTCCCGTCTTTCTCTTACTGACACCAAATGAATACCAGAGTTTTAGGAAAACCAGACATACAACTGACAGTAACAGGGAGATGAAATCCGCATATATGTGGAGCAAAAGAAGACTAATTTTGTTATGAGAGTTTTTCATTTTGTACGTGTATTTCTAGACTTGACCCTATCTATTTTGTACGTGTATTTCTAGACTTGATCCTATCTATTTTGTACGTGTATTTCTAGACTTGATCCTATCTATTTTGTACGTGTATTTCTAGACTTGACCCTATCTATTTTGTACGTGTATTTCTAGACTTGGCCCTATTCATTTTGTACGTGTATTTCTAGACTTGACCCTATCTATTTTATTCTTCCGGATAACAACGGAGTTAGGAAAATGTCGTATACAAATTGACTATAACTGATTGTGTTAGTGTAGAAGGCTGCGGAGAACTGGTGGGTAAATTTCTCCTTTCTTATCCCTCCGCCGCTATTTATCGCCCCAAATAACCACCAATAAGAGACTTGATTAGCGCCGTTTATAGTACTTCGACAAACACATCCACATGTATTTATGTATTTATTTGATTGGGGGTTTACGCCATATTCAAGAATATTTCACTTATACGACGGCGGCCAGCATTATGGTGGGAGGATACCGGGCAGAGCCCGGGGGATACCCACGACCATCCGCATGTTGCTGGCGGACCTTCCCACGTACGGCCGGGAGGAAGTCAGCAAGAGCTGGACTTGAACTCACAGCAACCGCGTTGGTGAGAGGTTACTAGCTCATTGCGCTGCTCTAGCGCGCTAACCGACTCAGAAACGGATGCCCCATGCAATATATATATCTGCATAACGAGGTAAATCGCGCCTAATGAATGTGGTACTGGCTAGAGGTCTGGTTCCAAGAGTGAATACTGCAGTTCTACCCTTCAAGCACAAATCAGCAGTAGGCTCAGCTGTTCCCTCAGATAGCAGAGCTGGTGTCCATGTCTGTTTGTGTTCCGGGGCCGTAATAATGGCGATCAGTGACAGTCGGGTCGTATTCCTTCAATAATCACAACAGCGTCCGAGCGCATGGCCAGTCCGCGTGGCCGTTAGGCATGTTAACAGACTTGTTAACAGACATGGGCAACGTTGTCTCTGATAAGGATAACAGTTCCACAAAAGCAGCGCCTTCGGATAATAATGACGGAATTAAACTGGCCAATACCCACCTGCATGTGGAGTGGGGTCGTCGGATAATGCGTTCCAGGCGCTGAGCATCACCCCAACTTCTCCGTCCCTGTTATCTCTCAGCCGAGCTCAATCGGGACGGACCAAAAGGGCTGTTATAACAAGAGATCGTCTGGTGTAATCTTGTGACAAGGACCTGGGCAGGTTGAATACTCCTGAAACGTCCCTTTTAAACCGTCTGACTGTCTTCATTGTGTTTTCTCTCGACTGTCGGTCAGAATTTCTTTTTTATTGGCAATAACGTGAAAATAATAGTGTTGTCTTTTCAAACGTGGTCCCATCTGACCATTTGTGTTTTCAAATGATAAAGTAATTGACATCCAGCCATGTCGGATGGACTGGAAATTTCCAAGCGATTCATGGCGGAGACCGGGCAAGGCTGATGATCTTTCTGGTGGCTGTACCCAGAAGATTGCCTGAGCTGACTGTCACCCTTGGAGAGACGTTGTAGTCGGGCTATGATCCAATTTGGAGAAGACGGTCTCTGGAGTAATCTGAGCATTGTTCGGTTTTTGACTCTTCGGCCTTTGCAGCTGACTGAGTGACATATTAATGGAATTGCACACAGACAGAAAGTTATTTTCATCCCTCCCTAACTGATCATGGTCCACCAGCTGCCTAATACTCTATATGACGCCGTGTCAGCATACACGTCTAAATTGTCACAATCGGTGCAACTGAACGTTTCATCCAGTCTTGGTTTTATCTCATTCGTCTCTTCACATTTACTACACTCTCTTGAACATGTTAAACAACTTTAGCCAGGCAAATTAAAAGGAAATTTCCACATCATGTATCAAGGAATTCACACCGCACATCACATAGTTTGAAAAGCACAACATCGTAAATGCAACAGATGCTCTGGTCATTTTCATGCTAAGTACCATAGTGTTTTTAATAAGAAAGTTAAAGCATTTTTGCACTCGGAACCCCAGTGCATAATAAACTGTTGAAATATTCAGGATAAATCATTCTCATTTTTTTTTGGTAAAACAGTAGACTTAGATGCTTGTTAACATTTTAGGTTTCTACACGTTTCTGGTACTCGTGTTTCAAGTTTTCTAATCAGTAAACCAAGTGAAGACCACAAAACCAATTAGTGTGTAACGCACTCTGCTGTTCTTAATGACCTTGAGGCAAAAAGTATACAGGATATTTGTACTCTACCATTAGAATTATACTCCGAGTGCACAGCATTCAGCTGGCGTCATTCTCAGACGTCCATGAAGTTGAACCCTCAACTTCTAAATCATTGGTGTGAAAACCAATCAGCTAAACCAAGACACACGCCCGCTTTCTGACCTTAGTGCCACGGAAGCACCGCGAGGCTTTGTACTGTTAGGCAGCAATTTTGTGTTCTTTTTCTTCGTCTCTCCGTCATCGATTAGGGCCCAGCACGCGTTCATCACCTATGATATAACAAACCAGACAGGTGTTTTGTAGATAAAACTGTTCCATTGGTAATAATATCATAGATATGGTTATAATACCACTTATGGCTTACACGTCAGAAATGTAGTTCAGATTTATTTATTGACTGATTGGAAGAATATTGCTCTACATGAAGGTGCCACACGTGTGTTTAACGACTGCAGTAAGTCTGGTTAATCCCTAAAGAAATGATACAACTGGCAAATTAAAACTCATTACACAAGCTTAGGTCCAACGTCTATACCTGGTCTTGGACAGCACAAGCCCTACATGATAGGTCAAGCAAAGTTCGAAGACGTTAATTGCAAACAAGAAGAAAAAAGGGCATATCCACAAAAATAGGGCAGTTAGGTAAAACTAAAAAATCATCAGTGTAGACAATCCAAAAATTCTACACGTAAAAAGAAAAGAAACGCATCTCAGTCGAGTTTAATTGCAAGTGTTCACATTAGCCTCGTGTAGATACATAACCAATGTAGCTAACACTGCTCCTTCCAATGGCGCAGATGGATGTATGTAGCCGCAGATGGACACTTCTCTGCAGCCGCTGCATCACTAGATGTGACAGACATGTTGTTCAGGTGTAGATGTCAATGCTGTGTTACTAGATAAGACACCCTTGTCCATTGCAGTTCCAGACGGGCACTACAAATGCTGTGTCCCTAGAGACGATAGCCATGTTGCGTAGCCGCAGGTGAGCACTTCCCTGTATCTTCTGTGTCACTAGATAAGCCATGCTGTGCACACTCTTCTCTGCAACTGTCCACACACTGTATATGATAGCTATGCTGTGCAGCCGCATAGGGACTCTTCTCTGCAACTGCCCACACACTATATATAGTAGTCCTGCTGTACGACCGTATACGGACTCTTCCCTACAATTGCCTTGACTCTAATTACTACAGCCATGCTGTGCAGCCGTAGACAGACTCTTCTCTGTAACTACCCTGACACTGTATACGATAGTTATGCTGTGCAGCCGTAGGCAAACTATATACGATAGCGGTAGCCATGCTGTACGGCCGTAGGCCGACTCTGTTCTGTAACTGCCCATACATTATATACGATAGCGACAGTCATCCAGTGCAGCCGTAGATGAACTCATCTCTGCAGCTGCCCTGACACTATATACAATAGACGAGCTGTGCAGCCGTAGCCTTATTGTTCCCTACATCTTCCCATACACTATATGCGATAGCGACAGTCATGCAGTGCAGTCGTAGACGAACTCATCTCTGCAACTGCCCTGACACAATATACGACAGCCATGCTGTGCAGCCGTAGGCGGACTCTTCTCTGCAATTGTCAAGACACTGTATATGATAGCCATGCTGTGTTACCGCAGATGCCCCTTGTGTATGACTACATACGATAGCCTTGCTGCTAAGCCGAAGATGAACAATTCTCTGGAGCTGATGTCACAACAGCCTTAGACAGACAGCGGTCAGCCAGTGGTGTTGTATCTCACTGATGAGTGCGCATACAGCAATTCCTGGCGTTTTCCTGTTTAGTACATAAAGAACTTCGGATCACAGCTGAAACGGTTCTAAAAGAAGGGTACGGATTTTACTCCATCAAATACATTCTGTTTTGGAGCTCGCAGCGAGGATGTGTTGTACCAGTACTGAAATCGCTGACGATACTCTTTCAGTACGATTCGCCATTACTGATTCTGTAGTGGGACTATATCCACAGAGCGTGGACTAAACTACACACTATCTTGGTGACTACATCACGCATATATACCACCATACAGGAAGTTCTTTGCCTTCGACACACTGCTGACTTGCATACTAAAATCACTAAGTTTCTAGGTTTATAGACGCGATGTGAGCCTTATTTTGACAATATTTTGTTTGCCATGGAAATTCAATTATAATGCATCCAATGATTCAAATATTCTTTATGAGATAAAAGTAGAACAATGGTCAGGCAGCAGTGTAATAACCAAGCAATGAAATCATACAGAAGGGTCTGTTGAAAATGTATCCATGACTGAGAACCTAGGTTACGGTTTCAGCCACTTTCGACATTGTAACGTCACTGAATTTCAGCTGATTGTAAGCCACGTACACGCCGTGTGATAGGCCTACACAGCAAAGACTTGCGCAAATACATTCCAAAAATATGACAAACTGCATTTGATACTATTTGTATATTGCTGAATTCTACAAGTCCGCAACTTCTAATTGGTTTTATGGGTTTAGTCGGATCCAATGGTTTCACTATTTCATTCATCGATTTAACCGCTATCGCATAGGTTAAAACTTATTGAACAGAGCACTGAAAATCAAGCCTCTTCAATCAAATAAATATGAAATCGATTGGACATATCGTACGGTGTTACTGACAACATCCGTTTCAAAATCTTGAAACATGTGACTGTTAGAATCGCTCCCAAATATCTGCCGGCGCTTCCACATGTCGGTGCATCTGTGAAAGCGACCAAGCATCCGATTGGCTTGGACGCGTCGAAATCTCTGTTCGTCTCTGTCGAAGGGATAACATTTTCCATTAGATTGCTCATGTGCCCAAATGTCTGCCCAGGTGTTGGTACTGCCTGTGTGTCCACATATCTGCTCTCCCGTCAGTGCGTCCAAGTGTCAGCTCTCCCGTCTGTGCGTCCACGTGTCTGCTCTCCCATCGGTGCATCCACATTTCTGTTCTCCCGTCAGAGTATCCACGTGTCTGTTCTCCTGGCGGTGTGTCCACATGTGTGTTCTGTTCTCCTGGCGGTGTGTCCACAAGTCCGTTCTCCCGTCAGTGTGTCCGCGCGTCTGTTCTCCTGGCGGTGTATCCACAGGTCAGTTCTGTCGGTGTGTCCACTTGACTGTTCTCTTGGCGGTAGGTTCACGTGTCTTTTCTCCTGACGGTGCGCCCATATGTCTGTTCTGTTCTCCTGGCGCTGAATCCACGTCTTCTGCTCTCCTGGCCATGTGGCGATAGGTCCACGTGTCTGTTCTCCTGGCGGTGCGTCTACATGTCTGTTCTCCTGGCGGTGTGTCCACATGTCAGCTCTGTCAAAGTGTCCACGTGTCTGTTCCCCAGTCGCCACGTCAATATGTCCGTTCCTCTGTCGGTGAATCCACATGTATGTTCTTCTGTCGGCGGTCCACGTGTTGGTTCATCTGTGTCCACGAGTCTGTTCTCTCCTCGGTGTGTCCAAGTCTGTTTTCCTTTTCGTTCGTCGGACACGTCTGTTCTTCTGTTGGTGTATTCCCCGAATATCTACCATACAAAATGAAGTTGGTAGAACTTCCACACGACCATCCGCAGGTTTCTGGCAGTCCTTCCCAGTACAGCCGCAGAGAAAGCCTGCAAGAACTGGAACTCACGATGACTACATTGGCGGGAGGCTTCTGCCTTATTACGCTGTGCTAGAGCGCTAACCAACTGACTAACGGAGAACCCCTTGGAAGAAAGAGCTGGAATATAACAATAGGCCCTGAATTATGATCGATGAGGTCATTTGTGTTGAAGTTTTTGAGACAATCACACGCGTTAAAATTTCGTTTATGTTCTTTAGCCATTGCCATGATTTTACACTGGTTAATTTGGAAACATTATTGGGTGTGCTCGTTGCCAAGGATTACCTTAATCCTAATTTATTAGTATGATTAATCTGTCGGTTTATCTTCTCTCTAGCTCTCTAGAGGAGTACTTAAATTTCACTTTCAGTGCTTGCATGATTTTTATTCTTAATTTTAATTGATTTCTTTCAAGGCAATTGGAGTCTTGTGGAAAAAGAAGTGATGGGAAAACACACTATTAGGCGCGAAGACAAAAAGCATCTTATGACATCAGATTTCTGGCTGACTCGGGGTCATCTTGATTGCAACATGTTGTATTAACTGCACGTGCGATTGCTCCCTTCATGTAGTCTTCAGTCATAACACAACATATGACCGGAGATAAACCAAAGAGATGTTATTTCGCGAACTTCCGCAACGCACTCTACCGAAAACGTAACACAGCCAATTAGCTGGCACAAGGAACATTGAAAAGCCAAAAGTATACAGTTGTTAATTTCAGTTCATATTTATTCATCTGAGTACAAAAGTAGACAAGTTTCTGACACTACTCAGTCCAGTAGTCGATGGCTTGACTCGGTCTACCAACACAGCATGTACTGTTTAACAATCTTATAGAAAACTCAGCATAAACAAATGGTAAGAATACATACAACACCCACATAACGATATCAACATCCAGTCACAAGCGCTTCGCTTAAAATGTACATCTTCCCATACTGGTTTCACACATGATTTGATGAGATAAAATGAAAGTGAAAAAGAATTGAGGCATTCAGTGTGACCTGGGGGAGAATACTTATATTTACAATTTACAACATGGAAGTCTCTTTGAGGAAATTCAATATAAATAACGCAAGTTAAGAAACTGCCGGCAAATTGACATGCCACCAGCGTCCATTAAGATTGAACCTCCAATATGGTTATGCACAGGGCAAAAACAGCTAAAGCAAAAACAATAAAACCTTTCTCATAAGATAGCATTTCAAGGTAAGCACCTTTAATAACAAACAAAAATAGCGTCCCATGATTTCCAGTCTATGGAACCAGTTGGTTGAAAACCCCACAATGTATGGGAAATAAAATGATTAATGAGAAGGGAAAAAAAAACAAGCACATATTCTGGGGAGAAACTTGCAAATTCTCTAGACTAGATAGGGCGTATCTTAGCAACAGGAAACACAGACAAAAAAATTTCCCACAGGCTCAGACATGCAATTGTGCACAAAAGTAATGATTTCTCAACAAAGCGACAATAAATTATTAAAGTTGGCAAATGTCCTAAAGTCCTCAGGCTCAGTATCTAAAAGTACATGTACAAAGAAACATGGTACATGTAAAACGCAAAATTAATAGTCTTATGTAAGAAAATGCTGAGATCTTAGAAATTAAGATGCAAGACAAGCTGAATAATTTCTGCAACTTCTTGTGCATTGTAAAAACCCTCTATAAGTATGTAGAATTAAAAAATAAAATGATCCTGTGTTTCAAAAGCTGACAGGTTTAAAACCACAGAAGCCGGACACTAGTGGCCCCATATCTAAACCTCATCTCATACTTAAAACCACAGAAGCTGGACACTAGTGGACCCATATCTAAACCTCTTCATACTTCAGTGATTTCATTAAGGCATATTTTATAAACACAGACATCAAAGTCAGTCTCAGAAGCCTCAGATGTATCAGAAAACTGCCCTTAGTCCTTGACCCAGCATTCAGCATTGGTCACTTCACACGAGCCACCACAAAACAAAGAACACAGACATCTGCGAATCATACTCAACTGTAAATTTTCTAGTGATATCTTTGGTCAGTCCTCAGAAAGTGACATGCACACATAATATGTACAGAAATGTTTGTGACAAAAATGTTATTTTTTTTTTTTGTATTTCCCAGAATGGGGAAAATTGCCATGACAATGAAATTGAAGCAATCCAATATGGTAGCAAATCTAAAATTCACAACCAAATAGAAGACATCGTAAAATCGCCCGTAAAACATTAAATCTGGAATGGATCAATAAAATTTGTATTACCTGAACAAACTGTTTCCCCAAAGCTTTCAGCAGAGAAATAAAAACTGACAAACTTAACCATGCAGTAACAGATGCTACTTGAACACGTCATGCATACATATACTACATTGTGCACAGAAAGCCAGTAAATGTGAGCAGTGGTAAGGAACAGATAAAACCAACTCTACAAGATACATGTATGCTGCACATGTAATCCAAAGCAAACGTGGTGAAGTCCTTGTTTGGTACAAGGACAGACTGGAGGCTCCTGTGACATCTTTCTCCTGGGTTATTTTGTCTAATTCAGAACTGATATAATAACCACAGGGTATTTAATACGGATTGCTTCAAGAGAGTAATAAAAGGCATATGAACTACATACCATTTGCAACAAATGGTATTTCATTTTCCTGGTAAATACACAAAGATCTACACTTAGATGTACACACAGAACTGTAGATCAGTTTCTACAAAATCATGGCAAGTAAATTGGGAGGCAGAAGGCGGGAGGGGAAAGGCGGAAGGCGGGAGGCACAGGCTGGCAAACAGCCAATTTGAATGAGCTATAAGGAACACCGTAACAACCACAACTTCACAACCATAAACACCACAGCAACAGTTTGGGCAGTCTGCCTCCAAGCGCATCCCAGCCAAGGCAGGTTGACATTGTACCATATACAATAATTATTTATTTATTTATTTATTTCATTGGTGTTTTATGCCGTACTCAAGAACATTTAACTCGTACGACGGTGGTCTGCATTATGGTGGGAGGAAACAGGGCAGAGCACGGAGGAAACCCACGACCATCCGCAGGTTGATGGCAGACCTTCCCACGTACTGTCGGAGAGGAAGCCAGCCAGAGCTGGACTTGAACTCTCAGCGACAGCATTGATGGGAGGCTTCTGAGTCATCACGCTGCACTAGTGTGCTAACCAACCATATACAATATGAGGCATCTGCATACAGCTACATGAATCATTGAGTCTGCTGTGTACCAGATATTCTCGTACACAATGTCAGATAAACAACAACAACAAAAACAGAAATGATACAGAAAATTTCAATAAAGCTATTCAGATGAAATTCGCACTAGTTACTATGGTTTTTCATGATGATATGAAAGTACATGTGTCAAAATCACATTTCGATTGCAGACATTCTGGTCTGGGAATCAAGATTTATGGATATAATAAAATTTGCAATTCAGATTCAATAGTTACATCTGACAAATAGAACAGCAGCTTCCAGATGATATCCACAGGACATAATGTTTATATCAACGTGCACTGTCAGTCATTTCCTAGAACTCCGGAACATCACTGCTACCACATCAACACCACAGTCAAATTCAACATCTGCCATACCAGACAATTATCACAAAGCTTACAGGAAACAAGCAGGCGGGTGAACTGCGTCAGTACACAGTCTCAAATCATGTGTTCACAGTAAATATAGCACCATACCAGCCAGGCCAAGGGAAGAGAACTGTACAGCTAGTTGCATTGAGGGAATTTCCAGGACTGGCTTGGCTGCTGGGGGAACCCGCATAATGGACATTCAGTCACTCAGGGGGGAGGGGCTGTCTTTCTGCCGGAGTTCTCAAGCAACACTTCACACCTGTGCTCCGTTAACGAGACATCACACTTGCGTGTGGAGGTTATCCGCGCGCAGTCGGGCCGAGGGACTAGATTCCGTGCTGTCTTCATCAGACAGATTTATCTCGCTGTCTTCTATCTCGCACAGGCCTGAGATGTCCGAACACGAGGCGTTGGTGGAGGTATAGCCCCCCACCGACACGCTCATGTCATCCAGGACTGACTGAGAGTTCTCAAAGTCTCCGTTGCAATCGCTCTGTACCCCCAAGTCTTCCCCCACGAACCTACGTGGCCCCTGGCACGGGAACCCATAATGGATGATGTTCTCCTCTGGGGCGCGTGCCCCCGCCCCTAGCAATGGCTCCCTGTTCCCGTTGTCTTCCTCGTCTGCATTGTCCTGCTCGCTCTGGTGGCCGTTTAGGCTGTAGTGGGGCAGGTAGTGGTCCGGGTGCACATTGAGGTTATGTCTGGGCAACTCGTAGTCCACAGCCTCCTGGAGCTGTGCCTGCAGGGCCAGGATCTGCTGGAAGTCCGCGTGAGATGGGTACTGGCTAGGGTCATCATTATACTCGTCATCAAACTCATTGTCAGCGTACTCAGAATCTCCCACATACTCAGAATCATTCTCCACATACTCGGAATCATACAGCAGATGGCTACGTTCATTGACACGGTCATCCTCATCTGCATTAACCTGGTGTCGTACTCCTACGCTAGTGTTGGAGTCATGACTGTGAGGGCTGGAGCTCGGTGAGTCTAACACCTCCTTCATTGGCACTTCACTTATGTTCGGAAGGGAAGGGTGTGGCGCCCAGTCACTTGTGTCCCAATGGTAACCTGCCAACACGAACACAGATTATCAGACAACCAATCTCATTTATAGGCCATTCATATGTATGGCCATTTAGAACCTAACCTAACCTTACCTTACCTAACACATGATGGGATTTAATGCCATACTGTTCTAAGAAGTGCTTTCCATGTATGAACAGTTTGTAACTAGCTCTATTAGTTAAGTTAAAGAAGTTCACATTCAATTTCACCCAGAACTTGGTCACCAAGAAGTAGCTTTTTGAGGACAACCTTAAAAATAAATGTTCCCAATGCTTCGCCAAGTATAAAAAAAGAACAGATTTGCTTCTAGAGTTTCTCAAAACATCTGGGATTCAATGAGGCAAACAAATATTTCCCTTGCCCCAAATTTATGCTTCAAGCTACCTTGTAGGATTTGCTCAACTTTGTCCCCTTGTAGATGTTTTCAGGAAGTCCTTACAAAATATATCACATTCAAAAATTGTGCACATGTATACATGACAGGACCAAATATCATGGGTTTGAAACACACACACACATATCCATGTTTATAGGTTGTACAAGGCTTGGTAGAGTACAGATCATCTGACCAATGGGGTCAAGACTAAACTACCTACATGTCTCAAACAGTAGAATAATCAATCAGTTGACCTCAAGGACCCAGGCGTCAGATTTGGATGAAAATGCACCAAGACACAATTCTAAATCTATGGCATTTCTACTACATAATGGAATGAAAGGCTGATCAAAGGTTGAACAACTACTCCACAGATGTCAGACAGATAGGTGTACATCTTGAACGTCAGTGATGGCAACTTACAGGCGCAAATGAAGACAAGACTCCTAAAGGTGCACATTGTAAAAAAGTAGAAGCAGAAATGTCATAAATTTCATGTTCACAAAAACTGCAATAAAACTGTGCACATTAAAAAGAGAAGCCCAAGTCCACTGCTCTTAAGAGGAAGGAATCCAGGATATTGTTAGACCAGAAGACACACCGAAAAATACATGTATGTTTGAAGTTGAAGGAGACACAGTCCAGCAGACAGTATGGAAGCAGATACAGTAACCCACGTATAATAGGAGAGATCATGTGTTAATAGTGGGTACAGATTGTCAGCTTTCTCACAAACTACCCGCTATAGGTGCTATATATAAATGGGTTTAAGTATAATATAGAGAGCTCATATGACCACCATGAACCTTCATGTTTACAGATGTTCTTCAGATGTTAAATATGCAGTTCATGAAAAGGCATGGAAACAAGGCACAAAACAAGGTGACAATAAATGCAGCCCGAAAATAAAGACACTATACATATGTGATGAATATATGTGCTGTCTATGCATTACCCAAGCCATCTGATCACTCATACATGACAACAACAACACACATGGAAGAACTTTCCATGATCAATGAAAGTCTACTAAACTGGCACTTGTGGTAAACACAAGACAGCAGTTTTGATCTACTGCAGCAAAAGGCAGCAATGACGACATAATCAGCTAAACATAATTTTAAGCCAGATTAAGGTCTAAATCTCAATGTCAGTAGTTTCTCCTGGATAACAGAAACACTTCACCACTAAAATTAAACTGAAAAAGTATTTATCTCCTTCTTTATTAGTGATTGCTGTCTCATTTATCTTTCAGCCAATAACATAATCAACTAAGCTGATTACTGAATGGAAAATTGAATTGCATTAAATAACAGCAGTGTCAAACTTTCTGCCATCTTGTTAGCACTGTTAATCTAGTTAACAAGCTGATCCACTGGGTATCACTGGGTAATAATCAACCAACACTGAAAAATGTATTTTGACAGATTATTGCACCTTGCACAAGGTCAATACTTTTGTAGAATCTCTATTCCCTTTGACTGACAGTCACTCCCATATTTAAATCTAAAAGATGACTCTGTAATGTCCACTTACTACACTAAACAGACCTCTGTCACCTATAACCCTCAACAGACAGACTGGTGGAGATGACCCTGTTTTAATGTTATATATATAAATCATAACAAGTACATCTGTTAACAACACTGCAAAGTATTTCCAGACCAATGTGTTGTGGCAGGAGTAAGTCTCTTGATCATTTCATGTTATAAATTTCCATACACTTAAGTCACAAGCACAGCCGTGCCAGCTTACTGTCTCAGGTGACACCAGCGTTCCACGCTTGTAACAACTACGTCACAGCCCACACAGAATGGCTGCGCTTCATGTTAGTTGACTGAGCGCAGTCAAATGTCTGTTTCCGCTGTCGCAGTAGCTATTAGAAAAAACTACTTAACCGAAATAAACATAACACTGTCCATGCTTTTTGCAAACCTTAACTTTGAACAGGGCTGCCTTTCACTTTAAATCAAGAACTTGTTTCCCATAAGCAATTGCAATGTACTTGATCCTAAACCAGCTTCTAAATGTCACTCAAAGATGACATCAAACAGGTCTGGGATGCCTAGCCATCCAGTGAGCTCCATGGGTAACATGCTGTCATGTCAGTACTATCATACAAAGGCCAGTGTCCTACAACTGGCTTACACAAAGAACATTCTCTGCAAGGCCACAACTATATCAAATCATGATTGTCTTTTCATACTTGATAAATACTTCTTCAGTCATTTGTCAACACACATACATGTAGCATTCTTTTATGTTTCATTCCATTAATTCCATCGTACAGGAACTATAAACACAGTCATCAGACTCCACACCACAAAACCACACAAAACAACAACAACACCAACAGGACACACATGATGAAAGTTGAGAGACAACACCACAATCCAACATGCAGACAGTCAAAAGTTCAGGGTGTTAACACTACCTTTCTTCTTGCCTCGCTTGACTGTGGAAATGAGAACCAGACTGGTTAGTCAACACAGAATTAAGACTACAAGAGAACTTTGAAATGTGCGCAAAACTACCAGCACATTACTGGTATGGTGCAGAGAGATTGTGAGTGAACATCACTGCCTCACAGTTAACTGGTCTACCTTAACAAAATCTGGTGTGGTTTCTCACATAAGGTAGGTACATTAATATTTGCAATACTGATTTCACAGTGTCAAATGGGTGCCTGAAGATACATTATAAATCACAGGTGGGTTAATGCAATAGATAAAAAATAATTTTCTTGACAAGCATCGAAGACAAAAAATACTCCAATAAATGATAAATTTACAGAATTAACTATACTTTTGAAAAGCTTAATTTAACAAGTACAGTCAATCAATTACCAAAAACAAAAAAGAAAAATATAAGAAAAACAAGAAAAAAGACAAAAAATGAAAAGAGGTTACTGTAAAGCACAAAATGTCTCTGCTCTATAATTACATATAGCACATCAGATATTAGTCCTTGCGTGTTACAAGAGATTGTTACTTAACAGCAGTTGATTTATAAGCGAGGGTAGTAGCCATTAGCAAAGTATCTGAATGTTCTCTTGTACTCAGCGATTTATTTGTCAAGTAGGGACTGTTAGGCAAGCATGTTACCTTCGTGGGGTGGGGTGGAGTGGGGTGGAGTGGGGAGGGCTGGGGGTGGCTGTACATGCAACATTATGAGAGTTCATGTACACGGGTACAGGGTTCACTCTTCCTGAGCTAAATTATGGAGAACATGCAAATTTTGATTTCTATATAATATTTTTTTCTGTTGCTTAACCAACATCATCTACAGAAACGGAATTTATCTGTTTTTAGGTTACATGTAGCCGGATTTTGTGGTCGCCCTGCAGTTAATATATGCATGTAAAAGAAAGTTTATTTCACAAAGTGTGAAAATGTTTGAAAAAGCCTATCTGCACTACTGGATGAACAAATAGCAACTGGAAACCAGTCTTACAATAAGGGGACATTAAACATTTACATATCTTATAATGAAGCAGCAATACTTTGTATCAGCATACTCCTTCTACTCTTTTCTTCCGAAATCCCAAACCACATCATTTTAATATATTTTTCACTGATCTTCAGATCAGGAACTAAAATTCTGAACATATATCAAAAACTGAAAATGGTATGCACTTGAACTGTTCATATATGTAAATGTGTAAAATGATTTTCTCACAATTCTCCAGTCTCAAGAAGAACTTTGGCAGTATATTTTAGTGCCTAAAGGACTGAATAATTCCTGAATTTAACCCAACATTAAGAACACAGAGACAAGACCATTTCCAGGTTTAATGTTAGTATACACATAACTAAAGGGACATCACTCAGTAAGTGGACTGTGACAAAACTAGACATACAGAAATGCTTTGGTTAGTATCCCTATCCAGTCAGTCCACCTCTGGGAATAAAATAAGCATACAGATGTGTGTACATATAGGTTTAATACAATTCACTACTATGGTACATTAGAGATGTCAGACTTAGTATATTACAGGTAACATGTGTATATTACACACTGCCTACACACAGAGGAGTGGCGACAGGAGCAGTCAACTGTTACCTGACCTGAAGAAGTGTGTGACAAGGCGAGTACCAGCCAGGAACAGTTTGAGGATGTCTCCAGCCTAGGACTCAAACTCCAGTGCTAAAACACTGCCATGTAATGGTGTCATTGCACTGTTTTTACTACATTTTAGTTTGACAAGGTGTGCTTTTCTTCTCACAGTCAGAGTGAACAGTTAAATTTTCAGGTTTAAACTATGTTGGGCCCATTTCTGCAGTATGATGCCCGATCAGGTTGGCTAGCCAGCAGGTCACAAACTCAGCACTTTGCTTCTTGGTCAGGTGGCAGGGGAGCTCCACTTGTTAGTCTGTCAACTCTAGGTATATATACCAGCACTCATCCATCTCTCCAAAACACCTGAACTTGTTTAACGACTTACCCGGGAGGTCATCTTCTGATTCTGACACAGGTAAGCTGGAGAAGGAGCCCGTACAGTGCCCGGACACGGTCGGAGGCAGGTGGGCCCCGGGCATCATCTTAGCCAGGTTATCTGCATACTTTTTGTCTACAACAAAATCACAATAAATATGGAAGGAAGGAAGGAACATAACAGATTTATTACTACACTAGAACAAAAGTCCAAATGCACAAGGCATTTACTAGAGTCATTTCTATTTGCTGTTGTTGAACTTCCACGTGAATCAGTTACCTTTCGTTCAGTGCTTTTGTTCTAAGACTTAAAGGCAGCTTGGGACATTTGCACAACTTTATTGTTTTCAACAGTATCAAAGATGCAAACAGGCGACATGACACAATCTCGAGCCCTCTCCTTCATGTAAGAACAGAGGAATTGCAAACCAGTCAGATGGAGTTATCTCCCTTATTCTCATCCCTCCAACCATGAAAGCCAGTCTTACCTTCCCCATAGGTCTCCAGTATATTAGGGTAGTCCAACTCCCAGTGGGCTTTCTGTATGGAGTCTGAGTCTGAGGCTGAGTTGGAGGGAGGAGGAGGAGGTAGTGAGGGTGGAATGCTGGCTGGGGCAGTGCGAGGTCCGGTAAATGTCTGTAAAAAGTCAGGTGTGTACACGGGAATGTTTTGAATGCTATGCAAGTCGTCCGCCGCACTGCCATAGTTCCTGACCGAGTCGAAGTTGTTGAGCGTATTGACGGAGTCATGGTTGCTGGGTGTGTATGACGCCGGCCGGTTAGGGACTGGTGGGGGCCGCGGACTGGGAGGCTTGTTCTGTACAGACAGGGCTATGTCCAGGTTGCTCAGCTTGGTACGTTTCAGGTCGTCATGGATACTGTTCAGCAGGACTTCACTCGGGTCGTGAGCGATCCCGGCAGTCACGTTTCCACGACGCCTCTGTCTCCTGCGACACAGCCGGTAACTGACGAATATGATGACTATCACCAGGAGGCCCAGCAGACAACCTGAGAAAGCCACAGAACCACAATGACATGGTGTGTAACAGAGGGCATCTTGTGCTCTAAAACAGACTGTTCTTCAGTGACACATACAGACAAGAAATAACCTCAATTTCCTTAAAATAAACCCTCCTTCAAATAAAACTTAAAATTCAATCCTTAAACAGGTGATTTAAAGGGAGGTCATGAATGAATGACTAAATTTAATAGTTGAACTGTGACATAATTCCTGCTCTGCTTCTATTTGTAAACTAGTCCTTTGGTGTTCATAAAATGTATCACATAAATGTGCACTTAAATCAACCGTAAAGTCCCTAAAGCTGTGATATCTCAGACATAGAATTTTGCGTTATTCAGCACTCAGGCTCCTTGTTAAGTCCATGGTTCATGTTGACAGTTAACAGGGCAATGCTAACAAAGTGCTTGACAGAGAGCTGTCAGTTGCAGCCGGAAACAAGTATCATTCTGAAATGGCTGTAACATGTTTGTCTCGTTACCGATTATGCCGCAGATCTCCTCCATACTGAGGCTGGGGGTGAGGGCAGGCACGGTGACCTGCTCACAATCCACACCCGCGGTCCCCTCCGTACAGTTACATGTGTAGGTCTGCCCACTTCTCTGACACACACCTCCGTGCTTACACGGGGAACCAAAACATGGATCAACGTTCAACTCACACCGCTTTCCTGTAACCAAATAACAACTCGCACAATGAGCTGGAGCACCACTTATACTGATAGAAGTAGTTTGAGCAACACTTATACTGATACAAGGAGTTTGAGCAACACTTCAACTGAGTCTGAGTAACACTTCAACTGAGTCTGAGTAACACTTCAACTGAAACACAGAGACAGAGCAACATTTATACTGATACAAAGAGTTGGAGCAACATTCATACTAATACAAAGAGTAACACTTCAACTGATACAAAGAGTCGGAGCAACATTTATACTGATACAAAGAGTATGAGCAATACACATTTGTGTATCAAAAATGCATCACAAATATTTCTATGTTGGAATATACAAGTTATCTAATTCTCATAATTGCACAGAGGATCAATGTCATGGCTCTTGGAGACCTGAATTCCGGTCGTTCATTACTGGTCTTCAGTGAGAAATGACCAACTTTTCCACATGCAAAAACCCTCTGATTGCTTACTGCCACCCAGACCATGACAAGGCATGGGACAGAAGAGCTTAGAACAGTCCATGTCAGAGACTGGGAATGAATCCATAGGCTACTTTGTCAGCACAAGCAACTGAGGAGACAAACATCCTATAACCATGAGACTACACCTGTCCAAATTCTCTATCGTATGCGCTCAATCCATATTAAATGCTCAACATCGAATGGTTCACAAAATATGATTACAATGTCCTTACCGCCAAATTTCTCTGGGTCACACTGACAAATGGCGGAGTTTGGCCCCTCGATGCAGACCCCGTTGTTGTCACACACATCGGTACGGCAGTAACGGCCGTAGTTACACCGCTTGCCCGACAAACCAACGTCACACTTACACACAAAGTCATTGGGAACCTCGGGAACATTTGTACACACACCTGAGGACAGTACAGAGCAAATCATTCTACAGACACCAGATTTCTTTCTTTGCTGGTGGTTTGATGTCGTTTTAAGAAGAATAAGTGTAGAGGAACAACTATCTGTGCAGAAATATCCCACATACTGACGAAGGTGTGCTTTGTCTTTATAGCTAATTACATTAGTAATTGAAAAAAAAAAAAATCTTAAAAGCTGAATATATTCAGCGTGAGATTAACTGACAACTTTAAATTAAATTAAAACTGATGGCGGCTGGCTACTTGTAGGAATTATGTTCAGTCTGTCATACAGGCAAACATTAAACAACCAAATGGCAAATAAGCGATCACCAAATTCAGATCTGGGGTATACAAACGCATTTCTTGACGGAAATGTAAAATGTTTATTCATGAACGGGTTGATGTGTCTGAAAAAGCTGGGACCTGAGAAGAGATTGAGCTCTTCCACACAATACATGACCAGGACTTTACAGAGATTTCTATGGGACTTTGTGTACATTACTCATAACCTACCTCCATACATACAGGGGTTACTGGCGCACGGGTCACTGTCAATCTCACACTTCTGACCTTTGAACCTGGCCTGACACTGACAGCGGAATGTCTGCTGGTTCTGGCTGATACACTGGCCTCCGTTCAGGCAGGGGAAACTACCACAAGCGCCACCTGCACAAGGGAGATGACAAACTCACTATAATGATGACAAAAAATAATTTCACATGTCTACAATGCAAGCAAAGTCCAGAGGCAAATAGGCAGGAACAAATGTACAAAGCTTCACAATTCAGAGAAACATAAGTATCAACAAGTCTCATGCCTGGTCCAACTCTATACGTGGACTACATGTCTGTAGGCCTTACTGGCACTTGGTACGTGTCTACTGATTTATTAATTTCTTTATTTAACTGCTGTTCAATGCCACTCAAAAATTTGTCACTATTATGCTGGTGGTCAGTTTTATGGGTAGGGAAATCGGCAGTACTCAGCATAATAATAAACCTCCGACCTAAGGCAAGTTAACACTGTATTTGTGAACTTGCCTAACATAAAGATATGCACAGCAAACTGGTGGAGGACAAAGGTGTCACACAAGTGTCATCAGCCACTTATTGTCACCATGTCTGCTGTACTAGCACAGACCTCAATGCCCACAGCCTTGACTTCATGCACACACGTCTGCATTTGAAAACTTACTTGTATCGCTGGAGATGGACGTCGAGTCCCTACAGTGAAACTCGACATCCTTAAAGTCCTGACTGGTTGCCACGGCATTGCTTCCAGCTGCTGGGAGGCGCACCCCGTTGACCTTGATGTCATCCATACAACCCTCGAACCCGTTTTGTATGTTCTCGTAGCTGTTGATCATCAGCGTGACCTCGGCCCCAAAGTACACGTCATGCGTGTAGAGATTGAGGATATCATTGGGTCCCGGTGCCAACACCTGGCCGGAGAATCGGCCGTCCAGCATCACCTCGGCAAAGTTGCCGTTTCGCTCCACGATGATCTCATGCCAGTTGCCGTCGGTGATTATCTCTGGGATCAACACCGTTCCTTGACCACTGCCCAGGTTAAACTTAAACTGGACCATCCCATTGATCAGCTACATGTGTCAAGGAGGGAGAAAAGGAATCTTAAAATTAACATGAAATATTTAGATGTAGATGTTTGTTCATAGATTTCACTGCAGAGTATTGTGGAGAGGTCAAGTCCAAATACTGTTAATCTGGGATAAGCTTTGTTCATAGATTTCACTGCGGAGTATTGTGGAGAGGTCAAGTCCAAATACTGTTAATCTGGGATAAGCAAGTTGGAAATTGCATATTTATCAAAATTATACATTCTGCATATGAAAGTTAACAAGTGGAGTAAATTTTCAGTTTGTTGTGAGCTGCAGCAAGCAACAAACCAACAAACACAAAATTTTTAATCAACGAGTTTCGTAACTTTCATTTGTGATGCCCACAAGTCTGAGATTCTGTTTATCACATAACTGCGACAGGAAATTTACGAGAGAACTACAACACAAAATGCGCATCACTTCTGGATAAATTTCACGACAGAACAGGCAGCGTGCACATATGCCCCATCACTGCTTCAACTGCAAAACCATGTTTAGGTACCAGTAAAATAGTTTGGCGAAAAATTTAAATGGTTCTAGGGAATAAATTTTATACATGTAGCCATAATCCTAGTTAAGAATATGTTAAGGTATTTAAGAAGGAATCGTTTTAAATGGCAAATAAAATGAATTATTCGCATATCTGTCCCTGCCAGCACTGGGTACATGACCTTGTACTGAAAAAGTTACGTGTGGTTCATGGCCAATTGAAACAATGAAACTGAAAGGGAATAATCTGTGAATTTCGCCATGCACATGTATGGCATAGGACTGTTTCAACGTCTGGATGATGTTGCTTTTCAAATTGGCTATTTTTTTTGATGCTCTTAATACAAATCCCACAAGCACTAGGCATTTTACCACCATGCTGTGGAGGTGATTGGTATTGGTTTGACCTGGATTTACGGGACAGAGCTTCGGTTTTGTTTTTATCTCAAAGTTGACAGAGAATTCGATTCCATTACTGACAACCTTTTGTGCTGATAGCTATTTATGCGGCTGTATGACGTTTTTGTGGCCTGAAATTTGCATTTTTGTAGCTCAGACTGAGTCAGAGTAAGAAATGCTATCATTCAGTTCATGGACGAGGTCGGAGGTGTTTACGGAAAAAATCCTCTGCAAAGAAAAAAAAACCCCGTCGTCTGCTTCATCTTTCTGCAGCAGAGCTGGTCGAGTGGTAAATTGAAGGGTTCCAGAATTCTGAACTGTGTAATATTTCAACAACAGTTTTCTCTTAAAACACATTTCCAACTGTTGCTCTCACCCCCCCATTCCTCACTTCTGAACAACTCCATCTCTCGGAGTCAAAAATACGTGCATGTAGGTGGACGTGACGAAACGTGCAGGATTTTGTTTTCACACGCCCACGAACAAAAGTCATCAGAACTATATTTTTCCATAAATTGGACTTTTCCAGAACAGTGGACTCAATTCAGAGACTGAAACCATGGAAAAACCAGTGTCCAATTTTTCAAAGTTTAAGCCTGGAAATCTGGATATCAAGTGCCATTCCTTTTCATGACAGTAAGAATGCATTAACATGCATATATGGCTTCTTCAAGATGATCTCCCATTACTTTTGCTTCCCATGCAGGATTCTAATAGTGTTGTAGTTGTTTACCTCCAGAATGCTGTAGTCTCTCTGGCCGGTGGCATACATGAGGCTGGCATTAGCCTTGCGGGTCTTCACCTTGATGGCCAGACTCAGTCGTCTCTCCATCTTATCCACCAGTCTCCAGCGGGCGTAACTAAGACCTGAGAAGGTCATTGGCTTGTCACCTGGCACCACAAAATATTCCAGTTAGAATCAAATTAAGAATCACAAAAGTTGTTACGAAAAATATAAAGCTGAGCTAAGCAAAAGGTCACCAAATGATACATGCATATATTTGTGGCTGTTACAGCTCTGGGGAGAATCATCTCCACAACAGCTAATGAGTTGAATTATTTATCTTACGAAAGTAGTACTATGTTCAGATAAAATGGAATATTACAAAGTAAGGTGTAACTCAAGAGCTGATCTGATTTGGTCGTCTTCCTGCCTCAAAAGACTTACAAAAGTTTAACAATATCAACCATGATATTTCTGAAACCTGTGGACTCACATGACCATGACAATATCCCTTCGACCAGACACGTCAAAAACTGACAATCAATTTTCTGTGACAATCACACAGGAAGTATTTCACACCAAAACTAAATTATGCCACTTTAATGAGTAGAATATAAATACGCTCGATCCATTTTGTGTAATCGGATGTCATAAACTGACCTCTTTGACAGTGCACATCTGTACATTCTCCCTTTGTTTTGGGCACCTCTTCTTCACAGCGAGGCCCCGTGCGCCCCATTGGGCACTCACACTGGTACCCCTGGGCAGGGTGTGGCCGACACAACATGTAATTAGGGCAGGGGTTGTGGATACAGGTGGTCACCTGCTCTGCACACTTCTCACCTGTTCAAGTAAGAGTCAGTCACAATATGGTATCTTGTCTTACAGTTTCATTGCATTTGACCTAAAATTTTGTCCATGACTGTTACTCAGTCTGCCTGATCATGAGACTTCTTGTCTTAGAAAGTCGTTTTGAGGTTTGTCGGGAAAGTAGGATGATATCCTATGAGGAAAAAATGCAAGTTTCAGCACTAAAAATAACATTTTATGACCTATACTTGCCTCTAAATATGTACTTTTCAAGGAGAATTTTTAGGGTAGCGTAATCAGAGGATAACCTACATATTAATCCATTAACACCGCTTAAACTTGAACACAGAATATCTGATTTGTATTATCTATTCCTTTACCATGTTCTGTTACAATGTTATGACACATTTTGAAAAACCGTACACGACTTTTGGAGAGCTGTGAAAAACTATGTGCAATTTGCTGCAGCAAATTTCAAAAGTGCTACTGCCCTGGCCAAAAAACACACAACAAAAATAATAACTGAGAAGGCAAATTCACCCTGAAAGTTTTAGACTCAAATCGACATTGAAAACCAGGCTCCTGTACTTACCACCAAAACCCTCATGACACTGGCACTTGCGGGCATAGTTATGCTGGGCGGTCACATATGTCTGATCATCCAGGACAACTCGCACCATGGACTCTTTGTCGAACTCAACATAGCTCTGACACTCTCCCTGGTCGCAGAAATCGCGCTCACAAATGTCGTTGAACACCTTCACCACAGGGACGCCCATCACCGATTCCAGCACGGGTATCGCCAGAGAAACCTTACGCCGCAATGCATTGCTGCGGTAGTACGAAGTGGGCGACTTTCTCACGGCGAACAGTACGTCCAGGTTCTTGCTGCGAACAGCTCGCCGCTGGCGCCTGAACATGTTCTGGTTACTGTCTTCTGTGGATGGCTGAACGCTGATGATTTCTATGTCCTTAGCACGCACTGACATCTCTGCCTTCAGAGTCCTCTTGAAGGTCTTGACATTCCTCTGCAGGAACTCCTCAGGCGCCAGGTTTTCCAGCTGGATTGTGACGGCATTATCCACCATTTCCTGGGTAATGGACTGCACCTCTACATTCACGCTGGTTGTTGTGTAGTACTTGCCATCCGTGACGCTCACAATGATCACGTAGTCCCCAGCGTCCAGGCCCGGCAAAGCTATAATCCGGCCGTCTTTATCATCGATGTTGAACAGGTGTTTATTGGGCGATGTGATGGTGTAAGTCAGTCTGTCGTAGACGTCATCGTCCGTGGCTAACACCTGGCCAATCAGCCCACCTGGGAACTCATCGAGGTAAGAACCAATGGCCACGCTAAGACTGCCTACCTTAGGTGGGTAGCTACTCTCCTCTATAATGTGAATGATGACATTGGTGTCCTTGTAGAGGGTAGGAAGGCCATTGTCAAACACACGCACTGTCAGGTTATACACATCCTTCACCTGTTTGCGGAATTTTCCCGCAATTAATAGCATCCCTTTGCTGTCCACTCGGAACTCATTACCTTGGTTACCGCTGATGATATCAAATGAGAACGGGCCGGCGTTAGGCTCAAGGTCACAGTCTTCCACCTTGAAGGTAAGGATGTTGTAACCAACGCTTCGGTCCTCCTGAAACAACAGAAGAGAACCCTGCACAACATGCACACGATAAATCTCACCTGGACAGGAACGATGTAGACAGTCAGGCATGTTCTCATGATATCCTGTGTTAAAATCCCTTTAAGTCATTGTTTTGCACCACAATCAAGCTCTTGCCCAAATTTCACAAAACGATATTTGGCTTCCAGGAATCTTAACTCTCAAGCCTAAATTCTTCACACAATTTTCATATCAAATTCACATTGTGCACAATCTAAGTCACAGACATCATATCAGTGATAATCTTGGTAGCCATGAAACATTTTAGAGGATGATGGTAGCTTAACTCATGTACCCACACAGCCAGGATGATCTCATCACGTTTAAGTATTTGGCCAAACCATTAATTCACACCTATGCCATGAAAAACAATCCATGAATTTCACCTACATGAACTGATAACCAGTGGCATGCAGTGTGAACATTGATCATAAAACAGTTTACATTCAAGCAAATTCTAGGTAACAGTTCGTTCAAACTTTTGCAAGATGAATCTCATTCCAGCATTTGTAGCCATCAATAAAACATTCTCAGTAAGCCCATGCGCTCAATATTGTACGACGAGCATGTAGCTCCAAGCAGTAAAAAATGAAACTATTCCATTGGTTATTGCAAGAACGAAAATGCTGCTACTCCAAACAAACACAGGATGAAAAGGATATCAAACCCTTCACCCTCTTATTCTAACCAAACATACAGAATAGCACCTTTGTTAAATTCAAACCTTAAACTGTCCAACTTTAGTTTGAGCTACACCGTTATAAGCCAGGTTTTGCTTCGCAAACCCGTCAAATAAATTAATGGAGTCCATTCATGCTGCAGACTGTTACATGAAATATAGCATCCTATTGTTAGGTTTATGAAAATATACTTTGTGCAAATGACTACCTCACTACTCATACATGGACATTACTGATATCATCATGGACACGCATGTTTAACTGTGACATGTACATTTCAATGGTATGACAAAGGTAACAGATTAACCTGATAAGAAGTGGGGGATGGGCTTGTTTGCAGGATGAACTGCGGGATGGGCTTGTTTGCAGGATGAACTGGGGGAGGGGCTTGTTTGCAGGATGAACTGGGGGATGGGCTTGTTTGCAGGATGAACTGGGGGAGGGGCTTGTTTGCAGGATGAACTGGGGGAGGGGCTTGTTTGCAGGAAAACCTATCACTAACAACATTCAAATGTCATGCTAGCCTTGTTATTCTACAGAGGAAAAAACTTTGGTTAGACAACCTAGCAGTAACTTGAAAATCAAGATAGTCCTCGTGGACATTTCTCAGTCCATAATTCACCCACATCTCATTAAAAGTCATTCAGTTGGTCCATTCTTAAATGAAAATTTTGTTTACACGAATGATTTTAGAAACATTTCTTCCACAGACACAAGCGCAGTGAGTTGTATACAAAGCCATTTTCACAAAAATAAAATGATCATGATAGAGAGAACCATGCTAATAAAGCTAAAACTGCACAAAAATACAGGAAGCTTTCTTTCCATATATTTACATTCACACTAATCTAAGATGATAATCTGACTTAGTTCTGTCCAGCATGCACAATGAGCTACAGCAAACGAGGATTACATTGGTAAACACAATGAGTCAGAGTACACCTTTACTAGTCGGGGTACAACTTCGTTAAACAGTGTACACCTTTGTTTGCCATGGTAACCAAAATTTGCCAGGGTACACCTTTAATTGCCACGGTCAGCGTAACACCCAAATTTGCTAGACAGTGTATGTTGTTGCTAGTTAGTGGACACCTTTGTTAGTGTACACCTCTGCTAGTCAGGGTACAATGTCAAAGTACACCTCAATCAGAATTAACGATGGAGATAGTACACACAAACAAGCTAAGTTTATGTCACAACATATAGACTTGGGTCGTCACAAAGCTACTTACGTCAGCTGTTAACTCTGCGCTCTGTTCCAGGTTAGAATGGGGTAAGGATAAATTTTAAAAAATACACTTAAACTTAAGCAAAACAATCCATGTAATCAATCATAACAAATTTCCTCAGCTGCATGAATTCCAGTAACACATCATGCATCTCATCAAATGAAGTCAGCATTGTCCGAAATGAAATGATCATGAAATGAGCAATGGTATGGTTTCCAAAAGAAAACTGCCAGTAGTTTGTACAAAGATGTGATTCTAAATGACTCTGTTTTACAGATATATAGCATATTGAACACTACACCTAAAATGTTAAGTGAAAATGGTTCGTGACAATGAACAATAACATACAAACATGAAGACAAAACAAACTGGTAAAATTCAAACTGTGTTGTGCTACAACACTTTTAACAATTAAAAATTGTAAGTTTCAGTTATCTGAGCATAAATGTGTAATATTGCTGAGGTGCTAAGGTGCTTTGAAAAAACTGTAACAAGAAAGTGATCGTAAACGTCAGCAATGAGCACTGTTAACTAGTGAAAAGTGGTTTTACGGCATGTTGAGAATGTAGCAGCCAATCATGTATAGGCTTTCATGATGGGGTGAGGTGGGGTGGGGTTAACATGAAGTGACTGGCTTGCCACTCATGTACTGCACACTGAGACACCTTGGAGGCATCAAAGCTCGTCTCACCTGTACAAACACAGTGTAGTTGTTCTGCTGGAAGACAGGTGGGCAGTCGTTAGCATCCTTAATCGTGATGGTCACGTCCACGGAGGTCAGAAGGTCACCGTCAGAGGCAACCACCGTCAGCGTGTACTCAGAGGTCTGCGAACACAATAATACATTATGCAAAATCTTTCACGTAAATTACACGTGTAGAGCTTTTCTGTAATGATTTATTCATCTCATTGTTGCTTAATGCCATACTCCAGAAATTTCACCTACAGGACCGTTGTCAGCTTTATAGGTGGAGCAATCCAGAGTGCACTGCATAAACCAAAAACCTTTGGCAACTTACAGACAAACTTTCCCTATTAGTAGAAGACAAGTGACCAACAAAGGCTAGACAGCCACACGAACGTCATCTGTCATTCACCGTCACCACAAGGCCCATAAGCAGTGAGAACAGTGGAAATCCACAAATTCCACGTCCATGGCCTAGTTTGAACGCACACATTAAGTGTCCAAGTAACTGAAAGGTGAGTGCTTCTAATCTCTAGTCACATGGCCTACTCCTTTCTGGAAAGAACAAGCTATTGTGAAGAGATGCTTAAGCTATGTATTACTCAAAATGTACTCATTGAGCTGTCAACTTCTATGATAAGGCGAAAGGTTGCAGTACAACAAAGCAAACCTCACTGTACAATTCCTCCCCTGTGAACCGATATCTGCCCAGCCTACTGTACCTGTTCCCTGTCCAGGACGTCGCCCACGGTGATAACCCCCGTCGTCTCCCCTATAAGGAACTTGTTCTCTGGGTCACCTTTGATGATGCTGTACGTGATGTTATCATATGGAGGGCTATCCTCATCAGTGGCCATCACCTGTGCAAGGACAACAATCAGACACTGCCTTTACTGTTGTTACTGTGACAACAACACATCACATCATTAAGACTACATGTGGAACCATCATTGGGAAACCTCGTATAGAACTTTTATTGTGCTACTTCAGATTTGCTGTCAACGTTCTTTCCTGTAACAGGTTACAATGTGTGATCTCTTCTCTTACTTCATAAACACTGTAGGGCCATCAGTACATGTAACTACTATGTGTGGCCAGCCATGCTTTCCCCAGCAGATTAGTGCCCTTGCCTACTGGTATTAAACTGACATATTCTCTTCACGGCACTACAGTAATCAATACTTTACCTGCAGAACTGTCTCCCCTTCCTTGGCATCTTCCCTGACGGAGCCTGAGTAGAGAGGCTGACTGAAACGTGGCGGCATATCGTTAACATCAGTGACGTTGATGTTAACCACTGCTGTGTTACTGAGTGTGGGGGAGCCACCGTCACTGGCCTGCACGGTCAGGAAGAACTCGCGAGAGGCCTCGTGGTCCAACATCTTGTCTACACGGATAACACCTGATGGAGAAGAGGTGAGGTGAATGTGGGTCGCTGAACACAAACCAAGAGTACTGTATGTCTACATACTTATATGGGACATTTCTTTGTTTATAAATTTATTTCATGCTTTAATTACCAAGAAACATAAAACTTTAAAACCTGTGAAAGAGGATTTTTGGACTGAATGACAAAGCCCTAAATTCATTTTGTTACCGTTAGGTAGAGTACCTGTGGCTGGCTCCACTGTGAACTTGTCCAGCTCATTACCGGCCACAATTGAGTACGTGATGAGAGCATTGATGCCCACATCCTTGCTGGTGGCCAGCACTGTCACCACGGCCGTCCCTGTGGGCACATCCTCTTGGACATTGACAGAATAGCTGGTCAGCTCAAACTCCGGCGGGTTGTCATTGATGTCTTGGACCGCCACCTGAACAATGGCCTCCGAGGACAGCGACGGGTTCCCCTGGAAATATAACACCCAAGACATGTATACCTTGGCCTATGATTAAATGGTTGTGATGAATAACAAAACAGTAGTGAAAATGAGAAATTCTGAAGCGTACAACAACAAAGCTCGGACAAATGATCATCTCCTTGAGGAGAAATTGACTTCCCTCTGATCAAAAGATACATTGTTGCATTTAAATGACATACATAAAGCAAGAGTGAACTTCACCGTTTATATGTGAACTTAAAAGCCAGTGGTTTCATATGAAAATTACTTCCCAATTATTAGCTACACACTGATGATTAGACTTGCTAAAATCCCGCAAAGAATGTCATCTATCCTGTTTTCATTGAGGACAGAAATAACAAAACAAAGCATAGCCATAAATATGTGGCGGAAGGAAGTCTAATTGTTTTTTGATCGAATTTTTTTTTTCAACCTCCCTCGACCTTTTTAACAGCATAAGCCTTACAGTCCCTAAAATCTCACAAAATGACCAAGATAGCCTAAAGAGAATTGTGAATATTAGTTTGAATAATCATGATCTTTAAACATGAAAACTATTAATTTCAAGGTTAAGAAATACTGATTTCAAGTTAAAGTACTGGGAACAAAGTAAAGCTGTCCGGACACTGCTGTTACCTGGTCATATGCCTCCACAGCCAGGGAGTATTCCGAAGTTATCTCCCTGTCCACAGTGCGAATCAGGCTGATTATACCATTGACCTCGTCCAATGAGAAAGTGTCTGACCTATCCTTTAACCGGTACTTCACTTTACGATTTATGCCTAAAACAGACAGAAAGAAAAATCAAAATCATCTTCAGAAAGTTCATGAATTTCCATTTATGACTCAAACATTGGGAGATAAATCTGTAAAGATGGAGAGCTTTACAGAGCCTTACCTTAAACTTGCACTCTCATCATGATATAAATTAGTAGTGCATTAACTTGCCCTCTAATCATGCAATAAATTAGTGCCTTACCCACATCCTCTAAACTTGCCCTCTCATCAGGAAATAAATTAGTGCCTTACCCACATCCTCTAAACTTGCCCTCTCATCAGGAAATAAATTAGTGCCTTACCCACATCCTCTAAACTTGCCCTCTCATCAGGAAATAAATTAGTCAGTGCTTTACCCACATCCTCTAAAATTGCCCTCTCATCAGGAAATAAATTAGTCAGTGCCTTACCCACATCCTCTAAACTTGCCCTCTCATCAGGAAATAAATTAGTCAGTGCTTTACCCACATCCTCTACACTTGCCCTCTCATCAGGAAATAAATTAGTCAGTGCCTTACCCACATCCTCTACACTTGCCCTCTCATCAGGAAATAAATTAGTCAGTGCTTTACCCACATCCTCTAAACTTGCCCTCTCATCAGGAAATAAATTAGTCAGTGCCTTACCCACATCCTCTAAACTTGCCCTCTCATCAGGAAATAAATTAGTCAGTGCCTTACCCACATCCTCTAAACTTGCCCTCTCATCAGGAAATAAATTAGTCAGAGCCTTACCCACATCCTCTAAACTTGCCCCTCTCATCAAAATTAATTAGTCAGTGCCTTACCCACATCCTCAAGCACTTCCCTCTCATCAGGAAATAAATTACCCACATCCCTCTAAACTTGTCCTCTCAGAAATAAATTAGCTTTTACCCAATATCCTCTAAACTTGCCCTCTCATCAGGAAATAAATTAGTCAGTGCGTTACCCACATCCTCTAAACTTGCCCTCTCATCAGGAAATAAATTAGTCAGTGCTTTACCCACATCCTCTAAACTTGCCCTCTCATCAGGAAATAAATTAGTCAGTGCCTTACCCACATCCTCTACACTTGCCCTCTCATCAGGAAATAAATTAGTCAGTGCTTTACCCACATCCTCTAAACTTGCCCTCTCATCAGGAAATTAATTAGTCAGTGCCTTACCCACATCCTCTAAACTTGCCCTCTCATCAGGAAATAAATTAGTCAGTGCCTTACCCACATCCTCTAAACTTGCACTCTCATCAGGAAATAAATTAGTCAGTGCTTTACCCACACCCTCTAAACTTGCCCTCTCATCAGGAAATAAATTAGTCAGTGCCTTACCCACATCCTCTAAACTTGCACTCTCATCCGGAAATAAATTAGTCAGTGCCTTACCCACATCCTCTAAACTTGCCCTCTATCAGGAAATAAATTAATCAGTGCATTACCCAGATCCTCATCCGAAGCCGATACTCTGGTAACGAGGGTGTTAACTTTGGCGCTCTCTGCGATGGTGACTTCGTAGGTCTTCATGGTGAAGACTGGGGCGTTGTCATTGACGTCCTTGATGGTCACAAACACCTCTGTGGTACAAGACAGCCCTCCACCATCCACGGCGTGCACCAGCAGTTTGTAATCAGCCTGTGTCTCTCTGTCTAACTCAGAAGCCGTTGTCAGGTAACCTGGGAACATAGAGAGAACAATAACTGGTCAAATATACAGGTAATAATTTGATCCAGTATTTAAAGCCATGCCAAACCTGAACTGAGGCATTCTTTAAGAATTACTTTTCCTACCCTCGATTAGCAAAATTCCAATCCATTCTCTTCACTTCATAGAGAAGATCAAGTGGTAGTTTAACACATATTTTTCATCTCCATTAAAAAAGCACAAAACTTTAAACAATAATTCAATTCAGCCATTTAGCAACAGTGAATCTTGAGGTATCAAAAGATCAGTGTATAACAAAGGATATATTGTCGGATTAGCCATTACAAGACAAATGTCTGCCTGTTAAAATCAATCTAAATATGAGTTCAAAAACAAAACAAAACAAAAACAGCATAGAGACTGATAAACTTAATCTTTCTTCATACCAGCTCACTAAAAAGTATGTTTACATGTGATGTCCTGTATGAAGTAACAAGTCTGCCATAAAATGTGAAATGCTTTCTGTCTGAACACACCTGTTTTCTCGTCGATGTTGAAGTTCTCGGCCCCTTCCCCTTCCAGGGAGTATTTGATCCTGGCATTGCGGGTCCCATGCTCATCAGCATCCGTAGCAACGATGGGGGTGATGTAATGGTTGGGAGCTGCGTCTTCTGACACAAACTTCTGGTATAATGGCTGAAAAAAGGACAAACATCATATTAATGAATACAGTAATTCTGTTTGTTTATTCACCAATCAATCAATACACACATACACTATAACATTCACGCTACAACGTTCACACTATAACATTCACACTATAACATTCACGCTACAACGTTCACACTATAACATTCACACTATAACATTCACGCTACAACGTTCACACTATAACATTCACACTATAACATTCACGCTATAACGTTCACGCTACAACGTTCACGCTATAACATTCACGCTACAACGTTCACATTATAACGTTCTCAACATGTATAGAGTTAAGTTTGAAAGACCTGAAGATTGAGGTACATTTTTTTTTCCAAATACAGATTGACAACATTAAAAGGACCTTTCCTTTCGGATCCCATGTACAAAGTCTGAGCTAATCTGTTTGGAACTCACCATATCACAGTGCGGGGCATTGTCATTAGCATCAAGGATATCTATGACAACCATTGCCGTGGTAACAAATCCCCCATCGGTTGCCATAATGGTCATCTTGTAGCGTGACTTGGTCTCCCTGTCCAGCGCCTTGTTTACATACACCTCCCCTGCCTTGCTGATGCTGAATTGCCCCAGGGGATCACCACTGGTCACATAGTACGTGATGTCCGAGGCAAGGTCACTGTCAGAAGAAGAGATGGATACGATGACGGTACCCGGCAAGGCGTCTTCATTGACGGCTGCCGAATACGTGGACTGGCTGAAGACGGGAGGTTCGTCGTTGTGGTCCATGACTCGTACCGTCACCAGAGTGGTGTTGCTGAGGCTCTCTTTAGAACCTCGGTCGCTGGCGATCACAGTCAGGTTGTATTCATCAGCTTCTTCCCTGTCCAAGGGCACCAGCAGAGTTATCTCCCCTGTTTCAGAATTGATGGCAAACATGTTAGCCAGCTTGCCTACTTCAGCGGTGAATGCATATCGGACTTCTGCATTTATTCCGGTATCGTTATCGAATGTTTTCACCTTGATCACGTGTATGCCTGGGTCTGTGTTTTCCGGCACAGTCGCCAGGTAAGGGTTGGACTCAAACTGCGGGCAGTTGTCATTGATATCCATGATCTGCACATGCACCTGTGTATGCGCGACAAGTGGCGGCGTGGTAGGTGTTTCGGCCCGTATCGTCAGCGTAAAGCTGCTGGTAGTCTCACGGTCCAGCTCTCCCAGCACCCGGATCTTCCCCTCTCCGTTGATACTGAACTTAGCCGGGTTGTTACTTCCCCTTGTGAAGCCTGGCACGACGCTGTAAGTTACTGTGTCGTTGCTCTGGGCCGTGATGGTGGCTATGATTGTATTAACTCGTGTACTCTCTGGGATGAAGAACGAGTAGCCCGGCTGGTCAAACATGGGCGGGGCATCCATGGGTCCCATGACTAGGATCTCTACAGGGACATTGTTCTCAAGGGAGGGGCTCCCACGGTCTGTGGCGTGGACAAAGAACTGGTACACCTGGTTAACTGCAGGTACAAACATTTCACAGGTGAGTTACACTGACATCACAAAATTAAGCAGTATTTTTGAAACTTATGAAAATGTCAATCTCTTTGGCATAACAGTTTTTTTTAGTTATCTATAGGTACGGAATTCTAGAAGACTGAAAATCTTTCTACTTAAGAAATTTCTTACTTATCTATTTCTAAAGGTATGCAAAATGAAAGGGAGACACTTAACCATACTCACATTAGTGATCCAAGACAAACTACATGTACACCTCTGAGTTAAAAATGGTAGGCAGTCTTTCTTAAAACTCATGAAAATGTGACTCCTTTGACATACATGCATCATTTCTGCCAGCCTGATTTAAGTATGACATTCTAGAAGACAGAAAACTTAACTTACGCATTATTCACAAATTACTTGCAAAGGTACATCAACTTAAATTCATTGATCCTCAAAATCCAAATGCGCATTTTTGATACTAGACAAGGGGAAGAATATAAAAAGGATGTATCACCTGAATTTTCCAGACTGTCCTTGACTGTTATCACACCGTTTTCTGGGTCAACCTCAAAGATCTCTGAGGCTTTCGAATTCTCGCCATTAAAGATTGAGTAAACCACTTCTCCGTTGTCCCCAGTATCATCATCTGTAGCTCGCAACTGGAAAAAAAACAATGGTAAACAGTCTGGAGTTATTCTCAAAGAGAAAAGTCCCCAGTTTCATCATCTGTAGCTCGCAACTGGATAAAAACAATGGTATACAGTCTGGAGTTATTCTCAAAGAGAAAAGTCCCCAGTTTCCTCATCTGTAGCTTGCAACTGGATAAAAACAATGGTATACAGTCTGGAGTTATTCTCAAAGAGAAAGAAGCACATTTACATCCACATTCTGTCTAAATTCTTCCATCTTTAACACACTAATGCAAGACAATTTTAGCAACCACTGTTACATCTGAAAGACGTTCAAATCTAAACTTAAACTGCACTCATTTGCAGTTATATTTTTCTGAATATTATATCTTACCAGAGTTACTTTGCAAACTTTACTGTTGTCACAAGAATGATGTAATATATTGAGCACTAAGTTCCCACATAGAGAATAAAACTGAAAACCATGAATTTAAAATTCTGCCTGGTGATAGCACACTCCAAAACAAAAATATGTTTATCTCTTTTGTAAGTCACAAATTGAGATAATGCCAAAACCGGCACCCCCTACCTGAAGGACAGTGGAGTTGACAGATGCATTATGGTATATGTTGCCCTTGTACTCCTGCACCAAGAACTGAGGGACATTGTCGTTCATGTCCGAGACGGTGATCAGCACAGAGCTGAAGGCCATGAAACCCCCGTTATCTGTGACCGCAATGGGTACCTCATACTGACTCTGTGTCTCTCGGTCCAGGACCCTCCGAGAGAACATCTCACCTGCAGAAAACAATGATTCTGGGGTTATACCCCTTCAGCAGTATTGCCGACCACCTACCATGAGGACAGGAGAAGACAGAGTCTGTTCACGGTGAGTGTGCTGATATACATGATTTGCGTTTCACGCTGTTTATTTCATTGGTGTTTTACGATGTACTCAAGAATATTTCACTCATACGGCAGCGACCAGAATTATGGTGGGAGGAAACCAGTATACCAGTTTGTGTTTCATACTGTTCATAGAATTCAAAACATTTGTCTGGCAAATGGCTGGCGGAAACTCTAGATGCTTCCAACATGCCACATGATTGTTTCCTAAATCAGCATGAAAATGCACCTGTAATCAACTCATTTCTACAATCTAGATGTATTTTTCATGCTAGGTCAGAAAAGGCTAGCTTCATTAGACAGTAAGGTGTTATAACATCATCACTGGTTATTTCCACTTTATTGAATCATAAAAACCAAGGCTTTAATTTGCTTCTATATGTATGACTACAGCAACTGAAAAATCCTAGCAAGCTTATGTTCACTGTCAAATAACACAGAACGAGGCTAATATGCCATAGTCACCTGTATCGGCATCCATTCTGAAGATTTCATTGGACACGGCACTTGTGATGCTGTAGCTGAGAGCTCCGAACGTCCCGATGTCCTGATCTACCGCTGACACCGTCGTCACCAGCATTCCCTCGCCAATATTCTCCGAGAAATCCGCATAATACATGTCCTGGGAGAACTTGGGGGCATAGTTGTTGAGTGACCGGACAGAGATCTGCACGCGGGCGAAGCTAGTAAAGACCTGGTCGGTCACCGATATGTTCAGCGTGTAACTTGACTGCAAATTAGGTGTCCTTTGGTCCGAGAGACGAATAATCCCTGAGTTCTTCTCAACGATGAAAGCCTGTTGGTCGTTACCGCCTACGATGGAGTATCGCAGCTGACCGGCATCAGAGGAATCCGGATCAGAGGCCGTCACCTTGGTAACAAACTCTCCACGCCTCAGCTGCTCTGTGATCAGACAGTTGTAAGATGGCTGATCAAACGTGGGAGGGTTGTCATTGAGATCTGAGAGCGTAATTCGTGTCAGAGACGAAGAGCTTAGGGCCGGCATTCCGCTGTCCGTTGCCACGACAAAGAAGCGAAATTCTGCCTGTTTTTCATGGTCGAGGAGGAGCCTAGTGCTCAGTATGCCGGTCTCGGAGTCTATCTGGAAGTACCTACTGTCATTCCTCTCCATGGAGATGTCTTCCAGACTGAAGCGCACCATTTTGTTCATGCCCTCATCCTGGTCAGTCGCCGAAACGCTCAGCACTTTGCTGCCCGTGTGCACCGCTTCGGAGATGACGGACATGTAACTCTGGCTCTCAAACTGAGGGGCATTGTCATTGACATCCTGATGAATACAAAAAACAATGTTCAACAAATGTTCAGCAAGAGGAATACCACTACTCAAATCTCAAACTGTACACGCATGCACAGGATTTCCCTACAGTTATACTCTGCTCAACAGAGAGGCTACTGAACTGCCTTCATCTTCTGACTTCAAATCATTCTCTATTTTATTTATTTATTTATTTGATTCTTGTTCAATTCCATATTCCAGAATTTTTCTAATATGTCAGACATATGGATGGAGGAAAGTTTTACACTTCTCTTCCATCTGCCTGCACACAACACTAGTGAATATCTGTACTTTGGTAGAGGTTGCTGTGTTACTTGTTTTTCTATGCTTTCCCTCAACAAAGCACGATCAGAATCATTACGCCTGTGCTCTTTGTTGACAAATCTTAAATTGTGTACAACTAGTGTTTACTTTTACAACAACGGTTCAGTTGTGGCCTCACCTCCAGGTCTACCTTGACAATCGCCTCGGAGTACGATCCTGTCATCACGTCCGTGGCTCTCAGGGACAACTCGTAACTCCTGACCACACCCTCGTTGTCCAGTCGGTCCACTACATACAGCACACCTGTAATAAAGCAAACCTGAGTACCATCACACCTCATCTGGTCCATCACTTGTCATATACACACAAACATGGGCATGATTTCAGATAGTATATTTACATACTTTAAATACTTATTTCATTTTTTTTTTTTTTTTTAAGAATTCAGGTATTAGACACCTTATACTCAAATTCCCAAATATTTATCATGCTATGCAAAATCAACTGGTGGGTCATGTAGCAAAGATATCCTAAGCCTCAGCAAATGAAATTAAAACCAAATGCCATTTCACACAGATATGTACTCATAGTTCTTTGCATACATTGGTGGGTGAAAAAAAAAAGTGTCACTGCCTTATAGAGGCTTACTGCAATTAAGTGCATTAACTGAATTTCCTTTACACTTATCATTTAAGTGTTGTTTTAATTGATTTCAAAACAAAAATTTTCAAAAATATTATAACATGGGAAAAAATTTTTTTCTACAAATATATGCAATTATCGAATTCAAATATGCTACACTTTGGCAATGCAAGCCTACAGATACAGTCCAAAGTAACCTAGCAAGAGATGCAGCAAATTGCATCATCTTGGCTATATTGCAGTTTATGTTGTTGAATCTAAAAAGGTTATAGACAGAGATAAGAATGTTCAATACTTAGAATTAGGTAGTGAAAGAGCAAGCATTCCTGACTACCTTTATAGACAAATAGTAATATCACTTTTCTAAGTATGCACATATGCAATAGCTACTTTCATTTTCAGTATTGCTCTGCTTCAGTTATTTTCAGGGCCTTGTTGGCAATAAGCAAACCACTGTGCTGTTGTGTACTCTGGTCACACATGGAAAAAAGACACCAATATAATTTGCTATGGTCTGGGAATTATTGGAGTCTCTCTGATTTACTGCACCAATAATATTTAAAACTGACCAGGCCACCCTTAAAAATCTCTTTGTTGGGTGCAACCCGGACATATGACAAAAAACAGGGTCGGTCAGTCGGTAAGGAATTCCTTCTTTTTTTTTTTTCCTTTTTTGCTGGCTCTTGAAATCGATATTAACATGGAGAGAAAAACAAATTATCTAAATACTCCAGAAAGCTTTTGAGTAGGCCCTTTTTTGAAGGGTCAGTCAGGTTATGCCCAACGAACATATTTTTAAGGGTGGCCCCACCCCTGCATGAGTGGAAGTGAAAATTCTAGAATATGACATTAAACAACAACTCAAAATCAAAACCACTGTCTTGATTCCATCTCAAGTGAGTAAACTATTACTTTTACAGAACTTCAAGGCCAGTTATGGAAGCCCTCAATGGATGACCACGGTGAAAGGGCAAGGTGGAAGACTGTAGAAAGGTGGACAACATGTCATACTCTGGCAGCTGGTATGCGTTTTGCCAAGTCATAACTACTTCTGGAAACTACCGGATGTTATATAAACGCTGCTTCTAGGATGTGAGTAAACATTATTAAATGCTTTTTACTATTAATACAAAAGTTGCTAGCCGAACAGCACACATTTCAAAAAGCATGTGCAAGAAGCAAATTACAATGCACAAAAAGAAACATTAAAACCTCCGAGTCTGGTTTTCAATTATGTGTCTATACATTCCGTACGCCTCATCCTTAAGTTCAATACAAAAAAAACTGCAGATCACGAAAGTCAAAGTTTAAATATAAGTTAAATGAATAAATATCTGAATTCAATGAAATTTGCCTCTATCATGGCAAAACAGTTAAATATTTACAATGGCCAATTTTTTTATCAATGCACAAAATACCATCCATACTTAGGATACCACAGAATCAAGAAAATCAGGGGATTAGATGAGAGACTGCCACAAACACCCAATAAAACAATAACATGCAAGCTGTGGCAGTGAGAAGACAGAAGAGGTAGAGTAAGGGAGGTAACTCGAGTGTGCTAATCTAGTGAACAATATGTTTCTTAAGGCCAAGCAGCATGCAAAAAACATGACCCATCATCCCGAGTTAAAAAACCCAGATGAGAAAACACCATATATGGGAATAGTACTCACATGGCCCTAATACGTCCATATCTTTTCAATAAACACACCAGATAAAGGGAGAAGGTAAAAAGGAAAAACCATGTAGACAATATTAGTAACCAGGGATATAATACATATACATGTTAACACACAGATAATCAGGGGAGGACTATACTTATCACACCATGTCAAAATATGTTAAATAACAAGTAAATAAGTAGATGAAATTGAATTACTGTGTATAGGGATTAATAAGAGAAACAAATATGCAGATATTATTATACATTTTTTAAATAAAGATAATCACAGTTCTGTCACCACTACACCAAATGGATATGGTTACCTATACACTTGATACATTCTATGATTATGACTGGAATTCTATCTTCCCGTCGGTGTAAGTCACATAAAAGCAACTGGCTGAATTAGACAGAGGAAAGCCTTGATGCATATTCTCATATCTATATTGAGTTGTATTCAGACTACCATACCTACATGTACATGTATGTTTCAGAGTGTAGAGTAAATTCTCAGCCAAAGTGAACCTCAAATCAAAGGATTTTGATTACGTAACTCCGACTGCACGTGGCTTCTTGGTTTTCTTTGTTAACCTATTGTCTCTTTCTTAATTTATTTCACAGGTGTACAATCTGCCATTTGGCCAGTTACCTGACAAACCTTCTGGGATTGCAACCTGGCCTTTTCTTTGAGGTAAACTTTGTGAATTTACCATTTTCACACATTTTCAAATTTCTCTAATTTGCATCACAACTAAAATTCTGTAACTTTCTAATAAAGTCATCCCTGAACTGGAAGATGTTTTTATGAACTTTACAGACTAAAGTGTGTGTTTAGTAGTACTGATCATGAAATATGTTAATGGAAAACAGCTATTCAGAGGGAAAAGGTGCTATTGAATACTTCATGCTTAGATATGCTCACAACACTAGGTACGCCAGATTAGGGTGAATCTATAACATATTAGGAAACTATAAATTTTTTCTCTCAGAACAGAAATCACTGCTTCTAATTTCTAAACACACATGAAGTATATCTGTCTAACAGTAGACATAAATGTATGTAATGCAGGCAATTAAGGGGGGATAACTACTGCCATGCCATTCAAATGGGTGGTTTTGTAAACTGGTTTGAAGTCAGGTTACCAAATACTTTAAAGTGTGTCTTCAGTTAGCTGAGTTACAGTTGTGAAATTATTTTCCAATTCATAGTTTCAAAGCATGAAATCTTCTTAAATAGAAGACAATACAAAAAATTTATCAAGCTGCAAGAACGTTAAAAAAAATTAAACTATTTTTACAGATCAGCATATACATCAATACGTTTCACTCAACAAAGAGCTTTAAAATATTAAACTAGTATGGCACACTTGTGTTAAATCTGGCTCTACTACAAAGGCTGCTTTACGCTGCACACTCGGCAGGTATTAGTAGGGAGTCGCTGCAAAAAGACCAACACCTAAGGAGATCAGATTCCACACAGCGCCGAAAAGATAGATGCACATCAACCCGGAAGAAGGAGAAACCCCTGAACACTCTACTGGTTAGGACACATTCAATAATGTCTACGGAACATGTACGTCCAACTAGCTGGTGATTGTCTGAATACACCAGTAACATGCATGTACTGCTCAAGCATTATGAATAGCTGTACTACACTTCTAACTTTGACTAGTCAATATGACCGTGTTTCTGGGCCTTACTTTCTGAATACACTATTCTGAGCACCGATGGGGAATCCAGTCTCTAATCCAATTTAAGAAATACATGCTAATCAGTTTGAATATTTGAAACCACTGACACAGCATGGTGTTAGCTATGTACATGTATTAGGAATGCACTAGTATTTGTGAAGCAATATGTGATGTACATGGACCAGTCATATGATGGATTCCTGTACATGTTTTGACAAAAAGCTGTACTTACTTGGAACAGACATGATTTATTAGCGGTATACATCTACCTGCAGTGCAGAGTAGAGTGGAAACTTCCTGTTGATAAACTAAAGCAAAGCGTCATGACATTCAAATAGTAAGGAACATACCTGTATTGAAGTCCACAGCAAACTCTCCATATTTGTCTCCCTTGGTAATAGAGTAGATCAGTTTCTGCCCGTTAGGACTGCCGGCCTGCAGACTGATGACAGGTGAGTGAAGCTGGATGTTCTCAGGTATGCTAACGCTGTAATACTGCCGGCGGAATACAGGTGTGGCTTTGGTGATTATCTTCACAGGTACCATGGTCTGTGACTTCAACGACGGATTTCCTGACAACACACACATTAATAGGAAAATAGGACTTTACAGTCTGGGAAATGAGACCTAGCATTGTCAAATTTATTTAATGTATCTCTTTTTTGCTGCCCCAAGGAGCTCTTTCAACTCACTCTGTCTGTCAGTTTCTTGGTCTGTTAGTGGGTAAATGCTTTGATATCAACTTTATTTCCAATGAAATTGATGACACCCTACCTCTTAACCACATGGGCCACTTAACTAGGTTCCAGTGTGCAAGAGGACAATGAGTTTTTGCTCAAGGTTTTGAGTGTTGCAAACTTGTCTTTGTTTCATGTTTCTTCCTCAAAAATAAGTCAATAACACCAACGGGGCACACTAGCCAATCAATGCCCATCTATCTTGTGCTGAGATACCAGTCTTGGCAAGACACCTCAGAGATACCCTGTTATTAGCCAGGCCCTAATCTTCACATAGTTGTTCCAGGGCTAGTATCCTTTTTTTTATCACAAAAGGCACTTTACACGGTTGAAAGGGTAATTTTGGACTATTTTTGCCGACATAGGGCACTCTATTCTCTATTTGGAGTAGCTGCGCCTGGGTATCAGATTCTAAGTTGAACTGTCCTATCCAATCAGCAGCAATGAATTAAGTTGCTGGGCTGCAGTTTTACCTCTGTCCATGGCCTCAACCAGCAAATCAAACTGCTTGTTCTCCTCAACCGTGGTCAGCAGCTCAGACAGGTATATCTCCCCTGTGCTGCGATGGATGGTGAACTTGCCCTGGGCTCCATCCACCAGTCTGTACATGACCTCCCCATTCTCACCCAAGTCTTTGTCAATGGCCTGCACCTGGACACAAACAGACAAACCCCATCAGCATGTGAATCTAACATACAAGAATAGAAAAAAAAAGTTAGTCTAAAACTATTTACAACCAGTAATGCTTTTTGGAATATTTTGACTTTACTTATAAAATGCTGTCAAATGCTAGAATTATAATCTACTGTACATATAGGCTTGATGAACCATTCTGATTATGTTGTGGGCCAGGACACAAAGATTTTCTACTTTTTGCCTTGCACAAAATGAGCTTATCCAACCTTAAACTCATGTACATCTATCATGGTGAAAATAAAGTCATATGAACACAAAAAGTGAGCTCTAAAGGGTAAGCTAATAATTCAATGATTTGACTCTGTGACTACAACACGTACAGATATCACAAACACCCTGTCGAAAGCATTTCACAAACCTGTAGCACAGTTTCTCCTCTTCCAGACTCCACCGACAGAATAGAGAAGTATGGCTGGTTAACAAACATTGGAGTGTTGTCGTTTTTATCCAGCACAGTGACGCTCACCACAATATGAGCCAAGCGGGGTTCCGGGCGCGTGTCACGGACTTCCACCACCAGGCTGTAATGGTCGCGCGTCTCTCGGTCAAACAGCTGTCCAGTTGTCTGTAACACGCCAGATGTCTGTCCGATTTTAAACAACTCGTTAGGATTGAGTATGGAGAAGATAAGATGCTCGTTCATGGCATGACCTCTGACCTGAATGACGGCTAGGTTCTTGACCTCTGTCACATTTTCCATGACATCCACAGAGATGGTGTCCTCCGTGAACTCCAGCCCACTGTTCTCAGTTTTCCTGACAGTGATGTTCACCGTAGCTTTTCCCGTGAACTCGCCATCACTGACAGCAACCGCTAAAGAGTAGCTCTCACTCATGTTGTGTTCGTCTATGACAAACAAAGCTCCTGTGTTGTTGTTGATTCCAAAATGTCCAGCATCATTGCCACCAGAAATCTGGAAGACCAACTCACTCTGTACATCTGTGTCTGGATCCATGGCCTCCAAGGTCAAGAAGTGAACGTCCTTGTAGGTCGGCAACAGAACAGTCGCGTTGTACATGGGAAAAGAAAATTCTGGTGGCGAATCGTTGATGTCCTCTATGTAGATGACCACGCGCGCAGGTTCTTCTGTCGTCAGCTTTGGTTTGCCCATGTCACTGACCTTCACCTCAAACTCAAACACTGTGAATTCCTCATGGTTTAGAAGCGCAGCTGTTTTAATGGCACCCGTACTCGAGTCAACTGAGAAGTACTTCTTGGCTTCCTCACCAATGATCTCGTACACTAGGAGGCCATTTCTGCCAAAGTCCTTGTCCGTGGCCTGGATCACCAAAGGACCCAATTCACTGTCAAGAACAACCGAACCAGCCTTTGTGCATTCTGTGATGTTCCCCACATAGACTGGCTTGGGGAATTCCGGCCTGTTGTCATTGATGTCCACGATATGAACAATAACGTTGGTTATCGCAGTGGCACCAACCATATTGGTTCCTTGTACTGTCAGGTTGAAGAACTGAGCCTTTTCGTAATCGAAGCTGATTTTGTTGGACAGGACGCCAGAATTGGGGTTGATGGAGAAGCTGGAATTGTCGTCACCTCCAATGATCTCGTAGACAACAGATGAGCAGCTTTCAGCATTAACTGTCAGTATAGCTTCTCCCAGGGCAGAGTTTTCCTCTAGTTCAGAAGTGTACTCTGTATAGCGGAACTTTGGTGGAGCATTGTTTGAAATGGTGACGAAAATCTTCACTCTTGCTGTACTGCTGAGGGAAGGTTTGCCTTTATCAGTGGCTTTGATAACCAGCAGGTAGGATGACTGTTCATTACGATCCAGCTCCTCAGATACGGTGATCGTACCCAGCTTCTCATCAATGGCAAACGCATTACCCACATTACCTGCAATAGACAAAATAATATTATAGTACAAAAAAAATTTTAACTTCCTTAAAACTGCATCACAGAAATCATTCCACATCCACATCTAATAGTGAGTGCAAAAAATCAAAAGCTAACCAGATTCATTGCCAAAGAGACTAGCACACTTATGTACACAGCGTTGCTAAAGTTAAAACAGCAGATGCTCTAATTTGCATTAATTACACAAGCCAGTGGAAGCTTACTGCAATTTGTTTATGACAGACAGTTAATGTTCACAGAGTACGCAGCTTTAGGCAACACATCACATGTAATTTTAGTAACATCTGCAACAGCAGAATGATAATCAATACCTCAAGCTCTTTGTTTTAAGATTAACTGTAATAATTTATACCTGATTTTAGAGCCTATTCAGTGTTGAATTTCTGCCAGTTTACCTTATCAAAACCTTCCAAGCATCAATTCAAATGGTATTATTCCTTGTTTAAGATGTGAAGGAATACTTTTGTGTGTTATTTCGAAGAGGCGCAATTGTTAAGTACACACACAGCAGCCTATGTGAGCATTAGCATGATGAGGCACTCAATGGTGTAGGAAACTTGATTTTCACTGGTTAGAATTGCATATTATATGACCCTTTCTCCGGAGCAGGGTATTTATCATGTTTTCTTTACCATCGATACAGGTTACCTTGATCTAATACATCTTCACATTTGGGAATTTTGTTGAGAGATGCTTTAGCAACACAAGTTTATTTTGATTCCCTTTGTCGTTCCGAGGCTTTCATTGACACACCAGATGTATCCATTAGCAAAGTCTTACTAAAGAAAGGCACTATGTTTGAATTTAACTTAAATTTCCAGCTTTTATACAATGGATTACCACCTAGTTATCACTCAAAGGCATGGCCAAAGTGATATGAGCAGGAGAGATGTTTGCAGCAAACCTTTGACAACCAGGATATTTCAAAAGATCCCTAGTTAACTTCAATAGAGGGCTTAAGGCCAGAGCAACTTCAAAGGACAGTTGTGACAAAGGTCTAATCTGTTTCAAAACTGTCCCTTTTCAAGCAGACAAAATTCAGTGTGCCATTTACACAAACTGAAGCTTTCTTTGAACAGGTCATGCCAAGTGACAACTTTACACAAACAAAACACAAATGTCAGTAAAAGTTTCTACACCATACTGTCAGTACCAATCACACCAAGTACAAGTGGTCAGGAGAACAGCATACTGACTGGGGTATACATGTACAATGATAAGGCTACTTCTGCTTCTACACTACACAAACTAATCTAGGAAATCACAGGTGAAATCCTTGATGCAATCCATTCCTCAAGCCAACCACCAGAGGACATGATGTACAGTGAGTATAACACAGCCCTCTGACATGACCAATGCTTGTGCCCTTCACTGCATGACCACAATCTAATGTGGCCCAAGGAACGATTGGAATGTGCATCCTTATCCTACAGAATATCTCCACAATGCATGCAATTCTACAAAGCCAGCTAACATTTTCCACTACAATAAATGAAAATACAAGCAGAAAATCAAGAGGAGCTCCAAATTAATGTTCTGCAAATACTCTGTGTATATAAATAGGTTCTTGGACAACAAAAATAAATTTTCCAAAAGATTTGCGTCTTGATTAATTCATGATCATAAGTACTCAAGTTATATTAGAGAATCCCTAATATCTCTCCCACCCCTTCTTTCCCTGATCTGAGTACTTCATTAAACAGCCGCACTTGGCCTGATGCACATGTGTCTAATGCTGTAAGTTACACCAGCATGCTGCATGGGTATACGGCCTGATATTTCGTCAAGGAAATACTGATCTCTGAGACAAAATATCGGGTCACATACCCAAACAACAGGCTGGTTTAATTTATCACAACGAAGAGCATTCCGGGCAACTTTTAACTGACTTAATACTGGTACTGTGGCGAAAACACACTGTGATCGTGCGCCTGAGACGGATCACACGGCCAGAAGAGCACAGGCTCGGACTGACTGCGCAGATAAAATATACTTGCCTTTTGAAAAAATATCGAAAGCACGAGACTATAAGGTATCTGTATCATACACTTTAACACACACTGACTGAGCAGCAACCAGCATTGTAACTAAAGCCAGCATTCAGGGAAATGATACTTCACTTTACTGATCTCTTTCAATAATATCTGTATAGCTGTTATCAGCAAATTATTTAAGTGTAAACAAATTATATTAATCCTGAAACACATTTAAGTCATCATGCTTACAATAAAAATCATGACATTTTACATATTATAAATTATGCAACTAAATTCCTGTTGGGAAAATAACACTAAACATCCTAATATTGTACACAAAATATTTAAAAAAAAAATAATAATGAAAAACATTGAATAATAAGAAGACTAAAATAAAAAAATATCAAGAGCAAGTGTTGAGCCTCTTGCCTTGGATCTGTTCCATAATGATCTGGGAAAACCCTGACATAACATGAAATGTTAACATCTGGTCATATCTGAGCAATACACAAGTAGTGCAACTCCGAAAAACAGCGACATCGCTGTAATTCAATATTTCAGCACTTTAATTTATTAGGCAATCATCAGGAGAACGACGAATCTTTGTTTTTCAGAGTTACAGCATTTGTGTATTACATAAATCTCATCAGTCGCACTGCAGAATTAGGAAGATTTCAGCAATATACTGATAAAAACAATGGCCCACTAGAAGCCAATTAAAATACATGAGAATCCATAATTCAAGTTTGTATTCCTGGACAGCCTGAGAAATACATGTAAACATGGCACGTGAATCAGAGCAAATTCAGAACAAATGTAATATCAATCTTAGCCATCAGAACACCATTTAAGTATTTCGCTGCTAAGACCATCTTATGATTACAGACTGCTCTGTTTCTGGAGGAAAAATACCTAATTTACATAGTCAATTCTAGACATCAAGAGGATAGGATAAAAGGTGACTACACCAACAACAACAACAGCAAAAAAACAACAACAGCAAAGGTTAGAATAAGACGTGTGAAGGTAAGCACAAGTGACGGGTATGTGAAGACAGTGAAATGATGGTGATTGGCTACTACCTGCCCAGGACGGCCCATGACAGCGCCAAATAGAGCAGGGGATTGGTTCTAAGGCTGAAATCAGTAGGGAGCAGTCAGGTCAGTCTAGGGTTAGTCTAGCCACAACCTTCAGTACATACCAGAGGTAGAGAAAAATTATGGCATAAGGTACATGTATCTGGGCAAATGCTGTTAGTGGTCAAACAAAGCAATAAACAAATAAAATGATTAATGAAAAGGTACAAATTTGCATTCATACCCAATGAGGAACTAATGACTTAGATCTGGAGTGAGAATTTCTTCCAGTCAATAGACAGTTAAATGGTAACCCATAAACAACATAAGGTATTAAAGACGTGACATAACCAAAGAAGAAATAACTGGCATACACAGACTTACAATCTGCTACATGTACATATTTCAGGTAAGTAATATTGTCAAAACACAGGTATAGATCAGTATGCCTGATGATTTTAACAACTGAGGATGTAAGTATTGCGGAGAATTCAGTTACAAATAAATAAATAAATAAACTGATGCATTATAATAAATTACATTTTAAACACAGGAGAAGAAGTAGCAGAGGTAGAAGCTGTACAGGTAGGTCATATACATAGATGTACTCTACCAGAAATCAAACATCCCAGAAATCTCAAATGATGATCTTGTGACTTATGGATTCAACAGAGAGTGCAAGTCAATGGTTGCTGAGCATGTGATATGGTGTTAAGCATTGAGAAGATACACTGTGGCAGTGTAAGCATTGAGAAGATACACTGTGGCAGCATAAGCACTGGCTGCTAGCAAAAATACAAATGCACATGTGAAATAATCATATCAATGCATGTACGTGAAATCTGCACCCAATAAACAACTTATACAGTGAAGAAATAACGGTAATATAACAAATCTGAAAACCTATGTGACATCAGCGTTCTGGGCCAAACATGTGAACCAAACCTACGTGACGTCAGCGTTTTGGGCCAAACATGTGAACCAAAACTAAGTGACGTCAGCGTTCTGGGCCAAACACAGGAACCAAGCCTAAATAACGTCAGCGTTCTGGGAAAAACAAGGGAACCAAACCTAAGTGACGTCAGCGTTCTGGGCCAAACACATGAACCAAAACTAAGTGACGTCAGCGTTCTGGGCCAAACACGGGAACCAAACCTAAGTGACGTCAGCGTTCTGGGCCAAACATGGGAACCACACCTAAGTGATGTCAGCCTTCTAGGCCAAACATGGGAACCACACCTAGGTGACGTCAGCGTTCTGGGAAAAACAAGGGAACCAAACCTAAGTGACGTCAGCGTTCTGGGCCAAACACATGAACCAAAACTAAGTGACGTCAGCGTTCTGGGCCAAACACGGGAAGCAAACCTAAGTGATGTCAGCGTTCTGGGCCAAACATGGGAACCACACCTAAGTGACATCAGTGTTCTGGGCCAAACATGGGAACCACACCTAGGTGACGTCAGCGTTCTGGGCCAAACATGTGAACCAAACCTAAGTGACGTCAGTGTTCTGGGCCAAACATGTGAACCAAACTGTGCAACAATATGAACTGTCCGCTGGACATGCATCAATACTACGGTAAACTGAAGAAATTGTCAGAAATATGAAATAAATGATTACTGCCAAGGTGCAAAAGTTCTGGTGTAAGAGAGGGCCAAACAGAAACAGAAATCTGACAGAATCAGAAGAGTGAAGAATAATAGTCAAACAAGATAGTACCTCTGACTCTAGTTTATGTTTGCTACTTAGATAGACTGAGACTGTAGATAAAACAGCTGAGATTCATAAACAGGAAGAAGATAGTTAGGTGTAAAGGTAGAATTTGAAGTAACAAACGTATTAACACCAAACTGTCAGCAACTATGTATTCACTCACCTCTTCTACACTCAGTACATGTTTATCGACTATTAATATTGCAAATGCACAATTTCTGCTGTTAGAATTTGTCCCTTTCCATTCTACATGTACAATGAACTAGGCAATGTGAAAAGTTCATGTTAAGGAACAAACATTTCCAACCATGCTATCTGTAAACATGTTATCTACACCAATGTTGTCTTACCACTATAGTCACAATATCATTCCCACAGGACATCATACCAAATATCAAATTCAAAGTTTTTTTTTTTTCCAGCATCTTCATAATCCAATCAATCTCAAATCAACCACAGTTGCTGTCTATCAGAAGGCCTTCCAAATAACCAGTAGAGATATACAGCAGCAGCTCTTACCAGACACGATGGAGTACTGGATCTCAGCATTATCTCCCTTGTCTCGGTCGAAGGCCATCACCTGAACAACAGACGTCCCGATCGCCGCTGTCTCAAACACCCGCCCTTCAAACCTGCCAGAGAGAAACTCGGGAGCATGGTCATTGTGGTCCTGTACATTGATGATGACTTTAGCAAAGCTCCGGTATGGCTTAACTCCCTTGTCTCTGGCCATGATGACTAGCTGGTGCTTGTTAAGAGCCTCATGGTCCAAGGGTTCCTTGACAGAGACCTGACCTGGGGTACACAAGAAACAAATGGTCAACAAATGGGCAAAGTCTACCCCTTAATTTTTATTGCTTTCATATAATTTCACTTTAGTTATAGTAGTGACTGAGCTGAACAGTTGAAGACAATTAAAACAATGCATTTACAGAAGCATTTCATACACTCTAGGCAGTGCCCGTGCATTCTTTTTCTCTGTGAGGTGAACACATTCAAATTTCACATTATTTACATGGTGCGATTTATTGTATTCATTATATCTCTAAACAAGTCATATTACTTCAACCTTATTTTCCCTTTTTCAGAAATAAACTGCTGGATCATTAGCTAATGTTCCACCTTTATTGCACAGTTTTGCACATTTAATACCTGTCAGAGAGTTAATCTGGAACATGTCCATGCTGACGCGATTGGCCGCGCCATGGATTGTGTACAGGAGCTTGTTGTCCTTGTCAAGGTCAGTGGCAGTGACCTCCAGGATACTGGTGCCGACCTCTGCACTTTCTGATACCTGACCAATGTACATGGTCTGGGAGAAGACAGGAGCGTTGTCGTTGTTGTCCTGAACCTTGACATTCAACTGAAAAAAACAAATCATTCATTTGTTACCACACACGAACATGTGTACATACAAATATAATTTCTTGCTTTGTTTTGTCTTATTTGTTATTATTTTTTTTATCAAGACAACTGGTTTTGGGCAATAGCTTGTCATAGTAATGTCTCTTGACTGGATGAACACATAGCGTTATGCTCGTCAGAGCTTCATTTCCCATTCACACTTCATCACATCCCATATTTACATAACATCCCCATAAATCATTAGCCATTCTTAGCCTCTGGGCAAAGCAGACATAAACTTCTTCATTAATCTTCTTTTATTTTCTTGCCCTTGTTTGATTTCTTTTCTTAAATGGTTGTGGTTAAGTACTTTCATGTTCAAGAGCTTACAAGTGTCTAACATGACAACAAGTGTCCATACACAACCATGTATTAAACCCAGTGACTCCACACTCCCTCCCCCTGTGAATCATCCCCCCCCCAACCCCTCCTTTGGATGACTTACTAAAAACAATACCCCAGACTGAGCTGTGGCATGCCTCAGTTACTTCATCCTACTCTATGATCACAGGAACCTGAGCCAGAGATGCTCTACATGTACATGTGCTCTTCAAACCTGATACGCCACTTTTCTATATACATGACGACATACACTTCATTCCTATCTGAGACTTCCCTGGCTGAGGAAAGAAATAGCTTAATTTTACCAAAGGTCCACCAGCTCTTGACAAATGCTCAAATCCAACTCCTGATGGTTTGCTTATTGCCTTTATTATTCTCACAGGCTAGACGAGGTGCAGTATTTTTATTCATAGATATATATATATTTTACAGGTTAAGTGTCTCATTTCTTCCACCCATAACCTGTCTGATGTCTTACAAGGGAAATTGTCCCGAGTATAACACAAAACACCAATAAAATAAATGACAATATATCTTACTGATGCTAGCTTTTTATTAGACACTGTATGCTGGAATGTTCTAATTATTTTGAGGTTAATTGTCAACGCTCTTACTACTCACTAATTAAAACATGTTACCCAAGAGTTGTTCATTTACATATGTATATACAACAGTCAAGTTTATGGGGGAGGGGTAGGGGGAGGGGTAGGGGGAGGAAACTTGATGTGTAACACGAAATAAAGTTTGAGTCTGTCTGTTATGACAAATGTTCCGCACATTTTTCACTGTAAAATCCCACAAACCCATGCTACTGAAATGTACAAGTTGATACTGTATTGGATGTACACTTGTGCACATGACAAAGTTATTTGTTGTCAGATTCGAACAGTTCTACCAATCTTGGAAAGGTGCCTGGAGGCATGTTTAGAAGGTATGATGATCCTATTGGAAATATTGGAAATTACATCACCAAAAGTCATATTTGGTGACCTCTACTGACCTCTAAAAACGATGCATTTTCTGTATGAGAATTTTTAGGGCACAGTATTTCACCTTAAGGTAATAGATCAGCAGTACAGCCTCAGTGAGTGTAGCCAAATATCATACACAGAATGTCCTCATTGCATAATGATGACTTATTTATGTACACATGTAATGTTTTTCTACATATCTGTATGCCACCTACATTTAGTCACAATTAACAATGGCTGACAGAAAAAGTCCAAACTCCAATTAATCACACAAGGACAATAAATCATTTGAAAGTTTAATTCAGACCATTTAAAAATTAAGATAGCGTGTCAAACTGAGAATGGAGCTTTACTTCTGTCACGATCATGAATTATTTACCTTCAAAACTGACATCTAAAAATAACTGACATTATTGTTTATTGAGTGCACCAGACATTACTGTTTTCAGTGAACAGAGGACAATTATTCTATTCTGATAAATATTAATTAACACTCAGTTTTATGAAGCATAAATAAATACCTCTTGTAATTATAATGTTTTACAATTTTTCAACATCTGATAATATTGTAAGATAATAATATTATTTTTTGTTATTTACAGCGATGAATATCCTCGACATTTTCAGGTCACAGTTAAAAAGACTATTCTAATTGAAACTTTCAACAGAATTATCCTAGGCTAAAGAATAAGGTTCCTCTAATGGAATTTTCATCAAGAAATGCTATTCTTTAGTTCTGAACTTGTATGAGGGCTTCATGTCTTTTCTATATACTAGGTTCAAATGGGTACTCAGAGATTTTCTCTTACATGATCTGTCATGGCTGAACTCCAGTCATTCCATGTATGCCAATCAGCATTGGCCCTTTACACTAGGATCAACTCCACAGGATCAGCTGAGTTGTGTCATGAGATGCCTTGTTTGGTGCGCTTCCATTTTAAACTTCATAATAACCATTATGGGATATGCGATTAGATTAAATGGAAAAGTTTAGGAAACAAATGGCGTTAAGTAAGTTTGACTTTAATACTACTTCTTTATTTTGCACGCAATCCATGTATACACACCATGTACAGGTGGAGGAGACAAGAGATCATAGACTGCTCAAATGGCAATATGTCACTAGTTGTTGAGCGCTTACTGGCACCAAGTCCTCACAAGCATTCAGAACGGGGGAGTCAGAATAATGCCTGTTCAATGCTGATCTTGAGCAATAAAATTCCTTTAGGTAAGCGCCAAATACCCAAGCAGCAATTAGAGCTACAAAATCTTGTTGATCCACCAACTAGCTTAGTAAAGTACAAAAGCATAGAAACTCCGAAAAAAGAAATGTAACACATGGTTGACGTTCTCAATATTTCGACTAAGTTTTACTTGTCATCTTCAGGAGAAGTAATTTGTACAATCAACAAACACACATATATATACATTTACAGAGATGCGGACAATAGAAGGCTGAATAAAATACACTGCTATGATTGATCAAATGCTTCAACCAATGGAAATTAAACATTGATCACTTATGGTCATTCAGGCAAACAGCTTGTTTTGTTTAAGGAAGCACTCGCCATTCGCAGAAACCACTCGGTGCTTAACAATGGTATAAAAGCCTCAAAAGAGCTTCATTTGTTTCGCTAATTAGTCCCATTCTACCCTGTTTTCCTATGTTTTGTGTGCATTTTTTTTTTTTTCCCCGTTTATTAACAGTATTATCACTAAGCTTCTGTATTGACACTTGTAAATTATCCTCTTTCACTTCCAGTGCTATCTCTGATCACTCTGATCCTTATTTCACACATATATCATAAATCCAACAACAGTTTGTTCGAACCAGTGTCAAACACCTGGCGTTGTAAATAACTATGTGTGTATATTGCTGTTCTCTCTATGTAACTGTTAGATATCGCTCTAATCCATATCTCACACCAATCACTAAAACAACAACATTTTGTTTTAGTAGGGTCAAATGTCTGATGCTGTCATCACTATGTGTGTATTCTGCTGTTTTCTCTGAATGACCGCTACATATCGTCCTAATCCCTATTCAACACCTATCACTTAAACAATAGCAGTTTCTTTGTATTAGGATCAAAGGCCTGGTGCTGTCATAACTACATCTGTTTATTGCTGTTTGCCTGAATGACCATAAGTGATCAATGTTTAATTTCCATTGGTTGAAGCATTTGATCAATCATAGCAGTGTATTTTATTCAGCCTTCTATTGTCCGCATCTCTGTAAATGTATATATATGTGTGTTTGTTGATTGTACAAATTACTTCTCCTGAAGATGACAAGTAAAACTTAGTCGAAATATTGAGAACGTCAACCATGTGTTACATTTCTTTTTTCGGAGTTTCTATGCTTTTGTAATTAGAGCTACACACGCTAAGGTAACAGTAAAATACCTGGACATGAACTCCAGACATTCAAACACTAACTACTGATGCACAATCTAAGGTTTCCCCAGATGTGAGTATCATTCATCCTGTCATGGTTTATCAGTCACTGTGTCTGAGATAACTGTTGACAGGAGACGAGGCACACCTGGTGCAGGTAACACTTCCTCTCCCCAGGTAAATCAGATATGTCTGCCCTGTCTGCACATACAATCATCACTATGACTCACCAGCTGGTGATGAAATCACCCCAAGCCAGACCTGAGACTTCCTGTATACACTTTCATACTCCTCTGTCATCATATTCTTTCCTAATGAAAACTTCATGTGTAATTAACATGCATGCAAAGATTTTGTATATATATGCAATTTTGTTGGCTCTATTAGTGCATTTAAAATACTACTGTATGCAGTTTACAGGGCAGTCTTCTCAGAATGTACCTCTACATACTCAGCATGACATTCAGAATGGTTAAGAAGACAATAAATATGTCTCTGGGTATTGCAAAAGTCTGCACTGGGCTATACCACAAACATCTATAAAATTCAACAACTAATTTTATCTTTGAAAGAAATCAAAATCTTTTCCATATTGCTAAGTCTCGTCTATATCCATGCTAATACATGGGACATACATGTAGCGCACCATCAGGTGTAACCTCTGCTATTGTTGCCCACCATTTCCTGTGTGGCCCCTGATTTTATGCCTTTTGTATACTGCAGGTCTATAAACAGTACAGCTCCTGTGTAAACTGTGTCTGGTCAGTAGCTGACCCTGTCTGGACATCAGTCTGGTCACCCTGGTCAAAGGGTGGCTCACCTTACTGATCCCCACCCCCAAAATAGTAATTCTCTGACCCAGACAGACAAAGTGCTATCTAGCAAAAACCCTTTCCAATCAGCTAGGGTACAGACTCTCAGGCTGACGGTGAAAGTTAAGGCAATATACTGTGTTCATAGACAAACTTATTCTGAACTGAAGTATATCTAAATCCTCATACATATGTGATCTCTGCAATTTTTTGCTACCTAGCTTACAGTGTTTTGATATGTAACAACCAGTTTAAATGCTCAAAATATTTCAGTGCACAGTTTGTATACTTAAATGAAATCTGACAATTTAATGGCAATATAAAGCCAAATCATCATTTCAAGAGTCTCACTCGTTCACACAAAATCTGAAGTGTAGACGAGGAAACCTGACGAACAGAGTAATAAGCTGGGGCAAAAAAACCTGAAGTGTAGGACGAGCAGCAAAACTGAAGTGTAGGAAAGGTAAAAAACTGAAGTGTAGGAAGAGCAACAAAACTGATGTGTAGGAAAGGCAACAAAACTGAAGTGTAGGAAGAGCAACAAAACTGAAGTGTAGGAAAGGCAACAAAACTGAAGTGTAGGAAAGGCAACAAAACTGAAGTGTAGGAAAGGCAACAAAACTGAAGTGTAGGAAAGGCAACAAAACTGAAGTGTAGGAAAGGTAAAAAAACTGAAGTGTAGGAAGAGCAACAAAACTGAAGTGTAGGAAAGGCAACAAAACTGAAGTGTAGGAAAGGTAAAAAAACCTGAAGTGTAGGAAGAGCAACAAAACTGAAGTGTAGGAAAGGCAACAAAACTGAAGTGTAGGACAGGTAAAAAACCTGAAGTGTAGGAAGAGCAACAAAACTGAAGTGTAGGAAAGGCAACAAAACTGAAGTGTAGGAAAGGTAAAAAAACTGAAGTGTAGGAAAGGTAAAAAAACTGAAGTGTCGGAAGAGCAACAAAACTGAAGTGTAGGAAAGGCAACAAACTGAAGTGTAGGGAGAGCAACAAAACTGAAGTGTAGGAAAGGCAACATACCCTAAAGTGTAGAAGTCATTGAACAAGAGCTATATGTATAGTTTACATGTCAGGCATAAAGACCGTGTATACACAGGAGAGGTAACCAAACTGAAAATGCAGAGAAGGGAACCAGTGTAGAATATCACCATTACACCTACATGTAGGTATACACAAACCCAGTCAGTCTGAAGTGTTCAAAAACCTTGACAGCAGCCAAACTAACTCTGCCCACATCCCACACTTTAACTTCTGGATTCCAGATGATCCATTTTATTTGTCTTGGAGGACTGGGGATCAAACAGCAGTGTTATCTGGATGAGCATGTGGGCCATTTCATTCCTGGATCATTTCCTGCCAGAGTTGTATATGTACCAGGTGTACCTGGCTGGCTCCATGCATGTTCATGTATACAAAATGTACATCTAGATCAACCGGACAGATATGGGGAGACTGCTAGGGTGGGGGAGACAGCTAGGGTGGGGGAGAATAAGGGTGGGGGCGAATGACGGTAGACAATCAATAGGTACATGTACATGTAGCACATCTGCAACACTGCATATTCAGTGCAGGCTCTAACAAAGGAAGGAGGGGGAGACGAAAACTGGACTCCATTCTGTTTGCCAAGATGCTGTGGAAATGTGCACAGAGGTGAATGTGGCATCAGCCAAAGGTGCTCTCCATCAGCCAATCTCCCACTCCCTGGCTAATACTGACCACAGAACCAGACTCCACTACTCAGCTGGCCTTAATTATAGTCATGTCCAGGAATCTAGCAGATACCCCTTCAGTAGGGGCAGCACCTGGGGGTTGTGGCCACTGAAGGGGTCATTTAGGTGGGTGGTTCTGGGTGATTTAGTGGGCAACATGCTATCAGAGGCAGGAGTTACAGTTCAGCATGTGTTCTGTGGACGGAAATGGCTAGGGTCAGGGTCCATTGGAATCTCCCCATGATTAGTATAGCTAGCCCATCAGAAGTGCTCACTCAATCAGGCTAGACCCTAAGTACTTCTCCACTGACATGACCAAGAATCCAATAACCCCATTTTAACCCACATCCATATTGTTCTTCCTGAATCCCTCTCAGCATTTCTATTCAACTTTTTGAGCATTTTAAACTTCTCAAAAGATGATGACTATTATGAGCATTCAACAACTTTTTTTCCCCTGCTTTTCATAAATTCCATAAGCTTTTCCAAAAGCAGATGTTTGGTAAAGACAACTTAAATAGACCTGAATTTTGGAAAACAGTGGCTCTACAGACTATCAGGGAGGTAATTCATCTGTCCATGGCCCGGGGACAGTGGATCAGTTGATCCCCACCCCTCAATCACCTGGTCAGTCGAAACCACCCCAAAGGGCTCCTTGGCTTATTCCAAACATGCACTGATCCCATCCCTTTCCCCCAACCCTCAACAGTTGCCTTAAACTACCTAGCTGATCATATTAACAAAGGCAGCATTGCTATCAGAGATATTTAGCACAAGGCAATTTGCCATTTCTTTGAAGTGCGCCATGTAACTGACAAAGCCATTCACTGGTTTGGAAGAGAATCCAGATCCTGTCATTGCTGAACATAAACAATACCTATAGCACAGGAACTGGTAACAGATACACCTCATCTGCTTCTGATGCCACAGCTGACAGATGCAAGACAGAATCTGCTGATTTCGAGCCTTGCAATGCTGCTACCATAGAGATGCAAGCCGGATACACGATACCGCAGCTTTATAAACAACGCTCTGACCCACCTTGGAATCCTCCTAACCACTGACCAGAACAATGCTGCCATGTGCTCAAATCTCACACACGGTGGTCCAGACACAACTGCACATCGGGAGGGGGGTGGGGGGGTGTCAAGGCAAAACTGCCTGACAAAAGACAGTTGTTTCTGTCTCTGCAGCAACTGACTATTCTGGCTAACCCAACCTCAGCCAGAAACCTGACAGTTCCTCAAGTACAATTCATGATTAATCCAGACAATACATGAATATTTCATCTAGTCTGTGAGTTCAGGATTATCTACCAACGCACCTGATTATTACCTGTATGGAGGCATGTACTCAATGTTACATTTTGTTGTGATAACATAGAGTTCATGATCAAGGTGATAATTATCCAAACTTGAATGTCACATCAAATTTAGATGTACTTTTGTCTTTGAGAGACTGCTTTGAGGCTAGCAGAACCATTGAAACATCTCCACAGAGTGTCATGTGGTGTGGGAAATAACATACATTGTTTTCATATGATTTTGAAGTAATTAACAAGTAAATATTCTATATCTGAACACTGTTCTATGGGAGAGATGAAATAGTAGTAAACTTACTTTATATTGCTGGTAGCTGGTGCCCTTTTAAAAACATTCCATTATTATTATTATTTTAAACAAAAACTAGAGCCTATAGGTACTGAAATGTATTCTATGACTCAATGCTCAGGCTTTCTTGCATGTAAATAATTCTGTTAGCTGGCCTTTGTTTATGATCATGCACTATTATAAATAAATCTATCATAATTTCACACTCTTATCCATCAATTGTATGTTGTGCAAGATGGGGGTCTGAGAATCGCTTTATGAGGAAAGCAAATACTAATCAGTGATAAACATTCGAACAGTTGCCTGCAGGCTGGGGATTTCACCCGTACTGGCCTAAGCCACAGCACAGGTGAGTAAGATAAAGTTTGTGTATAGTTAACTGATATACCATAATTCACATAATCTAACTCTTTAACATTTTAAGCAGCATACATGTCTACACTGAGAAAGGGCCGGGAAGAATTTCACTGATATCCAGCCAAAACAGTTTCTCTACCTTTTATACAAACTATGCTTCAGGTGAGCCATGGTAGCATATACGCAATTATAGATTCCTGCTGCATGTGGTTGGACAGTGTCAACCCCATTTCAATTGTTAAGAACACCCAATTTCACTTCAAATGACCCAAATAAGCCTCACAAAAATCATGCAATAAGCTCTGCTGAACTTTATTAATTTTCTCTTGCCATTCCCTACATAATGTTTAAGTAACTTCAACTATGAAATGATACATTATACAGTGTTCAATTTTCACTGTTACCAACTAGTGACTTCTGATGCATATCAAACAAGTTAAAACCTAAGCTTACTTTTAGATCTGCTTTGTTTATGGCAGAGTATGGATCATACGGAAAATCTCACAGACATCATATGGATCCATGCATGAGTATGGATCTGTATCATTCTACAATATGACATCTTCCTTCCAATTCCTTGAAAAATGCTTTAAGTTGCTTGACATAACACTCGATAGTGCTTGCCGACTAAAAGCTATCAACTGCTACTGATCTTCTACATTCAGCAAGTGAAGCAATATTTATTGAGTAAGGCATCAAGGAGATAGACAGATACACAAGTGGGCTTCGATGACGAATGCTTTTCCAAGACAGCGGCCGAGTATTAAGCAGCCGTGAGGCCCGCAAAGACCGAAAGCAGCAGAAAACAAAACAAAAGCAATATCACCTCTAACACTAACATTATTAGCGTGAAATGATGCTTAAAAAAGTCACTTAAAATTTGGCTTTATTTATACACAAACTGACAAAGATTTGTTCTCTGAATCATTTACCTCTCAAAAACTGTCAGGTCTGGCACTATAGCCCGAATGACCCTCACAAAAACAACAAAATATTCCTGCATGCAGAGGAGAAAAAAATGACATTTTTAAATGTTAAACTGATTTTGCTAAAATGTTACTTCACATCTCCTCACTATTATACTTTCCAAAAAGAACATGTAGCAAAACTAGACACTAGGAAGGTTAATCTGTGCATTATTTTTGGAACTATTGTTTTTGGTTGTACTTTGGTCAATGACTTCTGGTCTGAGAGTTGGGAAATTGCCATGACTATATAATGCAATTGGCTATGCGTTCGCATAAAATACATAAAGATGGTAAAGGAAAACAGAAGACCAAAGATAGAACAGTCTGGCAGCCTTGGCTGTTTTTAGATTCGCAGGTAAGAACTAACAGTTTGGAATACATTTCTCCAATCCCTGGCTAGGATATAACATCCACTTCCTGGGCTGCTGTTGTTGCCAAGCCTTAGAAACTGCTAATTAATCAGTCTCCCTAACCACAACCTGGGAGTTTACGGTGAACACTGATCACCCACTCCCCACATCCACGAACGCTTTCAATTTCCTGCAAAATCTCACAGACAACTGAAAGCTGTATTTAATCAACCTCAAGTATGATAGCAAAGCTCAGGCATTCTTCAGCTAGAATACTGCGGCCACAGATATCTTCAATTGTCTCCGTTGTTTCAAGGCTTTGGCACATGTCTAAAGCCTTGCAGGAAGAGCCAGGCCAGGGTACTCACCCAACAATAGGCCATGTGGACGCCGTCAGTGACACTGATGGTCAAGTTGTAAGTGTTCCTTTGCTCCCAGTCCAGAGACTGGGCCAGTAACACAATCCCATCTTCTATTCCAATTACAAACTTTTTCTCCTCATTGCCTCCTGTCAAAAAAGAGGAGGACACGTGATTTATGAGTCAGTTACATGAAAAAAGTGTGTCAAGATAAAAAAAATCCTGTCTTTATTCTTGTTCCGGGAAACAGTGAAGTTATACTTGAACAACCTCAACCAGCCACTTGCTGCAGACAAAAAGCCTCTGCATATTATATCATTTCTCTGTCTCACAGCCACCGTGATACTCTGACACTCTGACTGAATATTAAATATCAAGTACCAAGAGAAATCACCAAGAGGCCCAAGACACTTACAGACATAACGTTGTAAGAGACACTGATATACACTTATTCTGTTTTGTTGTTTTGTTTGATGTTTTTCTTTTTTTTTCCTAAATTTTCTTCTTATCCTTTTACTTTATCAGGTAAGCAAGAGAAATCACTAGGAAGTCCATGATAATTTTTTTTTGCATTTTTTGTTGTTTTCTTTTGTCCTTTATTTTTTCACTTGTAAAACGACACACATGTATGTGCAGGCAAGCACAAAGCTACTGCTCAGTTTTCACAACTAGATCTGTGGTTATCTTCACACTCTCCCAATGCCACATGTTTTTTCAAGGTTAAGAAGCAAAACCACACACTATTCACTTGCTCATGGTAGTATCCATTCCCATACTTGCAGGTACATTTTTTTCGTTTAATTGACCTCAGGTAAAGAAAAGAAAAATCCATTAAAATCTCTGCCATAGGCACCACATCGATACAAACACAAACTGTCATGCAATGACTGATGGTAACAGCCACAATGGCATGTGACAAATATAATGCAAATGCCTTCCAAATTTCAGTACTGAGTTTGTTACAAGCAAATTTCTCTGGGTTTTTAGCCTCAATTCTGAGCAAAGAGAAAATCAATATCTGTGCAAGCAGAGGAAAATGCCACGATGATCATGCTCTGATCATTATTATCTATCACTAGTCCTCACAGCTTTTTCTAATTCCAATTTATGCACGCAATTGTCACCCAGAAGTGAAATCGGCCTTCTAGCTGCAATTTAGATTGGTAAACCGGTACATTGTCCGAATGAATTGATTTTACAATTGGCTGGCCGTAACCATGCCAGAAACTTTCCCAAATTGACCAGAGATATGCACAGGGTGATACATTAGCATCAATTCTATTACCGAACACATTAGAACAAGTTGGGAATCAAGGAACCGGAGCTAAATAATTCTGGATTCCCATGCTCTTAGCTGAGGTGCTCCACAATGAAAGCCTGCTGTACTCAGCTGCCATGCAGCAAACAGAACCAGTGACTAACCCTACCACTAGTAAATCACAGCAGCGGTGTTCCGAAACGCACATCCTACCAATTCAAATCACCTACTTGTTACGTCCATATAACTTGAGTTAACCACAACCAGGGTTAATGACTGAATGTAAATGCCTTAAGCAGAAACATAACGACAAATTCCAGAATGTGCTCTTAAACCAGCTACTTCTGACTTCATCCCATTATTGTGCATGTTGTGAATGTCCTTAAATACACTGTAGCTTCAAATTCTAATACTTTCTCAATTAAATCAGAAACAAGACAATCTGCATGTTCCACCTGACACTGGACAGGCCCCTAGCCTTACCTGTGATGTTATACCACAACTTGTCATGGTCTTCATCTGTGGCCTCTAACAGGGCTACCATACTTCCCAGTTTGTCATCCTCCATGATAGGCACAGTCAAGTCAGTCTTGTCAAACTTGGGCGGGTGGGCAGAACGGTCAGGTCTGCCCAATACCTCCACCCGGACACGGGCGATGGACTTCCTGGGTGGAGTCCCGCCATCCTCAGCCTTGATCTGAAAAATCGTCCAAAAGGTGAATGGATAGACAATAACAAGAGGGAAAGGTTTTGCCATGTAACGTTTCCAGGATGAATTGACATGTATAAAAGGATTTAATAATCAGTCTCACTGGGGAAGATGGAATTTTTTCAAAACTGTGTGAGGCTGATGTCTGTAGTGAACAAACAAGATGACCAATGTGTCATCACAAGTCATGACAAGTGCCCACTTCCAAACTGACCCCAAGATAAATAACAAGCAGAAAACGTAAACATGATGAACCTCTACAATAATGCGGTCCTCCAAAAAAGCTCCTTTGTCCCAGCTATAAAGCCAACGATGCAAGAGAGACATGTACTCAAATTCCTTGACGTTTTGAGCAACTTTCAATACCATGTATGCACCTTTTTAATTTGATTGTTGAGACAAAACCAGCCACTGGTTGGGTTGGCAAATTCAGGATTTCACAAAACATGTGAAAAGGCTAAAGAATTACAGTACTGTCTGAGAACCAGTAACACTGTCAGAACACTTACGCTAATGGAATGGCCACTCCCTTTAACCAGATCCTGTGGACTTAAGGCAGTGATCTCCCCTGTTTTGGGGTGGACATGAAACTTCGTCCTTGTTCCTTTGGCAGTGTAAGTGATTTCGGCATTGACCCCAGAATCCTTGTCGAAGGCCACCACTCTGAAGAGTGACAACACCTGGGTAGCTGGTAACGGTTCAAGGATCCGCACCCGGTAGACGCGCTCCGTGAACTGCGGGGCATTGTCATTCTCATCCAACACCCTGACCACAACTCTGGACGTGGAGGATAGGTTAGGCTGCCCATTGTCACTGACTGTTACCTGAGGATAAGAAATTAAGACACATCACTGACTGGGGAAATGACAAATATTAAACATGAATAATAAACATGTCCACTGAAAGTACATTCCGTCTGCATGTTAAGTAAGAAAATTATTCAGGTATCATACAGCATAGTTATCCGAAAAGGACGAACACTGTTAAGATGTCACTATGAGGCAAACACATCATAGCTGACCACTGTGGCTCAATGTAACTATTCAGTTAGGTGTTCGAATTGTTGGTTACACTGGTTTTACGTGGAACTTCAAAGACATGGCCTTAACATAATGTCCAAAATATTTATTTTAACACAAAATAAAGACTGGCTCCTGATAATCAGATTAAATACATATACTGTATATTATCAAATGGATGTCTAGAAATACACTCTGTACACATTAATACAATGTACTCTGAGGCTGATGAATTCTAACAAAATGACGATTTACAATTTTGCCAATTTCACAGGCACACCTTCTAGCAGGTAACAATAAACATTAGACTTCTTTGCTGCCCTCCAAATGCAGCCACCCCTCCCACAAACTTTTCACATGACACACAGTTCTGACAAGAGCACACAGGGCAAAGAGGCTATCAATATAAAAGTATGAAGAGCACCACACATACAAAGAGGACTTATGTCACGGTAAACACTCCATTGAGTCACACCTGTAATAAAGCCATTTCATTCACAGTGTGGACACTGATCCTATACTTGATAACAGTGACCCCTGCAAGTCTGGGGGAACAACAGGGAAAAAACCCGCTTGGGGATCACACACACATGTCAGCAGGCCCACCTGTTATGTAACCATTCACATATAAATCTTGATAGGCACTGGATAAACACTTGACACAGAACTCAATTTAGTTCCATAGAGGCTTAATAAAAAGGGGTAAAATACATTTGTAATAGAGAGCGGGGTTCGTGAAATTAATACACTTCTTCCCTGGTCCTGGGTAAACTCTGTGTTATCAGATAAAGTATGGTTCAGCCCACAGACAGACTCATACTGCTTCAAATCATGCTTTGTTATCAAAAAGATGTCTATGGTTCTTCAGTGAAAAATACATGAACTGAATAATGGTGTTAACAGGTACTTCTTTTGTTGGGCATGTTATGTAAATATTGCTTGCAATCACTCATCAGAGCTTCCATAAATGCATATAAGTACTGCAGACTATCAAGAGACTACAGCTATTGATTCAAATTACCTGTGAATTTCCGTGCTGTTTTTTCAATAAAACGTCTACAAATATGCATTTTTTTCATAAATTTTCTTTCAGAACACCTGAATGCGCTAAACTCTCATTCAGTTAAAAAAAAAAAACCTGAAATCTAGAAGTCGGTTATAATCCTACAATATAGCACCTAAATTTTTTTATTTTCTTATTTTGTTGTAACCATAGTTTTACAACCCCCAAAATATGTCTAAACCATAATTATTGCATGCATCTGATGTGAACTTTTTATTCTTAGAAATATGGTTATGCTGAAGATAGTCCATGGTATTCTCAGTCACCTTTTTGCAGATTAGGTCACATCACAGGTTACAGCCATGTCAAAATACACCCACTAACAGTTCTAAAGTTTTTTTTCCACGAGAACCATGATGAGATTAATCGCTACATTCCATAAGCTTGGAATGCATGATCCATGGGGGTTTGTAAGTTGAACACATCTTCATGAATGCACAAGAACACATAATATGTGTAAATCAGCCATGACAAGATATCAATGTCCCACTGAAATCAAGTTCAATCATCTTTCGTCCATACTTTGGTCTGGAATTTCAAGAACGTCATGGCTGTGACAAATAAACAGGGGCAAATATCTAACATTATTATATCACCTATCTCAAGGAGAAATCAAGTAGGAGTAAATGTCTGAAAAATCAGTACCATTTAATGACTCAAACTGACCATCACAAACCACTTTCACACATGTGAATGTCTCACAGATGGACAACAAATGATTCATGTAAGTATCGGAGCCCAAAACAATTAATAGCTTTTACAAACTCATCTGTTACAAACTGCATTCACCTCATGTCAAATATAATGAGTAAGGCTTTTTTTTTGGGAGGGGGAGGATTATCTGGCACACTAAACGTACATAAGTTCTGCTAGATTTCAGTATTTATGTTCTAAATTCAAAATTGCTGTCTTTTTCTGTAATATTAATAATATTAATGTGTAATACTGTAATATATGAAGGAAGGAATGACCTCAGCCCTTACAGACATCACCTTTCCTGTCAATGTTAAGATTTCATCAAAGATTCACAAACAATGACCTAACACTTCTCAGTCAAAACCCCTTTCTTTTACTCCACTGAAGACGCAATTCTACAGCAACACAATGTTATTTGTACTTGGTGCTTATGTACAAGTACTGTTATATTACTTTTTCAGTTAAGAAACATTAATTAACAACTACTTAGCATCTATTAATTACAGACCATTAAATAATTCTACACAGCCCGTTATACCTTTTAAAAACTCATTAATTCAGAAATGTTTAAACTGAGCATTGTGATGCCATTACACTTTGTCACCTCCATGAAGAGTTCAGACAAGAATTGTACCCCACAGGCCTTCACGCTGTTGTCACGCTAATTCCTACATCTTCACATGGCTACAGAAAATTATTTACCTTTTTAAAGCATGATAAACTGTCACAATGATGTTCCCAGTGTAAGACTTAAGCATCAGAACACATAGTGTCTTTAAGAGTCACAAGTTTCATAAATACATGTATGTATACAGACTGGTGCAAAACCAGCCAAACATAACATTGTAGACGTTTACTGTTACAGCAAGCCTTTGTCCTCAGCCTTGTTCAAACACAGTTTGTGTCATGAAATAAATGGAAAAAAAAAAAATTCTAAAAATAAATCGACCATTTAAAAAAAAATTAACCATTTGGTTAATGGTGTAAATTTTGTATGAAATGAAATTCTTAATTCGAATGAGAACCCACATATACTTCCCCATTCATAATGAATGTTTAATATTTAATTGTATCAAGTTAACAATTACTACACTTCGTAATAAAATACATGCAAGGAACACAATGCCCATGCAAGCATAAAGTAGGATTCCTACATACAAACATCTTCATATACACTGTACATGAATGTATACGTACAGAAAAGGTACGCTTAACATCAAGGGCACCTGCGGCAATATCCGTATCTCAGTACAACATCTGTCCAGACAACATGACCTATTCTCAAAACCTTATACATTAGATAACAAACATGACAAGCGTCTTGCTTTGTTTGGTTTACGGAAAATAAAAAGAGCAAGGGAAAACAAGATTAAGTTGTTTGTATAACTTATCAGCAATCCCACACAAGCATCTTGTATGTGTAGGCCTTTCAAGATGGCCAGACGCAGCCAGTGTTGTACAGGTAGGCCTACAGATGGCCAGACAAAGTCTGAACAGGTCAAGATTACAACACTTGTGTTAACTCTACATGCTTTTATTGTAACTAATTCCAATGTTCACTACTAAACCACTTTTCTTACAGGAGAGCAGACAGCTGTTGTACAAATTCAGAATTCACCATACCTAATGAGCTACACTGTCTCCATATAAGCCATTATAGCGACCCATCACGATTTCCTTTGATCTTCACAGACACTCTGATCAACTTACTAATCTTTATCTTATCAGCCAAAAGCGGAAAAAATTTCATTCTGTGAAGGTAAGATAAATGGTTTATTACTGACATGTGAACTTGTTCAGATGTGTGCTCCACTCCATAATGGAAAACCTTTAGAAAGACATTAACCTATACAATGTATGTGGCACTATCCTGAATCAAGCAGAGGAGCTCACGGTTCTTGATGTACTTGTAAATGAACTGTTTTACATGGTAGATTGATGAATCAATGAATGACGGAATGAAACCTTTATTTAAAGAGGGTAAAACCGAGAGTGTCAAAATGCAGTGAAAGGTGTTTCATATATTTTCTACTTATTTTTTATTGATCAAATATTGCTTTTTGGCATGTCTTGCATACTACTAGTAAGAGTCATACAATAACACATTAATCTAATTACCCCTGTCCAAGGTGGGACAAGACTGAAAGATGCACCCTGGTATGCGCATTACTGTCCTTAACAAACACGATCATCTGCTGATCTGTTTTTAAGGCATAACTAGCTCTAAAGCTACTATACATTGGAAATACGCTGTATTCTTGAGACTGGCATCCTGATAAACCATATATTCCACTGCCCAGATCTGTGATTTCCTGTATACCATAACTGAGAAGACATAAGACTCTACTTGTAACTGATCAGATGACTAATTGGAAAACTAATGGGTGTCTGACCTCTCAAGCCCAGACCATTTCCAACCAGTGCACATGTAAATGGATCAAGTTAATAACACAGGATGCCAGAACCTGCCAATCTTTGATGGAACCCTAACGGTATCTAAATGCATGCACATGTATGAGGTGATGCCGTTTTTCGTTCAGTAATTATTCCATGCTGATCACATCTTGACCAGCAAATCTCATAACTGAAGCAACATTTATGCATAAATACAGTATATACATGTACATAAAGTTAGACTGTGTGTACATAGACCCCAAAAACCCAATGCCTAAGGATCGATATAGCAGTATATAGTGATCCTTGCACCAAAATACATCATAGTATAAGGTCCACTTGAAGCCTTCAGTATGGAAATTAACAACTGTGTTAACAATGGTGTTTAATTTCATATCCTAAATTCCTCATAAAGCTGTTATGCCCAATTTATTTATGGATTGTAGAAACTCCTCCATTAACGTTATTTAAAATTGTCGCCCACATGATATTTAACCAAAGCATTAGTACCAACTTCATGGTTACATTTGTCCTGTAATGACCACAGATCAGGTTTATGGACATAACCTACATGTATAAAGATAAATGTCAGCTAGGATGAGTCTAGACTTCACAGTAACATGCAGCTTGAGGCACTCATCATTAATTATGCGGGGCAAAGGAACCGAAAAGTAGATTATGTATGGGTATAGGTGAGCTAGTACAGGTAACTGTAATGAATACTGTAATGCATACAGTACCAGGCTTCTGTACCTGCTGGGAATTAGTAGCATGAAGCACACCAATGTCCACTCTTACACAGCCCTCAAAAGTCTCAATTTACTGATGAGCATGAAGTCAGGTCACTCTGCCAGTATTTCAATGTGGCTGCTATGCAGAGCCATGACAAACTCTCTGGCATTCCATGGTAATATCACACAGTTCAGTAACTACTGATATGGTTACAAGGCTATTTGGTATTCCTGGCACAACATACTCTTCTGTAATCAAATTGCTTCAGAGAACCAGAATGCACCCAGGGAAGCTTCAATTTCCCCCCAGGGGAGTCTGGTGTTCATTTCTGTACAGCCATGAGACACTTCCTTCCTACCAGTCACCCAGCTCGCTAGCTCACCATTACGATGTCATAGCCCGCAGCTTTCAGCAGAATGCAAATCGCTCAATAGCTACTATATAGTCTGCACAGGACGAAAGTGCATAAATTACATGGAAAACACGGAAACCATGCCAAAACGTCCAACATACTCGACTGATGGCTAATTGTTCAGCCGCCCTTTCAGTATCAAGTGTAATTTCCGTACCTGGTTGCGCAGGTTTTCTTCCTGGGTTTATTTCCAGTCATGTTTTTTAATGTTACAGGTGATGAATGACTAAACTTACTGATCCATCTGTCCTACATGTATGTATAAAATTTATATGAACTTCTGCTATATTAAAAACTTTGCTACATATAGTTATATATAACGATGCCACTCGTTCTCCACATTAAAACCTGGAGACCAGATCAGAAGTCTACCTCAACATTATTATATTCCATTCCTATATTTATTTAATTGAGGTTGCACACATATTACTCATGAATACATCACTTACATGAAGGCCGACATCTTTATGGGTGGGGGAAAGCAGCACAATTTCTCATGTACCTGACAAAACTCCTGACTTAAGGCCGTAACCATACAAGCATGAGCTGAATATGAACACATAACCTCGTTTGTTCAGTCAGCTAATCTCTTTAACAAGTCACAATCAGTATTATCCTTTATTAGATATTACATCTTCTGGACAAATGCTTACACTTTTTTGGATAAACAAATTGACACTTTCACTAATAAACTACGATACTGTTATCTAAATGCATTTTCTAAATGACATCTAACAACTTATAATCAGATGATATGGACAAGTCCCCTTGGGCCTCATGTCTTTCAGATGCACATGTATCGAGAGACATCCACAGAGTCTCACCACGCAAGCATTCAGCTGGTAATCAAACGCGTACCTACACCTCGGGAGTAAACTGAACACGAGAACTTTTTTGTGTAAGAGTTAAGACATGAATTTGACAGTTCACAAGTAGATCACTGGAGTCAATAAGGCTCTCGCACATATTTATGACTCCTCTTCACTGGTTATTAGATGGATGCGGCAAAACCAGAAACAAGTTCACGTCATACATATAAAACTTCTTGATCTATTTAGAATTCATAAATGTTAGGTGTAAGATGCGTGAGTTCATAGGGGTCAGAATTACCCACACCTGTACATGTCATTTCACTTAACATATCACCCACCCCACCATCACCTGACCCTCGCCTGTTTACATTACACAGACTCTATGTCAAAAACTGACCCCATTTTACAGGGGAGTTTAATCCTTCAGGGGTCGCTGTCGGCAGGTCCTAGGGATTAGAGAAATCCTGCAACAAGCTGTAGGCCCTTAGACTCCCTGGAGGAGGGATGAGACCATGGATTAGGTTAACAGGAGTCTAGCTGGTGTGGATGCTCGCTCCACGAGGCTGTGTTCTATTACACTTTCATATCGAATGCCTCCTCAACATCTTAAATGATTTTAACAATACTACCATGTCCACATGACTTTAACTGTATCATTATTGCCACCGTGAATCTGCACATCTCCACACACACAGTTTCGTATCCGAGGCGAAGCATTTCTTTCTACTTAGAATGTTTGCCTTGAAACATGCCACAGTTTAACAGTCTGCACACTGCAGCGCCATGGATTGGCTGCATACAGCACTACCCTATAGCTCCTGGCTTAGCCAGGCCTTACTGTCATTATCCCCAGATTGTTATTTGTGCTTCTAAGTTAGGACAAAAACAACTGCTGCTGGACAAGGTTCTGGTGACCCTGTTACGGCTCCACAATAGCAAATGGGTCAGAGGGGAACAGACAGATCTGGCTAGCTTCATTAACAGTTAGCCATCTTACACACTGCCCAATGCTCCTGCAATCCTGACCACAAGACCTGCTAGGGACTTGGCAGCCAAGGCCCACATAAAACAAAGGTCATAATAAATTAGTATCAGCTATTTGACCTATTGAGGACACATGCCTGTTCATGCAACATTGTCAGGAAAGTGGCTGAGACATGCCAAAGAACAGCTGTGTCTAGAAGCTTGGTGCCAAATTCTTTCATAATTCACATACTTTTTTGACACAGCTGCTCATTTTGAAATCACTGCAATGTAGATAGGATTAATCCTGCAAATGTAGATAGGATTAATCCTGCAAATGTAGATAGGATTAATCCATCCAGAAGTATGAAGGAACAATTTTTCATAAATCCCAAAAGTGAGGAAAACTACTACGTCAATTGTTTTTTTATTAGGGTTTTGGTTTTCTGGATGTAATTGTATCATGAATGGATTATGCCTCCAGAGGATACAAAGTTACAAGTACAATAAGAAGTTTCGAGGTATAATGATTAGCATGTAACTCCAATGGACCTCACACCTTGAAGGCTACATATGTCTGAACACTTGTAATTCTCCACTTCTCAGTGCTAACAGCCAATTTGTCCCCAGGAGCAGCCACACAAGAGAGCAGGATTGCCGTAGAATGCACACGTCAGTTCTCTCTAGTACTGCGTTCATCAGATACTTCCCCCCATGGAAAAGGAATCCACTTTGTCCACTTGCCAAACCACAGCCACAATAAATCTCATTTCTGTTTATTTATTGCCCCTTGTCATGACTTAAATTAATTGTCTTCTTTGAAAACCCCTGCAGATGAAGCAAGATTAATTACAGCTAGGTTGAGAAACGCCACGTGAAATTTAAGTCAGGCAAGCTACATGTAGCTAACGGTTCACACAGCATGGAAGGCTTTTCATTATTCTGCCAAAAAAATCACCTGGTAGGATGCCTACATACTGTACAGGCACAGTGTACTTTGTTAGCGGTGCAGAACACAATCTGCATGTGTCCCTGCTCCAGTGATCAATAAACATAGCACATCAGAATTGGTTCACAAGTGCCAGAAACCCTTCCTAAATCAGGCATTATTCCTGTACACCTGGAATCTGTACAACAGCAGACAGTTGTAGGCCACATAGGCATTATTACAGTAAAATCATGGTCTTTGTGATATGTATACAAGGAAGGGGTGAAATAAAATTCAGCATTTTCACTACATTGTCCCTTCATAATGAATATGTGTTTCATTTGCATTTTGCATGGTATTATTCACTATTTAGCAGAATGCCACTGATAGCACCTGGGCTGGACCTTGTCTTTACAGAAAATGTGCACTGTAACACCCAACAAAAAGCCTGCTAATAACCTCTCCCTTACTTGTACGCAGTTATGTGGACATCTGCATGTACGTCACCATAGCGCCAAGGAACAATAAACCGACTACTTCAATCTCTCTTCAGTACGGCGTAAAACACCAATCAAATAAATAAATAAATCAATCAATCAACTTTTCTTACTTCCTATCTTTACTTGTGAGTTTCTCCTGATTCTGGGAAAGTCTAAGCCATCACTGTCTATCTCAACTCCAAGAACAGATAGTTTGATTTTGTTTATTTCCACTTCCTCTCCCCTCATCACCACTCTACTTTGACATCTTACTTAAACTGATCAACCTTAGACTGGTACACCTTCATCATTAACCTTACCCCTGATAAACTGACACTGACATGAACAGGTCTTCTCTGAACCTAATCAATACCCAAATGGTTTTATGGCATAGATTTAAGAGTCTGGGTCAGTGATTGGTCTCAAGACAGCCTGGAAACACAACACAGAACCTGACCTGTTTTTACCAAAATTTCTGAATTCCTTTAGATGAGGAAAACATACTTGCTTTGCAACCTGTATAATGCTATAATTTTATAAATGAAACTACTTTTTTGGAGTTGCATCACCTTCAAGGTGATATATATGAAATATATATACATAGTGATTGGTTTTCATGAGTCTCTGAAATTTTACAGCACGGCAAAATTTCAAGAAGCTGAGGGATTTAGCTGGCATTCATTTCAACATGTGCCTCCATGCATATATATATATATCTATATATATATATATACTGTTTTCACAACACTTTCTGACAATACATGTATATCAACTTTATAGGTGTGTAGGTATTTATTACCTGTGACATGGTGCTGACAAACATTTCTTCATAATGCCTACATAGAAATTCTGTAAATCTTTAGCACAAAGGTAGAGTTACAAGTTAAAATGGATGGCAAGGAAATGACAATTTAAGAGTTCCACTATTTCTTTCTACTCCAATTTATTCAAACGTGTAAATTAAAAGTGATCAGTTAAATGCAGCTGCTGCACTAAACAACCCTAACCAACAATACTGGTGACCTATCAAAAAGATCTTTCTATTTAAGTTTACAAGTATTCACGAGGACTTAAGACCCAAATTCTGATTGGAAGTTGTTATCTAGTCAATAGCTTTGAAGATACATGTATAATGCAAGGCAAATATATGCTGTAAACTGGGCAAGTGGGTCAAGAGTCAGCCTAAGCCAGTGTGATCCAGGTGGGCATTTCCATAGATCAATGAAGTTTCACTGAAAATGGTTTGTTTGTGTTGGAGATAATGAATAATAAAGTTGGTCAAATAAAAATGTATTAAAAATGAAGCATTTTTACTACTTTGAGCAACTGACTGTACACTGTACTGTATGATCAAGTTTAACCACAGGCATGCAACTGAACTATGAGTTGTGATCCAACGGCCTGAAATCAATCCCTGATGGACAGAGGAAATTTCAGATAATTCTATAAATCACAAATTTGTAACAAGAATCCAAAGATTAATCTGTTCACACAAATATAACAAGATGAGAAATGTCAAATTAATGGCCTGTTCTTGCTGAAAATTGGTTCCCTGTGAGTTATCAGTGAATGAAAAAAATTTTCAATGCACAACACAAGAGATATGCTTGCTACTGAAAACAAATACTTGACGATAGGGGGTGAAATCAGCAACGGAATCAGCTATTTGTTATTGCGCGGTTATGATGTGATGTCATGTGCTACAGACCCACGCAGAGATTGTCATTAACCCCATGCTGAAAGGCTCTGTGCTCAGACGTAACACTGATCAACTGGTTTAGTCCATACCCTCATACCATTTGTCTCAAGTTGTCCCCACCCTTACTTCCCTCCCCCAGCCTCTACTCCCCTTAATATCACTGACCTAGCAGCACAAGGTTGATCTGCCAACAGGCAAATGAAGTGTTTACCCACAGAGTGTGTGGTATGGGCTATCCATAGCATATAAAAGGCTTGATATCTTACATGCCAATACCTCATATTATACCAACACAAAGTGACACTGTGTCACAGGACACTGATGGTTATGTCTACTCAGAAGTCACTTTCACAAGTCATTGCTGGTGAGGGTTTAGCGTGCCACGCTTACTTTAGCCAAATAGCCCCATTCTTTACACATGCTCATCCCCTACACTTATAACACAGGCAGATTGAGACCTCTATAAAAGCTTGTCCCATTCTCTGCCAGACTACTGTTGGTAAAACCAGCCTATGGCCGATAGCTTAGACAAAGTGTTCAGATTTGTGGGATTAGAGACAACACAGAGATATGCAGTATTTAACATTTTAGCAGGATTCTGTTTGTTTTCTGATGCTGTCTTGAGAAAGTTTGCTTTGGTTTATAGCTCGCCATTAACAAAACAAAAGGTTCAAGCTAGGAACCAATCTGTATATATTGCTTTCACTATCTTAGGCATATAAAGAAGATATTCATACAAGCCAAAACAACCAAATACAAGTAAGTCAAGAAATAGTCAAAAATGCAACATTATGATTGCCAACAATTCAACTTCAAACATTTCACTTTAATGCTTTGATGCTTTGTAAATTTGAAACAGATTTCCACACAAAAATCTCTTAAGAAGTTTAACTGAAGTATGTTAGCCTTTTTATATCATCACAGACAAGCACATATGTGCAATCCAAACGTAATCTCATTTCCAACGCATATATTGGCAAGCAATTCCACTGATGCATGAAAGTAAACTTGCTATTCCATTTTAACTCCTAATGTGTGAGCACTTAACACTTCAGAGTGAAAAAATACATCTGAGACTTTGCCTTTGGGCATAAACCCTACCTGATCATGAGGAAAATTCAGAAAGTAGTGTGTTTTAAATATTTGTCGAAAAAAGAGGTTTGGCTTGACAGTAAAGGATGTTTCTCTGATTTACCAGGAAGCCAGGACCAAGACAAATCAATAAGGCAAAAAGACATTCTGAAAATCCCCATTTGAAAACTCTGAGACTGCACACACACATCTTGAAATACTTCTTGTGACCTGCAGGCATTTAGCTCAATAAAAGCCTAAGCAGGTGGTGGCCAGTCCCACAGGCCAAGACAGCACAAGCACACCATCTAGGGCTTCATAATGTTAGAGGTGGGGGGGGGGGGAGCAGAGGGTGAAGAGGGGTGGTGGGATAATGGCTTCCAGTCCTTCAAGAGAGGAACTTTAAATTGCATTTTTTATTCCTACATGTGAGCTCTACATACTCTACAATTTGAAACCTTTAATTCTTCAAAACTTCAAGAAACTGAAAGAAAGAAAATATGAATGTGATGATCGTTAGCTTCAAGAATTATTTCACTTAACTATAAAAATTACACTGCATTCACTTTTTCCAGATTCAAAATCAACTTGAACTTGAAATTTTTTTATTCTACATTGAAAATAACAGAAAGGACTTGGATAAAATGAAATCTTTGGCGTCACTTTTTTCCGAGTTACATTGCATGTGACAAATTAAAAAATCCTCAGCAGTACAGCAACTTAATACATGAAATGCAAGGCTGCACATTTTACAGCTTATAATTATTGTGATATTCTGATGAAATAAATTAGATAATTTCAACTTTAAACCAATCTGAATCAATCATCTGTACATTCAATGTGCATAAAACCATCAATAGCCAGTCATTTTGGTTCTAGGGAACAAAGGCGGATGAATTCCATCCCGTTCTCAGTTCATTAGAACCCACCCAACATCAGTCTACTACCCACTTCTATGTGCCCTGCCCCCTCCCTTGTACCCTATTCTCTGCCTCCCACTCCAAACCCAATGACCTCCAGAATGTAGTGAAAGATAATAAAGACCAGGCCTCTGTCAGCTGGTGGGGAGAAATTTACAGTAGACAGGAAATGCTAAAGCAGAATAAAGTAGTTACAAACAGGAGTAAAGATGGTTGCTTGTAAGGATGGTGAAAACATTCTTTCTTCATCATGTATAGAGGATGCCATAACCAACACAAGTCAGATTAGATTTTAACTCCCAGATACCAAACTCAGCGCAGAGAAAAGTGAACAAGGTTAAGATAATGAAAACAAACGTCAGTGTACTTTTACATGTATATGGCACTCATTTTTCAGTCTGTAAAACAGAATAGACATTTAGTCTGCTGGCATTTTTCAGGATTATTTTCCATATGTTATACAATCCCACATTTAATCTAACCACAACCTACTTTCCTCAAGCCAGGAAGCCTTCTGCCCTCTGAACCTGTGTTTTCAGAGCTATGTAGACAAGGGATAAATCATACACATTCCTCACATTACTCAACCTACATGGATTGTGATAATAATGGAGGTCTAATGGTACATAACCTTGTTCACGGGACCAAATTCGACAATACACTGAGCATTCCATGCCAATTATGTGATGGTACATGATCCATCTCGCAGATCTCCATATTCACATAACAATAAATTATGATTAGAATTTTATTAACACCTCATCCCAGAAGGTAATTCAGTCCACAGGATGTGAGAAAATTAGAAACACACACACAAAGAGATGAAAGTGAAAACCTCAGTTCATGGATACCCTGTTTACTGGAGATAAACTGAACATTAAGCCATGTATTTCACACAATGCAGGTCATGAGAAAGCCCTCAACATCACTGTTATCTATCCCCATCCTCTAGCAATCACCAGCCAAAATGGTGGTAACCCACGGTATTTTCACTCAGAGGAATTTCTAAAAACAGCCCCACTGTATGCACAAGGATATAAACTCTAACACATGTTACACAACAATGCCAGTTTAATAACCAGGGATGGTCAAGTCATTAGGGATTAATTACCTGCTTTTAAACGTATGTAATTACCACCATTACAGAAATCGTGCATGTCTAATTACGCTGATAACAAATTAGCATTCACATGTATGTAACGACGCTGTTTGTACAAACCAGATGAACCTTAAACAGAAAGATGTACCATGGTCCTTAACCTACATGTAAGGATGCATGATACATTCACTACCACACGTAAACACTTCTGCACGATGCATTCACTACCGCACGTTAACACTTCTGCATGATGTGTTCAATAACGCACGTTAACACTTCTGCCTCATGCATTCACTACCGCACGTTAACACTTCTGCCTCATGCATTCACTACCGCACGTTAACACTTCTGCATGATGTGTTCAATACCGCACGTTAACACTTCTGCAGGATGCATTCACTACCACACGTTAACACTTCTGCAGAATGTCATTCAAAACCAAAGTCAAAATTAACATTAAAGCGATGTTATGAATTTTATTGTGGAGGAAATACATATGTAACCCATTTCCAAGTACTGGAAATCAAATGTCAGAAAATTGTTCATGCAGTGCTGATTGCCCCGAAACAGATCCAGCATGCTATCTACAGAAACAAAAAAGAATATCATGATGACACTGGAAAAAACCAATTCCTGGAAACATCTGTGGTGGGTTAATTACCTGCCAGAGATGTTTCCAGGAATGGGTTGTTTCCAGTGTCATCATGATTCTCTTTAGTGTTTTCTGCAAATTACATTGTTACACTGTACAGTTACAATGTATATAAGTCCATCCAAACTGATGAGCACCATGCAAGATGTCTGACAGCGCTAAAAATACTTATTTCTTTTTAGGCCTTCAGAAGGCCAGAAATGCGATGGACCAGCTTTATTCCAGGTCCACTAGCTAGTGATCTTCTGAACAAACTGTTAGGGCTGAATATCCCTTCCCTGGGAAACAGGCTGATGGGTCTGGCAGGTTTCTATCAACCTACCCTCCCCATGTTCAACCCCTACCCCCCACTTCACTAGCCTGGGTCTAGCATTCTTGTCAGGTGTCTGTCATGAGTGGGGACTTAGCTGTCAGCGGACAGGGCAAGCTTGGGGTTTCCGCATATCTGCCTAATAGACACAAGAATATATTGTCCGAGGTGCTGATCAACAACTTCTTTAGAGATAAACCCAATGTTGGAATTTTTCAGATGGGCCCCTTGGACATCTTAACTCAGGAAGCCTGTGAGTCACAATTTTGTTTCACAGCTGACTTCATATTTATTTATTTGAATGGAGTTTAATTCTGTACTCTGAAATATTTAATTCATTTGACTCAAGAAAGTCAACACCGGTAAAAGATAAATCAACTTTATCAATGAAAGGCAAAATATGTAAAATATAAAAAATATACCCTCAAAATATACCCTCAAAAGTCTGATCTTGCCACGATATGGCTGAGATATTGCCGATGTGGCGTTGAGCCATAATCATTCATTCATTCATTCAAAAGTCTGATCAACTATAAAAAATATACCCTCAAAAGTCTGATCAACTATATAAAATATACCCTCAAAAGTCTGATCAACTATATGCACAAGTGTGACAGAGTAGTTCTATCATGAAACAACCCCTAGAATTCCCAAGGATACCTGTACAGATATGTAACTGAAGACAGGCATTATATTATCATAAACATGCATGATTTTAGCATAACCACAGGTACTGATCTGTGTTTAAGATACCCTATCCTGTCAAAACTTTGCAAAACGAAGCACACTGCAGATAAAAAACAGAACACTAACATTTACAGTTGTTTCAATGTTACAAAAGAATTCACTATGTCATTTCAAAAAACAAGTGCCAAAACAAAACAATAAACACAAAGTTAAGTTGAGGATTAAAGCACAGCGTTAAGTGGAAATACAGGTTGCAGCTTTGTGTAGTGAACCAAGGCATGGAAACCGAAGCACAAGAAACCACATGGCAAGCACAGTCAATAGAAAGAACTTTTACGATGTGAGTACATGTTTTCTGCCCAATGGCTGTTGATTTCCTTTTATGATTCATCTCTTACACTGACCTACATGTCAAGGTATGTGTGTGTTTGTCAGATCACATCTCAAGATAATGTATATTTATATTCTGTCAGTTCTCATGATGATTTAATTGCTGATGAGAGAATGAGTGGCAGATAACATCTATATGGAAGATACGAAACCTCTCTTCTGCCTTTCTCTTGTCACCCTCCTCCCTGTGAAGTTTTTGGCTAGGTACCCAGGCAATCAATACACACTGGTTTTACACACAGCCAAGGAAAAGCTGTCACACCAGCATTTTACCACTCATCACATCATTATCACCCTAAAACTTCAGCCATTAGCATATTTTATGGTTACAAAAGAGACAAAAGCTCACTGATGGTTTTAAATGCATGCACAGTGTCTTCCAAATGTAACAAGATTTGCAAATGTCAAAGCTATCCATGCAGCTTCCATATGAAATCTTAAAGGTTTCTCCATAATATTGGCTAACAAGAGTATAATTATAAAATTAATGTCAATTAATGGGAAGAAAAAAGCAATGTACATGCAGCTTTTATAAAAATCGGATGTTTCACATGGGACGTGTAACAATGCAGCATTTAATCCTCCCTGTGTTTCCCACAATGGTCTCATCATGCATGAAGGCAAGACCAAGAGTTAATCCACTTTTTACATTAAGCAATAATCAGTCCTTGATAATGAATAAATTGATCAAATACAAAACACACAGTCAAACAATGCATCTGTATGCTGAAGTCTTGCATGTTCTTCTTGATCACTGCATCAAATTGCCAATGTTCTAGACTAGTCACCTAGATATAAGGAGTCCCCTACAATCCTATTCATCAAGTGATATTCCTTCAATTCCTGTGATGTCTATTTAATGTAAAGTCTATTTTCTTCAACCTACTCACATGTCAGCATAATGCTTATACAAGCATATTCTGATGGTATTATTCTATGCGGACCCATAAAATTATACTTTTTGTGAAGCCTTAAAATTGGCCAATCCAACCAATTCTTATGTTTCTACAATCAAATTAAAATGTTGCCTTCTTTGCTCTTAAAGTTGTTCTTTCCTATGCAAAAAGGTTGAGAAACGAGTGTAGTTTGTGGCCTTGTGAAATACAACTTTATAAATGATCACTGGTTCTGCAGCCAGATTCAGGCTTAATGCTACCATTCCAATTTGCTGTTCTAGGCCTGTCCCAGCCACCCTTCTTAAGACCACCAGGGGTGGACATTAAACAGTCCTGTCTGAAGTCACTATACTATGTAAAGGTCACAGGTTATCAGCCATTCATAAAACCCTAGAAATGTCCTGACACAGCCTCCTACATGACCAGCCATTTGACATCCACATTTGGTCCTAATGACATTAAACCTTCCAGGTCCCATGCAGTTTTCTACCCCACTATCAAGCAGATCCCAGGCGACCCTTAATCTAAGTCTACCAAGAACTGATTTTACATCACTGAGACCATGTTTAGGGGACAGAAAACTGAGAAATGCAAACCTATGACCTGCTCACAAACAAACCATGGCATTTTTATGGCTTTGGCAACTACATGTGAAGTCCACCCATAAAAACGGCCATGGACACTCACTAGCTCACACAAGTTCACACCTGAGTCCACCAGGACAGCTTTAGTATGGATGGTCATTCCTTACCAAATCACGAGCAGCAGTTAATACCGCAGTGTTAGTCACATAACTTGATATTGGGATAAAAAATCAAATAACTCTAGGGAGAAATGCAAAGCTAAAACTGGTAAAGTGCTGATGAAGGATATTATTACTGGCTCCACCTCATGTACATGAATAATCAACAACTAACTCACACATCACATATAACGAGTTATCACCTTTCACATATAAACTAGCTTTAGGATATTCTGGTGGTAAATTTATGAAAATTTAAAGAAGATGGATATTATACAAGTGTTACTCTAGTTACATAATACCTTCCTACCTCCCAAAAGCCAATGCTGAGAATGATTAGTCAACGAATCCAGCCATAAACCAAAATTAAAAAGCCAAAAAAGAAGAAAAAAATGTGAACAAAGTAATCTGCTTACAGCTGAAAGCCATTTACTTCTAATCAAACCCGGATGTGTTATTTTAATGTGAAGTTTTCTCAATTAGTGCCATTTTGAAATTCCCCATGGAAATAATCCGGGTTGTATGATTCAATTATTGATCAAAGTAAGCTCTTCAACTCAAATCAACGAGTGTAACAAAACCCAAGGTTTCAAAGCCTATGAAATGAAATTAAGTCCGAAACTCATTACCGATCCAAGAAGCAATCGGAGTAACAAAGGCACTACCCTGAATTGGTCCAGTATGAGTTGTCAATGTTTCTACCACCTGTGCTCAAGGACAGGTTGAAACGGTCTTCTCTGGCAGTGTTCAGGACGCTCTGACAGAGTCATCAAGAAGTGTGTAGGAAGGAGAGAGTGATTGCCCATATAATAACCATGTTATTGTCAGTGTACATCTGGTACCCACATCATGCAGTCTAAATATTCCCAGCACCAGTCAAAAGGTTAAACATTCTGTCAGGAAATATATCACTGTCATTATATCACTGAAGAGAAAGTTAAACAGCAAATGGTATAGTTTTATTTTACTATTTCTCCAAAGGGTTGTTTTAGATCCAAGTAATGATAAGTCTCTTACTTTTCATGGATGATGACCTTTTTTACACATACATCCACATACAATTAAATATACTACAGAACACCAGTCATAACTAGAAAATTTTACAAATTACAATGCATATAAATGCAAATAGGTACAAAAAATATCAGATTCTTTAAACAATTGATGACTATCTTAGACAATTTTGAAAATCCAATGGGGGGGGGTATCTTCATGCCTGCTAAGTACAATTTGAATCCTTCATTGAACATGCCCAGACTGTCAGTTAATTTCAGGCCTAGCAATTATGTGGCTGTGTAAAAGTTGTGGTATGTAAACATCTATGGTTTTAGTGATCCCATGCCAGGCACCATACTTCACTATGGGAAGTCACATACCAACTCACAGTCATTTTAATGGAGGTCATAAAACTGGTGAAGAAAGCACTTAGCCTACAGGCTCTGGCAGACATGCATGCAAGCTGTCTGGCTGGCTATTGGACTGGTATATGTATGTATACAGGTGGGCGCAGAATGAGGGAATTCCATGCTGATTACAAAGGGAGATATGCCTGAACAATGCAAGCGCATGTCCAATCCAAGCACAACTGACACCTTCACTTCTCCAGTCAACAATGTTAATAAAACACTGCCATGCCCAAATCTCTTGATATCCCATCTCTGTCAGTTGTAATAGTTGGCTCTTTCACCAAGAATAACAAAACATCTAAGACGATAACAGTGACAAGTGAAGATACCCTTCCTGACAAGCCCAGGCTGAAGAAAGTGATAGACCTGGTCTATATATCCCACTCCAGGAGGATGAGGCACATCAGTGGCTATTACCAACAGCTTTTATTCAACCGGAATTGACAGCCACCATACACATCCTGTCATGGACATGAACTGGTTAAGTATAAACACCCCTGGGAACTGGCATTCCCAGACAGAAGGTAGACTACACAGCAACAGAATGAGCAGTTTCTGCCTCAAAACTTCTACAGTACACACTGATGCAGATGTACATCATTATAAAAAATCTTCTTAGAAGGCTGTCTTCTTCATTGCAATTCCTGGAAAGGATTCCAAGTAATGTAGTTCCGAGAAAGTTCAAGAGGATGGTTCTCAGGTCAAAGCGGATGTGAAATCTTGCGAATAACTTTATGAAATGCTTCCCAATCACAAAACCATTCCTTCTTTTTTCTTTGCAAAATGTGACAACAAGGAAACTGTACCAATAGTTTTACATTCATTTCTTGAATCGTTTTATGATTCCTTACAATGCTTTAACAGTTTTCTTAAATAAAATGCCTTTCGCCAAAACATCTTAATCTAGACTGGAGGATACAGGTGTGAACCTATCTAATGAGTTTCACTGAATTTGGAAAAGTAATTTTGGAAATATAATATATACTAGAGAGCCAACATTGAATTCAGACAGGAGAAATTTTACGGTCAATAAAATATTGTTTAATAGGATTTGACTTTTGATAGGTTTCCTGAAATTCACCAAATTTAATGAAGGCACATGTAGGATCTTTTTGCTAATGGATGGACAGATCACATATCCTTAGGCCACAGTGGCTGAAGGTGATGGTCCTGTTGAAATGCCACGACTTTTGAAACGTTAACGGAAGAAATAAAAGTTGACGTTTAACTAAAGTCGTTGCAAGAGATGCCAAAGGATGTCTGAGTAATTTGAAAAGAAAGCCAGATGTGGCAACGCAAAATTCTTTCAGTTCACATGTGCCATTGATTTTTCAACTGTCCAGTATGATAAACTTGTATCTGTATTAAGATCACAATAATTTATGCATGTACTAAAGCAATTTTCAGCTGATACAGAACCTATAAATATGATTATAGCTGACCAGATATGAAATATTTAATCCCTCTGGCAGTCATTTATTATATAAGGTTTTCTATTATATCTAAAATCATTCCACAGCCCTCAAAATTACCAGCAGCATTCGGCAATGTCCCGTAAATGCTGGCCTTACCGCAGGTGACGACGGCAATTTTTGGCCTTCACACATCAAGACAAGAGCATGTCACCTCTTCAGTGTATCAGTGTTACTTTTCACAAAAATACTCTTTCTTTTCACCAAAATGGGGGACCTTTTATCCAAACTGATCATCAAAACAGGAGTGCATAAAAAGAGGAATGCCGCAACAGCGGCTAGGACAGGGAGAGTTGACTGGACCTGTCAAACACTGGGCCCTACACTGCTGGCTAGAGCCTGTATTTGCCTATACAGAATGTCTGCAAGAGCAACAACAGCCAGGAGGTCTTCTCACAGTCGGACTGGGCAAGCCTGGTGTATGTTAAGCTAGCATGGACTGGGAAAGCCTGGTGTATGTTAAGCTAGAAAAATGCCGACAAAGGCAGCCACGTGCTATGAGATTGAAACACAAATTAAACACTCCTGCTCCATGCTCGAGGAATGCAATAAATTGGCGGAAGAGATAAAATGAAAAATAATGCTGTAGCTACCCTATTATCCCACATGTAAGTGGCGCACCTATATCTATGAGATAAATTTCAGAAAAACTCTTGCAGGACTACCGTTAAAAGTTTTGCAAAGTAATTTAGAGAGTTCAGCTCTCTTTATTAGTGTACGCCCAGCTGATTGCGGCCAAACACCCACCGTGAATGGCAACAGAAGTCTAAAAGCCACCTGCTGTGGTCAAACTAGGAAATAATCCAACCCACATTAAGTTCATCTACGAATGGCTTCCCTTGAGAATTTATCTGGTTATCTGGTTGCCTGGCCATTGTCTTTGATTCCACCTTGGCTTCATTTTGTTTGGGTCAATCCTGACCTTTATTATCTTTAAGGCTTTTATGGTTATAAAAGCCAAGTTGGTCTTCGTACATGTTGTTGTTTCACCTGTGATGGCTAATGCCGCAATGACAGCATGACTGACTGAACTTTCATACTGCTCAGCATTCTGTAGGAATAATTCACAGTGCACGACGATAATTCACAGTGCACGACGAGAATTCCTACTCATGTAACTGGCGCAGGGCTTTGTAGAGCTGGAAAATGTCATTCAGTGAGTGACCTTATAATTATGTTGATTGATTATATTTGAAAACATACACCAGTGGGTTTCTAGAACTTCAGTCCCTACATTTACAGTATTGCAGAGCACCCTATATGTTTACCATATTACGGAGCACCCTACATATTTACAGCATTGCAGAGCACCCTATATGTTTACCATATTGCCGAGCACCCTACATATTTACAGGATTGCCAAGCACCCTACATCTTTACCACATTACAGAGCACCCTGCATCTTTACCGTATTGTGGAGCACCCTACATCTTTATCATATTGCAGAGCACCTACATCTTTACCGTAGTGCAGAGCACTCTAAATGTTTACAGTATTGCCGAGCACCCTATATGTTCACTGCATTGTGGAGTACCCTACATGTTTACCGTATTGCTGCACACCCTATATGTTTACTGTATTGCTGCACACCCTATATGTTTACTGTATTGTCAAGCACCCTACATGTTTACAGTATTGCAGAGCACCCTACATGTTTACCATATTACGGAGCACTCTACATGTTTACCGTATTGCTGCACACCCTACATGTTTACCGTATTGCAGAGCACCTTGAATGTTTACTGTATTGTCAAGCACCCTACACGTTTACAGCATTGCAGAGCACCCTACATGTTTACTGTATTGTGGAGCACCCAACAAGTGCAGCCAGGGTTGGTCAGAAGGCACATGCTCTGGTTCAGGTTGTGACCCTTGTATCAATCCCTGTAGAGATTCCACACCATCCAGACAACAGTGGGGTAATCTGAGATGGAAACATGGCTACGCTGATAGAATCTGGTTAGCCACAGAACTGTGTGGAAATGGTTCTCCAGAGACAAACTGGCTCTATATGGCCATGATGATCCAGCAGGAAACCATAATTGATCTACACCATCTGTCTATGTCATGGAATTTCCGAATACAATATATATTGTACACTGTGGAAGACAAACCATAGAATATGTGCATTTTTAACCAAAAAATTATGTAAAGAGTCCCATATCTGTACACCTTAGAAATGTAATCTACCAAATGTAAGGTTCCACTTCACAGCCCTAATGTAATGGAATTGATCTGGTGCCAGGAACCACTGAGACATAAAATTATGTGTCCAAATTGGTCCTTCACAGAACTAATTTGATTATGGCCCCTTCAAAAATGGCTAAACCGAGCTACTGGCCTGCAATGCACAGTTGGACGATTCAATAACTATAGATTTATCGTTAAGATTGAATATTAATCGATCTGTCTTAGCTTGGCATATCAGCTGCTCGTGCTTGTCAATCTGATATTTCTTACTTAAAACTGGCTAGGGATACTGTACATACTACATGTATGTGACTCGCTAGTAGCGGTAATGAAGTCTACACATGGGTGAGAAACTGGTCAGATGCATACAAGAAGTAAATCCCTTGTGTATATCTAACAGTTACATGATTATCCCATCAACATTAAAGATCTGTCAGTGTCTGATATAGGCAGACATATTTATGGATCCAGATGGTGAAGCTGCCAAAATTCTGGGCTCGTTAATTATTACCTCTGAGATGTCTGGCCATACACAGCTTTGTTTAACATTCATCAAAACTGATCAAAAGACCACAATGGGAAACATTAGCATATTTACACAGGCTCGTACAAGGACATTTTCTAACTTTATTGCTGTAGTCTGCACACTGTCATCCACTTTGTATGAGTCTTTTTTGGTCTTTTCTTTTGCTTTTTTCCTCTATCCAGCCTTCAAACACTCTGAGAAAGTTAGGTGAATCTTTCTAGTCACTTTCTAGGCGCTAATCCACTCTCTTGTTTAGATAACAATACTCAACTAGTTCAGAAACTGCATTTCATCTCAAATTTATTTTTCTTCAAGTGACACATTTTGCTTGAATCTGGTTGATAAATCCACCTTATTCGGTTATTTAAGAGGTTTTTTCTTCCGTGAAGTTAAATTTCTTTTCAGAAAAACATGAATGTTGGCATCGAAAGTACCGTTTAAAAGTATTCCTGTGTTTCGAAAAGTGCATTTTTACTGACCAAACTTAAAGTGAAATGAAGTAGTTAGTAAACATTACACTTCACACCTGTGCAGAGGTCATGAATCAACAAATTGAAAGTGAATGAATGCTGTGGTTTGGTCCATCGCTGGGCTGTCATGCTGGCTCACCTGTCTCTCAGAACACACCTGTACATGAAAGTGAGCTATAACCTAATCAACACATCCTGCTGGTTTCTCAGGTAGCTGTATCTAGGGTAACATAACCATCACGACAAGAAGGGACACTTACCTCCAAGATGTGCTCGCTCTGACGTTCTCTGTCCAATCGCCGCTTTGTCGTCAGCACGGCACCTGCAACAGTAAGTAACAATGTGTTAATTGTAGGGTTTGGTAGCGTATTGTATTACCATCAACAGTTATAGTACAATCTCAAGTTCTCCCCAGCCCAGTTAACATACACGGACATGGGTATATTTAAACAAGCAACCCGAAACCACAGTGACATTTCAAATTCTTCATGTCAGATCATATGTGATGCTATTTTAACACAAAAAGGCTTGCCCAACAAAATATATTACCTTAGATATTTTGAGAATGATAAATACATTCCTGTTGAACTTTACTGTAGGACAAGTCCACAATGTGATACAAAAGCCCAGGTGCCTGCTCTGGTTAAAAATGTCCATGTGAAATCCTGGCAGGGGTAACAAACTGGGTTTCAATTTCAACTTTTCTGGCTCTTGTCCAGAGAGGTGTGCCTTACACCCAAAACAAATGACTACTGGGTAATAAATACAACTTTGGGTATTTACAGAAAAATTTAAATTTCTTTCTCTCTTTCTTTTTCAAAATCTCAAGGTTGTGAACATTAAGTATGTCCTCTTCTATGTCACACAAAAAGGTGGGGGATTTTATTAATGCAGACCGGGAACTGTACACTGGGGTTACAATTACATGATTCTACCAGAGGTGCTACAACAATACACCACGCACACCCACATACAACTGCACCTCCTATACAGAAACAGAACAAGGTGGGGAAGGAAAATTAGTAGCACATGGGTGTACTCAGGCAATACCACACCGTCAGACGGAAGACAGACAGGCTTCCCCATACCCTTATGTCACTTGCTATACCTGGGGTGCTCCGGTGAAATGTACAACAGGTGAGAGACCAGGGCTCTTATCTGTCTGTCTGTCTGAACCAGGTAGCAAAGGTTACACAGGCAGGGTATAAACTGTACTGCTTTGATATATATAGTACTAATATATAAAATGTGCAGGTGTCAATGTTGTACTGATAATCTAAGGAGAAAACTGACTGAGCTGACATCAGGTGGATATAAAGATTATATTACATTTACAGTTGGTATATATTTATATCCCAAATCATTCTGGCATTATCTTTTTTCACATCATGTGAACCAGTCTTCTATCGTATGTTATATGCACGTTGGCTCGAAGTTAGTAACATCTACTGTAACATGTATAAGCACATTTGAAAAAAAATTTCTTAAAAACGGCGAAAGCAAAATAGAGATTAAACACACTACAAAATATGAATGAATAAAACAACTTCACATCTATGGTGAACATGAATATATTTAAGTTGAAGTGCTGAAGAGTTAAAAAGGTGTGGCAATATAGGTAACAGCTCTGAGAAAGCGAACTTGAAGGATTCATTTAACTTTCTTAGTTGTTTACAATTCCTCAATATATCAGGTCATTCTTGACACTTGAGTAAGTAATAAAAAAAAAATCAAATACTGAATACATTTAAATTTAACTGTTTCTAAAACAGAAAGGTCTCTTAAGACCCAGTTCAGTTAATTTTATGTGACACTCTTTACAAGTGGAAGAAAATTTATTGCCTTCCATTAACGGGTCTCTCCAGATAAAAGGGTGAAGGGAGAGGGGGGCTTGGCTGGCCTTTGGGGCATACAAATGTCTACTGTTGATATTCACATTAGTTCAATAGTCTTCAAACCTGACTTTATCAAATCTAGGCCATGACTACTGACCAGAAATCTGACCCATTACTGACCACAAAGCCTGGAGGAACACTGAACACTGGATCTAGGCAGCCAGTATATGGAGTAAAAAAACAGCAGGGGTCATAAATCAGAGAGGCAAGCAGGCAGGTTGGCAGTCAGGCTTTACTGGGAAAGTGACCAGGGGCTCTCAAGGCTCCTCCAGTCTCCAGCTGCCTGGCCTTCTCCAGACTGAATGAGCCATTATCTACTGGATCACAAAGTCTTCACATTTCTTCAGTTTTTCATACATTACGGTAATGTTTAACTGCCCTGTAATGACTGAACTTCTTCCAGAACACAGTTATATCATTACAAGCAATACAACAAGCCGTCAGAAAGCGATTTAAAACCTTCTGCCATGAGTGAGAGCTGGATTTGAACACCCCACCTCGATGGTCCTAGAAAAGGCACCTCTTCCACATGAGCCAGCAGGGAAACATTTACACATAATATTGCTTAAAATGTGACTCTCAAGAGCAAACTAGAGGTTCAAAACTTTATAAATATACACGAGTTCAGGTTAAGTATTATCAATTGGCATCACTGAAGACAGCTTCTTAAAGACATCCACGTCTGGCAGCTGTACAACACATGTACCTAAATTTAAACATTCAAATGCCACTTCACTGTTTGCAAAGATTACAAAGTACATACGGTAAATGTCCTTACTGAAATCTATAAGAACAATGGCTTTCTTCTTTACCTACGTGTCAATGACGATTTGGACACTACATCTAGTATAAGTAAAATAAGTTTCAGGAGTGATGATATCGAAGTCATGGGTGGCCTTTCTCCCTAGCTGGGTCTTTTATTGGCCAAGTTCACTTCACAGGTATCGTCAGCAGTAATGAGGTCAAGCGAGGCTTAACAAGGTCACCCCCATACACACACACCTGGATTTATCCACAGCTCATTCATCCCACACTGGTCCATCCATTCTACTGGTAAACATCAATTAGACAAGCTCAATAAACCCTGTTCTGCACAGCTTCTCCAGGCTACAGGAGTGAAAATGAGCAACTTACTGGGGTGAGGTGGGCAAGGAGAGAAGTGTGACCTGCAAATGCTTCAGAAAAACATACTGCTTGTATTTAAATATTTATAAAGGATAAATGAGAAGACTTGTTTTAATTGAGCTGTTTATCACACTTGTAACTGCTCTGAGTACTGGGCACTGCAATCCACACAAGCAATAGCAAATGCAATATTTCCTACTAAGAACTGCCAAAATATACAATATACAAGTACATGTTCAAACAGGCATGAAAATGCATTTCTTCTTTACTATGTCCTTTAGGATGGTTTCTTTCACCAATTTGATCACTACATCAAACATACTCTTACAGCACTGTACATGTAAGTGTGAGGTACAAAAATTGTCGAACCTTTCTCCTCAAATTACAGTATGATTTATGTCTTCACATATCACAGCACATACTTTAGACGATAATCTCTCCCCGAGGGAATCTGACAGGATTATCATCAGATTAAGATAGCACCAGATACCTAAAAATACTGCTGGCCTTTCAGGTACTGGGTGTCTTACCTAACAATACTAACACTCCCTACAACCCTCCCTCCCTCCCTCAAATACACTCCTCTAATCTAACCCCACAATGGCTCAGCTCACCCCTTGGGGCCATCTGTAATCCAAGCCTTCATGCTAAGCCACCATTAGCCTCACATTAGCAGGATTCCCCCTACATGCCAGCTGTCAGATAAGTTACAGTGAAAGGAGTTTCTGCATTCCGAAGACTACTAATCCATTAAAATAGAGCACAAGGGAAACAGGCCAGCAGATAAGCATCTTAACAAAGGCACCTGCATCACTGGTGAAAACTTCCTTCTAGTTGTGTTATTTCACACAAAGCAGTGCGTGGTCATATCACCTCCTCTAGAGTGACAGTAATATGGGATCATTCAGAATTACTTCGTTCATAATTACAGCACTGCATCATATCACATGGCTACCTTGGAAACAGTCATGAACTCCAGTCTACTCCATAAGCCTGATTCTTGCCACACAAAAAGTGCACTGCCATCATGGTGCACTCATAGAGACCTCTGGGAACATATATTGAGAACATGTATTTATTCAAAAGTGCTGAAAAAAGTCAGGTATCAAGCCAGCAAAAAATGTGAATCTGGGATCTATTAACAAAACTGTTTGCCTCTGTGAAGAGAACAACCTCTTCCCACCAAAACTCAACCACAATTACGTCATATTTCCTCCATGGATCAAACTACATGTAAGAGCAAAAAGTTCTGCCCACTGTCCTATCCAGACAAGAAAGTCCTGCCAGAAAGCTGGCTATTTCAGGGGAAACATCAACAAATGTGGTGTCTAGCACACCACAAGTAAACAGTCCTAGTGCCAAGAGCAACCTGGCCAGCCACAGCTGACATTTTAATGAAACTCCTAGGTCATGGGAAGAGACACAATTGGCATTGTTTGGTCTGCAAAATATCATAGTGCCACAGATCAACAGCCAAAGAATCTCATATTTCATAACCCAACACATCTCTACTACTTAGAGGGAAAACTCTGTAGGCTTGTTTACAAAAAATCTGTTATTTCGAAAAACCGACAGAGAAATGCCTAAACAAAAATCAATAAAATCTACAATGGGAAAGTTTTCCTGATAGTTGAAGTGGTCAGATATTTCAGATATGCCAAAAGACTTATTTCTCATGTGATCTAGGTGTCTTCATGCATCAACAAGTTTTGATCTACACATTCAAGATGAACTCCATTTATATACCATATACTGCAAAATTTCGATCGAAATGCCAGCCACTGAGGTCACATGATACATAGCGTCAAGGTGTTAGGTTATGGATTAGGCTAACAAAGAACTCGTTAGTGGGGGCACGAGAGCCTGTGATCTGATTGGATAAACGGGAGCTTTGCAGCTGACAGAGAAAACTGAGTCTAGTTGAACTGTGACAAACGTAGAGTATTTAATTTGTGCAGCCATCACCAGAACGATGAATGTGGTTACTGAGAAACTGTTCCACTTTCAAAAAGGCAATATGGAATTTGTTTGCCAAAACATCCATGTGAATTCACTGATCGAGAACTATTAAGCCATCCCCTTATTTCGTGGATGAACACAACCTGGAATAATCTCCACAGTATGCAATACAAGTTACAAAATTACATGTATCAACATTATTGTATCTTGTATCAGTAACTTGTTCAACCTTTCAGACAATGTCCGTAAAGACGCGGTCAGTGTCTGCAGGCTTTTCATGATACATGTATCATTCTACCAGAATGACTTCCATGCACATCACCACATGGTTTTTATTCGCTGTTGTAGCAGTGGACCACATTAATAAAGTTAACAATACTGCAGTTTAACTCTTACCCTTTATTATCGGTTTGTTCCTGACAATACTTTCAAGCCTGTAAAACCTAGGTCTACATGCAATAATCAAGCTTCTCTGCAATGTTAGTGACAACCGGTGCAAGGGACGTCATTTACTGACGTTGTCTAAAAATGACCAATGATGTCATGCATCATGCAAAGGCTGCACTGACAAAATAACCTGCATTCCATTGATGTAGATGGACTCAGGATATTAGTATTGTAATACTCTAACATTCATCACAACCCTGAGTCCATCACGCGAACTCAACATATTGCTGCAGATCTCGGAACTTCAGGTCGATGAAACTGCTCTCGATGAGGCCGACGCTCATGTCACCCAAACTTGTGTGTATTCAAAATCGATAAAAATGAAAATTTTGCACACTCTTTATCAGCTGTATACTGAAGATTTCAACAGATCCTAAAGACAAGAATGAAAACATCAAAGTTCTCAAGATGTTTTCGATGCCAGAATACTGCATTTCAGGACCAAGAGTAGGTTACCAGATTTTTCACAATGGCTGCCAGTGGTGAGCTGTTTGGTATGTTACAAGTGCTCTCAGTTAATGTGACCGTAAAAATGTCTTCATCAGTAAAGGTAGTATTCGAGATTCAACAGGTAAATGACAAAGAAATGGGCAAAAGGTGCCTTCTAGATGAATTACAAGTACCAAGTACGTGTAAGCCAACAAGGCTTTTCGAAGGGCCTGGCTGCCTCAAGTTTTAATTAATTTAATCCAACAACTTCTGCTGATAAAAATTTTCAAGTTAAGTTGAGTTCTCTGCATAAGGCTGAGACCATTATGCTACATACATAGGTTCTTGTGGTACGTCCATGTCCCACTAAGTAGCAACCAGTATGAGTTTTCAAACAGTGGCAGCAGACATTAAATTTACCCCAGGAGGGATCCGCGTATGTCTATTGATGATTGCCGGTAGTCGATTATTCCCGGGGTCTTAGTTTTTCAGTCAATACAGTACACATTTATCTCAGACAAAGGTCACATAATTTTGGCTTATTAACTTTATACATGATTGGATTGTGTCCAGGGGATTGTGTCAGTGCAAAGGCTAGTTAGTTCAAAATGAGGCCTGATTCTCCAGGGTGACTACACGGTAACCCAAGCCACCAGAGACACAATGGCATCATGCCTACTGTACATCAATATATGGGGATGGTCAAATTGAACACAATCCGCAAGCAGAAACAGTCTAACTCTCAAGCAGATACTGATGAGAAATGACTACTGTGGCAACATAAATGGCAGCCACTCACAGCACTGTTTACACTGCCATTCTCTTGCAGGTAAATACTGACAATCTGCTGATGCAGCTTAGGGCTTTGACCCAGCACTATTCTTCTGTCAAGATATTCCACATCAGCTATTCCCACTCCTGACACTAAATATCTCACTCCCGACACCAGCTATCCGACTTACGAGAGCTATTCAACTTCTGACACCAGCTAACCAGCTTATGAGAGCTATTCACCAGCTTCTGACACCAGCTTTCCAACTTAAGAGGGGTATTCAACTTCTAACACCAGCTACAACCACTCCTGACACCAGCTATCCGACGTACGAGAGCTATTCAACTTCTGACACCAGCTACCCAACTTATGAGAGCTATTCAACTTCTGACACCAGCTTTCCAACTTATGAGAGCTATTCAACTTCTGACACCAGCTTTCCAACTTACAAAAGCTATTCAACTTCTGACACCAGCTATACCACTTCTGACACCAGCTATACCATTTCTGGCACATAATGTCCCACTCCTGACACCAGCTACGACTCCTGACACCTACTACCCCACTCCTGACACCAGCTATCCCATTCCTAACAACGGCTCTTCCATTTCTGACACAAACTGAATATAATCTGTATTGAACATCAGCTGTAACACATTTATCCTACAAGTAGGTATAATATGAGCTATCCAACTCTTGACAGGAACTATTCCCCTTTTGACATCGAGTTCATGTATCCTGGACTGACACCATCTCTCAGAAATTCATCAAAAGCTTCATGTACAGCATGATTGCTAAGATAACATCCTAAGTCTCAAAAAGTACTAAAATGGTACACCATTTGGAAACTGATTTTATTCACTCCCCTAGACCATTCATAATGCCTTTTTGTAATCATCGAAAACTGTTAACTGCTTCTATTTGCATGAATCCGTTAAAATTTTTATATTTTACATATTTTCTTAGTTCTTTGGCAGTTTGTGTTAGGTTTGTGTCAGTTGTCGATTTTAGAAACTGGTCTTGCAATTACTGACCTGGAGCGCCCATTTTGGTTGACAGGTGGTATAAGAATGTTAATTTCAACACCTAGGTTCACACTTTTTTCTGAACTCTCAGGGGCCATTAAATGATTATCTTTGAGAGGGCTAGGCTTTAAAAGGGTAATATGTGATGGTTTGGATATCTTTGTTAATTTTTTTCACCTGTGGCTTATCATTGATGGCCATGATACAACAACTGAACGTCACGTGAGCAGACACTGAGGGAACATTAGGAAAAACTCTCTCGAATTCCACAATGTCTCAACAAGATATATGTATAGCAGTTCATACCTATGACCTTGTTAGCATTCAACTTCCGACATGCAATGTGACTTAATATGACTCACTACCTAACACAAACTGACAGCTACAATCACAGCATTTAAACCCAACACTCTTCAACATTTATTCCACTACGGTAACTCAGTGTTAAGGCTTAACACAGTATACCTGACGCTATGTAAGATTTATTTCCTAAATCAACACATACATTAACTCATACAGAAGTCTACCCTGACTACCAGCTAACACTGCTGACACCAAGATATGAAATATTACCGATAGCGGTTGTAAACAAGCCACCCACTAATGTAATTATTCATAACCAGAGTCTGAGAATCACACAAACTCGGGTCCACTTTGTAGCCCCTGGCGCCATTTCAAAGCAATGTCAGCACACACTCCACCTGTGAAAGGTCAGACAACCAGTCATTAAGCAGTGTCTCTGACAACTCAACACTTTTATACTGGCCAACTTAAACTGCTAAATAGCTGATTAAATTTCAAAGGTACAAAGACATGAGTTAATCTCAACCCACGCCACAGGTATTAGGCCTGTCTTTACTCATAATAGCCCTTTTCTTACTGCGAGATTTACTTTGAAATGCACACCTGTCTAAGAAAATGACATCTCAATCAGACATGAAAACAAATCTCTTTGCGCCAGGAGAGGTAAGCCTTGGGTAATGCTCTCTCTAGCCCATCTAGGCTGTCAGGTTGATAGACAATGGCATCTATATTTAAGTACAAGTATATACTGTAAATCTGGGTGTAGTATTTTCTGAGGAAAAAGAGAGGTTAGTTTGAGACGTCTTTGATCATTGCAATGAGAGGTATATTCTAATCTGGGAGCTATTAATCCCTCACAGCAGCAGTGATATATTAACGACAAACACTGCATATGGCCTGTACATATAACGGCTTTGTTGCATTAGTTATGCTGTGTGATGTGTCCAATCATCAAAAGTTATTTCCACTCAAAAACAGAACACTGAAGACATTCCCTCAAATATCTTTGCTCTACAGTTCTTGGATTATATAACGAACGTGGTTCTCTCAGATTTGCCATGGATGGATTGCCCTGAATCGCAGGCATCCTACATCGTAACTGTGCCTTAATTCCAATAAACTTGGGGCTGTGTGGATCATATGCGCAATTCAGACGCATGACATGGGTAGACTTTTGTGCATTGGCAACGCACTATATCACAGTGGAAGAACTTTGGTTAACCTAAAGCATATACACTGTGTCCGAGAATAAATAAATCTAATTAACTCAACAAAGTGGTTTAGCATGTATGAATCCACACACTCCTCAGAAAACAGTTGCAAAGAAATTATATAATAATTTGATCAATGGCTTCATTCAATTTCATGAAAATGTCTTTAATGTATGGCCTTCCTCATTCCCACACCCCATGGCTATGTTGTGTACATGCCTTATTCATCAGAGTTCAAAGCAATTTATTTCTATAATATAACTCAATGATAAACCACTTGTGGAGATAATCCCTTCTTAATCTCTCACCCTTCAAAGAAGGTTGCACAGTGGGAGTAAACAAGAAGCTCATAAACACCTGGATTAATCTATAAAAGAAATGTGGTGTGTTTACCTACATCATACATACAGTAAGATTAGACAGCTTTGCCACTGGGAAAAGCTGGTACTACTGGGAATGGCCGGGCTGCTTATGCCACTGATAGTATTTAGTATTCACCAACTCCAGAAATCATTCATTGGTCGCACTACATTAGTCCTTCACTCCGCCATACTAATTCCAAGGATAATTCCCAAGGCTAACTGCGTAAAATTTCTACAACCTAAAACAGTCATCTCTGTTCTGCCTCATTCTTATTGTCTTGGAAAGTCACCATGTAAATTCTGCTCAGCATTATACTGATTATGACAACTTCACATCACTAAAGATTTAAACTCAAAGAGCACTAGATCAATCGTGCTGTCAGCAAACAAACAGTACCAGAACCTGACTACACATCCATGAACATCTCCTACAAGTATGTCACCTGACCATTCTATATTTAACATCTACCGACGCAAGACAACATAAAACGGTCTACAATAGTCCAGTGGAATGTACAAAGATAGCTCAGGTAAAGCGTTAATTAACAGGTGTGACAGGTAGGTGTTGAGCAGTTAAGCAATGTCAAGCCTCCTCTCTACTGTCCTCTGCTAACATCCTGAATTAAGTGGGTAGGTCGGACAAGCTGGGCTTAAAGAGATGGAAGGTTACCCTTGTGGCTCCACAGTATCCCTCCCGGAGCTCCCACAAACCTCTTCTGTCAACAGCGAGGTGGTCAGACATGGAGTCAACCACAAAACCCTCACACCACAATACTTAGTACAACAGCCCAGCAGCAATTATCACCAAGTGCACAAGTACTTAAGGCAACTACATCCAGTGGCCAAGTGCATCAGTACTCAGCCTACATCTTCACCTGTACTTTACCCAAACATGTCACATCAGAGCATTAAACAAAAGTTTTATATCTTTGTTTCCAACAAGCCCAATGACATCCAGAAATTCTCTTTCACTGAACAAATCTCCACTGTCACCTTCATGTTCTTTAAGTACATGTAACAATGAAATGCAACATGTTCAAACCTTTAACAAAAAGGCTCTTTACCTACAATTACAATAATTATGATGTCACCCTCAGCCTCGAAGATCAAAAGAAAATCCCTGTCAAACAGTGCCTCCTGACAAAACACCCTGTCAGAGAATACACGCTACAGTGATGCATTAGTTTGGATGGAGAAACAGAACAGCTTTCCACATTAAACAAAAATGACCCAGAAACTCATCATCGTTGCCAAAAAAGGCATCAATCTTTCCCTTGTGACAAGGTAAAAAAAAAAGATTAGTGTACGCATGGCTTCACCCTGTAAAGCACTAGAATAAAAGCCCTAAGCTGTGAATCATGTCACAGACAGGTAAAAAAAACTAACCATCCACTGGACCAAGTCAAATGAATTACCTATTTCCACAAAGAAAACCACAGCAATATATACATTCCACACATCAGCTACCCTTCAGTTATCCTGTTACCCTCCAGTACTCATTGCACTTGGTTATCCTGTTAGGTATTTCATAGTCCTAAACATCAAATGATAACCAAAGCAAGCATTAACCTTGATATTATACAAAATCACAAGTCCATCAATGGGTGAACACAGCCAAGCCAAGTCAGGCTCATCCCTGTATTCTCTTGTTCTTTTCCATAAACCTTCCCCCTTTTTGTACTGAAGTACTCAAAAAGCGAAGATGGTTTTTACAGGGTCGAACCCTCAGTTCAGGCCAGAAAACATTATTGTGCTCAAGGCTGAAGATAATGATCATGATACAATCTGATCAGATCATACAAACGTAGATCAATGGTGTGCACAAATGGTACAATTCCATGTACCAGTGTGCTATCTAATCTACATGTAATCACCTCATTGTAGCTAACATCACTAACATGAGCATTACATTCTGCTGGCTGCATACACACACACATCTTTGTGGGCAATCAATGTTTTCCTCTTGCCAATTTTTGACATACCGTTTTTTTTTAATTTATTTATTTACTTTCTTGGCAGGATTGAGATTGGATCATAATCTACCATCAAGACTTCCATCCACTTTGATATTCCCTTGCATCCATTGATCAATACTGCACACACATGGTATAACATAACAAAAAGATAGGCTTAGTACTTCATAGTTATCTGATCATCTCTGCACCAGGAGTCATATGTACGTTGGTGATCATGCCCTCAATTATCACAAAGATACCCTCAATTATCACAAACAGAGGGATGACTCGTCAGAGTAATTACCACAGTTATAACAGTATAATGGTAAACGACAGCTTACCGTTTCCCAAACTGTTACTCTACTGATTCTTGCACTTAACAACACTCCTGCAAAGCATCCAGTATATCTAAAGTTTAAAGTATCCAAAACATCATGAGAGGGTCAATTATGGCAAGAAAAACCAAGATTAAGAATTCTATACACGTACCAACTTGGCTAACAAGACAAAAACTTATCATAATTCTTGCAAGAAGTGAAAAAGATGCAGTTAAGATATGTCTGAAGTGTATGCACCTATCACCCTGCTGTGCTTAAAAACATTTATGTTTTATTTTGTATTGTAACTGCAAATGTACTTTGGTCTGGGGGGGGGGGGGGGGAATCAATTGTTTGGTTCTATATTTTTTTTTTTTGGCACTGACCCATTATCCTCTGGGAGAACATAGTGTTTTCACCCCTACCTACAGGTACATGTAGACACTTCCCTACAGCTGTTAATTTTAAGCTTTTCCCACACTGCCAAGACAGACTGGAGTCAACCTTATTTAGCCTGCATAACCACCCACATCTACGAGAGCAACACATACATTGGCCTCATCACATACTTAACAGTTACCCACTTATCAGCACAGAGACTCCAGGCTCCGATGTAAGAGTGTCAGCAACTGTAATAGGCAGTTCTCGCTCAGAAAAAGGTCAGCTTTTATCATCTGGCAGACATTAACAGCATATTAGTCTGTGATAAGCTGTGGGGATGGCAAAGTGACTAGTAATAGAGTCATCACACTGTGGGAGTAGAGGGTGGTGAACCTTTACACCAGCACAGGGTAGGACAATGCGCAGGGGCGAACAACAGCTTGATGTACACATACGTAACTTTAGGTTTTAGGACTTGTTATTGTGTAAAGACTGTTGTAGGACTGGTGAGATGGATAAAAATGTTGAAAGAGATTCAGTCCAGTTCATCTTGATCAAACATCTGAGGGCTGCTCATGTATGTAGTACCTGAGGCTTCTCTCAGATCGTCACAACAAGGGTTGCAGGTCTTTTCTTTAACGCCTGAAGTTCATCTGGTCTATCTACACCTGAGGTACTCTGTGCTGGCTTTAAACTCAGCAGTGTCTCTCTCTCCTCAGCCCCCACCCAACCCCTTTAGCTGCACACTGGCTCCTTTCTCTTCTGTCTCCAAGTCTGCAGTGTCATCACCTTAATAAGGGAAACACCGGCCCTGCGCTCTTTGCAGTGGCTCACATCAGCCACTCATCTCGAAACACGAGAGCTTCTGATCTATTGAAAACTGTGTCGAAAATGAAGCTTTTATTCAATTTGGGCGATATTCAGAAAACATCTTAAAGGAAAGCTTTTAGAGGCTGTTGTATAAATGCAGAAGAGATCATCCATAACAATTCATTACACACCATAGGCTAACTGGCCCAGCAAACTGCCCTTCATTTTAAACATAAACAGCCCTACGGGATGGGAGGGGGGGAGGGCGAGATTTCACATCCAAAGGCAGGTGAACTAGGCTCACTTCAAAGTCCGCCAAAACCTTTACAGGCCCATGTCACATTTACACAACAAGTGTTCTCATGATCTTGAATTAACACAAGGCCTAACACGAATCCCACCAGGGTTAAAGGTCAGGAGCTTGATAATCTCACCTGAGCTTGATTGATTGATTTAATAAAGAAAAGACAAACAAACAAATCAAGAGCATGTAACAGGGGGGAGGATCTGGCTAGAAACTGGAAAATGTTGTTCTGACTAGGGAGAGTGTGTGTGTGTGTGTGTTGGGGGGGGGGGTAGAAATCTAAACGATGGTTACACCTTCCACTACAATGAAAACAACAACAACCTAGTGCATCAAAATTAGGACAGTTCATAACAGATTAAAGACAGATAGATATCAGAACCTCTCTGTCTTTGATCAGATGAGAGTATATGTCTGATTACAGGCTGATGTTTACAAGCTGATTGAGTTTATTAGTATGCCAGACAAGTCACACATCAAATAGTAGTCTCCAACTTGTACCTGGATACACCAACAACCTGCATCTATATATACAGCACCAGTGTGATTCCCACTTCTACTGACTTACCTATACCTTCATACCTCACCTGTAAAAGTTAATTTAATTAGGGTTCTAAATTGTCAACAGTTGACGGTCGTATCTGGAGAAGCACGTGTTACCTCACAACATACCTGAGGACAATTCAGACAGACAGCAGCAGTACATGTGGTCTAATCAGCTAAAGTCAGAATTCAACTCTTTTCCTCAATGGTCACTGAAAGAACTAAAGTTTTTCATCGATAACAAACTACACTTAATGATTCCAGTGAGGAATATGTCCTGGCTATTCCTGGAAGGAACTGGTCAGCAATATTAAGTCCCACACTTTCAATATAGTACAATTCAAAGTAAACATTTTTATGATTTCATTCTCCTCTTCTTTGGAACTTTTAATTGGAATTTGCTGAATTGAAGCACTCAATATTAGTATAAGAACAACGACTGCATAAACTGTACATGTACTGTAACTGCACCTTTACTGTAACGGTACTGTAATTGTATCCATACTGCAAGTGCCTGTACTGTAACTGCATGTGCCTGTACTGTAACTGTGTTGATGCTGTAAACGTTCCTGTACTGTAACTGTGTTGATGCTATAAATGTGCCTGTACTGTGAATGTACTGTAACTGCATGTGCCTGTACTGTAACTGCATGTGTCTGTACTGTAACTGTGTGCCTGTACTGTAACTGTGCTGATACTGTAAATGTGCCTGTACTGTGCTGATACTGTAAATATGCCTGCACTGTGCTGATACTGTAAATGTGCCTGTACTGTGCATGTACTGTAACTGCGTGTACCTGTACTCTAAATGTGCTGATACTGTAAATGTGCCTGTACTGTAACTGCATGTGCCTGTGCTGTAACTGCATGTGCCTGTGCTGTAACTGTGCTGATGCTGTAAATGTGCATGGGCTGTAACTGCATGTGCCTGTACTGTAACTGAATGTGCCTGTACTCTAACTGTGCTGATCCTGTACATGTGCCTGTACTGTGAATGTACTGTAACTGCATGTGCCTGTACTGTAACTGCATGTGCCTGTACTGTAACTGAATATGCCTGTACTGTAACTGCGTGTGTCTGTACTGTAACAGTGCTGATACTGTAAATGTGCCTGTACTGTGAATGTACTGTAACTGCATGTACCTATACTGTAACTGCATGTGTCTGTACTGTAACTGTGCTGATACTGTAAATGTGCCTGTACTGTGCTGATACTGTAAATATGCCTGTACTGTGCTGATACTGTAAATGTGCCTGTACTGTGCATGTACTGTAACTGTGTGTGCCTGTACTCTAACTGTGCTGATACTGTAAATGTGCCTGTACTGTGCATGTAATTGTTCAGCCTGTACAAACACCCAGAATGTGTAAGTGTGGTTTTGTTGCATATATTCTCACATTACAAAACATTGCACATCCCCTCACCTAGTGTTATGATACACCCTGGACTGTTATTTTTCCTCCACTTGTCATTTTATCAACATTTGGTCGTATGACAGCTGATCTAGCAAAACAAAGGTTCTTGGTTAACAAAATATAATTTGCTCTAGTTTACGGGAATGCACCATTAAACCGAGTGGCTCACTGTGCTGGCTTCATACATCCCATTCAATTACATTCAAATGGCTTCAGAAGTAGACATTGAACCAATGAGTACTTCAACCTCAGTTTTGATTTCGAATTCTTCGCCTTTATGGCTAAGGAACTGGGATGTCTAAATGTAATATCTACCACTATGAAAGCGGCCATCCTAAGGCCAGCTGAATGTCTCTCATCATCTTGCCTCAAAACTGGACTCCCAATTTTCCAATAAGCTACACCATATAGAGCATCAACAATATCATAATTTTTCATCATCCTGTCCACTGCACCACCAAACTTCATAAAAATTCAAAACAAATCTACGAATATGACTTATTTATTTTACCATTCCTCATCAGGTTAACATTCTTAACATTTTTCCATCCAAAATTTTAATATGAGCACTAAAACTGTTGAACTTTGTCAAATTCCCTGAGAAAAACCGAGTGAAGTATTTAACATCTGTGCCTGGAATATTACTGACATTACTGCAGATCGAAAAATAATCCTTTTCTTTCAGCATCTGTGTGCAATAAATCATACTAGATATGTTCTCATATGACTCAATCTGTACATACAATTTCATGCCGATTTCTCTGATAAATGTACCGTAACATCCACACCAGCATCTGCATGAGTGTAAACCTATATCATCTGATGCTTAAGTAATGCCATGATTTATTGCATCTTTCTCAGGTTCCAAAGCACAAACATAGGGATGCAGTAGTGAGCAACAGTCAGTTTGTTTTCATGTTTATTGTTACAACTCACAATTGTCCTCTGGTGTTTTGTGAATACCTCTCTGTCCATGGTAACACAGGGGTAATTTCATTCCCTGATAACAGAGATACTCTCTGGATGCCTGGCTCCAGGCCTGACCCCAGGAGCCTATAGATTCCCAAGGGTGAGGACTCACAGGGTCCAGGGGAGGAACTATCAGTGAGGTAGATTGCTATCACTGATGTAACCCAGCTGGATGCCTAGGGTAGCAGAGAACTAGTACAGCCCTATCAGATGCTGCACTCAACACTGTACACTACACATACCTTGCACATTGCAACACTATCAGCTACAAGCATAGTCTAATGGTTTGTCCATACCAGGCATGCTACAAGAGATCCTATGTTCACAAGACAATAGAAACTTCAGTTTAGACTGAGTGAAAATGGAGTGGCACATAGGTGTCTTTCAGGTGATATACATCAATCAACTGATTAACAATGAAGTTCTTTCTACATGTACATGCTAAAATCTTTTTTCAACTAAGTTTATTTTTCATTGAACTTACTGTATTTTTAGCCTATGAAAACTTTCGGATGCATATAAAGGCTCTGAAACGATTTCTGATAAGAAATAAATCAAGTTTCACAAAAAAACACCTCCGAAGGTGGATGCATCAATGTTCAGAATCTTGCAAAACACATTGACATCACTTGGAGAAAAATACAGAAAATTAGTGATGGATCTAAGAGCTGCAAAGTGTTAGACAAACACCTATTTTTACTAAGCCATCATTTGAACAACACGTGTACTTTTGATGGTGGCTATTTTTTTTTCTGGCAAGGTTTGAGTTGGGATAATGAACAGGATATAGTGTAACGCCACCTGTCAGCTAGTGAGGGGATGAGGTTCATTTGTCAGGTTATCAGTGACACCTACACCCTCCTCATATCCCCCCCCCCCCCGACTCCCGCTAAACACCACCATTACATCAGTGGTTGGTTGGGGCTAAAAGCTGGGGGCCAGCCAGGGCAGCTAACAGAGTAATTGCTCTCATCCTGCCTAGGCTATTACCCTAACAGGAAGAAACCCAGAGGTAGAAACCAGAGGTGTTAGCCAGGCAGTGATGAAGCGAGCTTCTTCATCCCACACCTTAGATCATCATTCAGGTTTAACAGAAACAAAATGGACATGGAACATAAAAGCTACAGGAGGGACTGTCTCTTGTGAACATGCAATATTAGCCTGCTACCTCCCACATGAATCTGTGCGTTGTGTCTTACTATGAGGTTGGCACTTGGTGAAGGACGATGAACATTCAATGACCCACTCCAGGTCTGCCTGGTTTCACATAATGGGCACAAGCCTCATATAGAAGGTTCTTTGTTCTTTGCTTACAAACATCTTCACACTGTGATGAATGATTTTACAAGATATCACTGCAGCATGTGTTTGGAACTGGGTAAATGGAGTTAACACCATCTGTGTACTCACCCTGTCACCAAACTTCAGTTCTCACATACCATTCAAACCAAACTACATGAACTGTCCATTTCTCCATTTTGTCTTTAAAAAATTACAAACACTTGGGTGAAATTTGTTTCAGAATGTCTGTCCATATACTCCTAAAAAATACAGCATTAGATTGTAGTGGCCAAACACAATGACACTTCCTCTATACTTCTAACACCCGCTATTCAGCACAGCACTACTAAACATGGCACACACAAAATGTTTTAATCAATAATGCTTTAATAAGTGTAATACAAATAAAAAGCATGACAAAGTGATGCTGAGAATGATATGAGGCTTAATGTTTGCATCACTAGAAAGTTAAACAGTTGCCACTTTTCAGCTAAGATACATGTATTTTAAAATGTTAGCTCAGAAGTTAACATGATTTCCCACTCTGAATAACGACATGGACGTTTCTCACAATCTAGTTTTATCATAATCTATTAACTTTCTTCATATTTTAGAGATGAAATTGTATATACTAGCTCATACCCCTCATATTCATGTACTACTATGAAGGCAATATGGATTGCTCAATTTGACAGTTACCTTGTAGGAATAAAGCATACATTTTAGTTCAAATGCACGTGATCCTGGACAAGTTGGTCCTTGCATCTTTTTCCATTTAACACACATGTGGGTTAATCATGTGCACTAGGCTGAGAGCTGTTCCATACCTTGATACAGCATGAACCTGTATAACTGGGAAATGCATTGGTCGTGTGAAAATATTCAGTTACTACGAAAACAGAGCAACCTTAACCAAGACTAAGACCACCAGGTTCTGTTGATGTTTTATCTGCGGCACAACACCCAACCCAGCAGGTGCTAGATACCGCTACCCCCTCACCAGTCAAAGATACCTAGCCAGTCTACCAGCCATGAAGCTTACAACCAACCCCCTTATACCAGGTGTTCACTAATTGGTACTGTATTATCAAATTGCCTCAGGAATGACAAATAGGACTCTGTTGCCTACACACAGACTTGTTACATATCCCATATGTGTGCAATATTTAACGGTAGAAGACAAATCTGGGCTGACAGTTTGCACGCAGCCTCTGTCTACCTAGGGAGCTGCATATAGGTAAAAAAAAACCTTCATAAAGCACATAGGCTACAATGCTGCTTGAAAAACAATCGCTCCTGCAGATATGTATACTGGCCTGAAACAGGATATCCTGCCTGGCATTTTAACACATATTACCAATGTGCATCAGCTTTCTCCATCCATGCCCTGCTGCGAACATCTTGATGGTGATAAAGAGGGCCAAATGTGGCAGAAGATCTGACATACACAGCCACTGGTCAGTCTGCTGACCAGTGACTACCCAGGCTAAAAAGGTCATTCAAATACTCCCTCATAATACATGGTGATGATGTATGGATTTTCCACATTTACACTAGGACTCCAGGTTCCAATACATCACCACAACTAGCACGTACTTGTGACGCATGCTGAATAATTAAAAGGTATCCTTATCAAAGAGAACATGTGAATAAACTTCTCTAAAATTATTTACGGTGCTGTTACTCTGCTGTTATTCATTAATCCGCAATATAAACAAACATTTTCAGATTAGTGCATGCTTAAGATCATAAAGTGCACACGTGTGTGTGTTTATTTCTTTATTTCAAAGTTTGTGTTAAATACAGATAAAAAATATCCACATGTATTTACTATACAAGGGCAAACATGCAGATAAGTCATTAAACGTACACTGTAAGGGTGAAATGATATAAAAACTTTAATCCCTCAATGCCCAAGGATTGTAGTGACATTTCTGCATACATGTTGTCAATGAAATTTGTTTCAACCTAACTTTTGCACAGTAGATTTCGACACCAATGTAAAACAGCATCCAAACCTCTCACTTCCACCACAGACAGGAAATGATTGCCTATTCCCAGACATTTAACCTTAAGATATCCCATTATAGCTTTACAAACTGTTTGAGTACAACAGCATCTCATTTCATCCAAAAATTTGCATCCAGATGTACAGTTTAAAAGGAGGATTTCTAATGGACAACATAAGAAGAGATTACCACCATGAACACAAAGGTTAAACACTACATACATCATACAAGTGCTACATTGTACAGTGTAGGTCTTCATCCTGATCAGTATGTGTGATGTACCATTAGATAATGCAGTGGTAACTTTCCCACAACACAGTCCATACATGCAACAACAGATTGAGGTGGCTTAATAAGCCTCTATTATTCCTTCTGTTGAATCAAATTATATTCAATCAAGCAGCTTGTGTGTATACATATACATAACCATAGCCTGGGGCTAGTGTATTCCAGGATATCTCATGAACAACGTCTGTGCTTCACTGATCTCTTATTCAAGAAGGCGCCATTATAACTGATACTGGGAGGTGTTTCCATGCAGGAGAATAAATTGGATGATTTCTGCTGCAAGAGACAAAGGCCTTTATGGGTGTCTCGTGTGAACAGTGAATTCCTAATTCCTTGTGAAAAATTACCCCTGCAAAACAAAATTACGTAATATTTCTCAGAGGCACTGGCTTGCGAAACGAGCTTCAAAGGCTTTTGGAGACGGTTTTGAAGTCTTGATCTATTCCGAAAAACCGTCAAGTTTTGAGACTTGGGGGAATACTGATCAGGAATCGGTCTACAGAGTACAGGTTAACATTAAAAGCACATCATTTCAACTTACCTGCTCCACCAATATAGTCTAAGAGAAGGCAAACAGGCAAAGCAGTTTGTTTACAAGCATGTACATCCGAATTTGTAGCAAGAAGAAGCAAGTGTTAGTGAGTCAAACTCAAAGAAATCATGTTAGGCTCTTCACATACTGATAAGGTGTAATAATATAGAATATACAGTATGTACAACTTTAACAGAAACAAACCAATGCCATCACCCAATGAATGTTTTAACACAAAACTGCCAATGTGCAAATGAGAACCCATGCAGAATGACTTCATTCAAGATGCAAATCATGGCCCCAGGATTACATAGCTGTATTTATGTTTTGAAGTCAGACATTGTCTTTAGTTAAGGTGTGTCATTCCTGACCTTATATTTGACCTTCATTTTCAATCTGCCAGAAAAGTTAAAATAAACATTCCTAAGGTAAATGTAAGTCATGTTTTTGGACACCAGAAAATAAGAATGACTTAAGTCAACGACAGAGTTGTCATCCTGGAGCCAGATCTATTTACAAAATATGCAATATGCTGTCAAACTATAGCCATCATGGCAGAGACCACTCCTCATATTTGCACACACACTTCTTATCATGTACATGAACATAATTAGAAAATATATTTGGAGAACTTTTCTGACTTCAATTTCTTAGGTTTGAAATATTAAAGTCAGAAAAATGTGTTTAAATAGAGTACTGGTTTATAGATTACAGACACAAAAGAAAGGCAACATTGTTAATAATTTCAGATATACTTTGGCACATGAAAATCTGGCTCATGAGTGGTGGCCTGCTTCACATTTTGTCACACTCCCCAGGTGGTGCAACCCAAACCAAAGTGGTTCAACCTAAACCAAAGTGGTTCAACCTAAACCAAAGTGGTACAACCCAAAATAAGGTGGTTCATCCTGAAATAAAGCGGTTCATCCTGAGGTAAGGTGGTTCAAGTTTGAAGACTCACCTGAAACAGGGTCAATCCTGAAAAACCCCTGAGGGTTCCCACCCGTGATGTCAAACTGTAACCTCTGTAGAGGGTTCTGATCGCGATCCTCCGCCTCAATCTTCACAACGGTAACGCCCGCCTTGCTGTTCTCTACCACGGATGCGTAGTACGCCGGCTCAATGGTCTGGGGGATGTTGTCATTCAGATCCTCCACCTCAATGAACACGTCCAGGCGGGAGTGAAGCGGAACCACCCCACGATCCTGAGCATAGACGGTCAACCAGTAGTGTGATGCAGTTTCCCTGTCCAACACCTGATTGGTGCGAATTGTGCCTGTAACAGGAAAGGAAGATCCAGTTAGAAATATCTGGGAAAGAACAAACTGTATTGGTAAAAGCACTGAAAACAGAACTTCAGTTTAGAACTTTAAAGGGTGCATGTACACATATCATTAGTTTGCCAGTAACCACGAATATTTCCCCCTCAACAAAATAGAGAAGACGAATACCAGTTCTTCATGCAGGAAAATACCCACAGGCCAATAGTGGCCATGGGGTAAAAAAAAAAATTAATAAGCCACACGCTTAAAGCACAGATCAGACAAGTGCTGGTTCAATACTTCAAGCACGAGGGTTCTTCACTCATCAATTGGCCTAACTGTTGCTCTAACATTAGTTAAGACACCTGACCAATTGGATGGGGATGTTTCCCAGGTACATGTATTCAGCATTACATTTTAGAATTCAGACATATATCCATATATATGTACATGTAACATTTACATCAATCACAAATAGCTTAGTGCAAAACAGCATAAATAGGTTGGTTACCCAGCATTATCTCATCATCACTGAAGCATACTGAATGAAAGATGCAGACTTTATTTGACAGAATTCACACTCTGCTCCATCTGGTAAGGATCAAAAACTTCAAACCAATATATCATAACATTAACCAATGCTTTCAAGATACAATTTCCAATGCATACCATAAACATTACTGGTTTCATGGTCAGTTAACATTATATCATGGGGAAGGTGAATTGCCAGCATACATGAAACTCAATCCTAATGAACAATTCGGTACCGTACACTCATACATATATGTATAGGCAATATCTATTCCTCATGTGTACACATGTAACTTCCCAACACTGTAATACCATACTCTGAATGTCAATGCCATTAACACATCTGGAAACTATAGACATAACTAGCATAAATGTACTTCAAACACACATAACTGTACACGAGCGTCTATGCTACAGTATATATGCATGTACATGTAGGCAGATTGTGTGGACTGCTAATGTTACAGTGCTCGCATATCTTGGATTGATCATTCCTTGTCAAAGAAATGCATGTGTAGAATTGGTCAAACCTGGCCTTCGTGCAAAGTGTTACAACCATATAAATCAATCTGACTTGTTTTAAGCCAGCAGTACATGTACACAGCCGCATTTAAAATGAAGGCACTGTTGACAAGTGCAATGTAAAAGACTACACTAAAAAATGCAATTTATTCAATGCATTTCATCAATCAAGCCATTTGCTTGTCTGCACAAAGGCCGCTGATTGAACAAGACCTGGAAAAATGGCATACATTTACTGTACGTGCATGTATCTCTTCTTGAGCATGTATCAGTTCCGCCTTACTGATTACGTGTCCATACGTGATGTCAGGTAAAGTGGAAGGAAAGGAAGATTTTGTCTCTGTATTCTCCAAACAAACATACAATATCGGTTTTAATACACTGTAATTTTGGGGGGAAAGTAATTCAGATTATGTCAATCTTATTATTTCACTTTAAGACACAAAGGTGTTGACATCAAAGTAGGTCTTTGTGAAACCCAGTGTTTCTGGGTTGTAGAAATACACAGTGAAAACCCTCACTAGTTAGACTGAGCTCTAAGCGTCCACCTATTGTATCTGGTGTGTCCCGAGATAGGACATGATACAGATGGTGCCACTGGGCTGAAGACCAACAGACATAGACTTGGGGTCTGCACAGCTCAGGAATGGCAACAATGATATCAGGTCAAGATCAGGTGACATTCCAACGCTGGTTCTCACACTTTTTTCCCCTGCCACCTGGTGCACCAGATTCCTGGAGGGGAGCCTCTCACTGAACATCCTCCAACTTCCTGTCCACTTAACTCCACCAAGGCAATGTTTACCTCTAGTCTTGGCTCGCCTACTGGAGTTCCAGCAAGTGAAAATTACCTTACCATTAGTGTTTACCAGTCTTACACAGACTCCATATATAGGAAGTGTGCTAACAAGGCATTGTGGGAGGATTGCCGTGCAGGCAGAACAAACTGTACTGATGGTCTGATCTGAAAGACTTTGTTAATGGTATGCACAAGAGCATTATCAGAAGCCCTTACATATACATGTATGCGAGACAAACTTCACTTGATGGGCACAGGTCTACATATATACATGTATCAGTGTCTAAAAAAACACAAAATTAAGCATCTTGAAGCATTCACTGAGGTTGAAGCTCAGCATATGACTGTTTGGTCATGGCGTCTAGATATGCATCTACTACATGAAGGTGTCATAACACATGCAATATGTGCAAGTAATTCAAGCATAAAAAATGATGGCAAATTTGCTTCTTTCGAGAACTGATGACTCACCGAAACTGAAACAATTACATGCCCTAATTTGTGCAAGAGTGTGGTGTATGCCTGCTATATTGCGGGTTATCTCCCAAAACCACACTTTTCTCAACATGCCGATTCTCTTTAACAGAGCAAATATAACCACAATCATGTACAGGCCTGTAGAGGAATTATACAGAAATATATAATGCCATAAAACATTTAACGATTCTGAAAGCTACCTGTATCTGGCAGGAATCAGAATTGGGCCCCTGCCAAGTCTGATATCACTTGAGCCCTAATAGAGTATTCAATACTTCAAGATGAAAGCTATAGTGCAATCCATGCTTAAAGCACAATTGCAAAGCTTCCTTAAATTAGTCCGTGAATGGGATTTCAGAGTGTTTTTTTTCTTTCAGATCTAGGAATGTGTTCTTCATTTCAAAATAGAAATAGAAACAAAATGAACAGAATCCATTTCAACTTCTACAAATTTTATTTGGACTTACAGAACAAGGTTTATGCAATGACGTTCAACCACATCTCTCAAGCACACACAGTGTACAGACATTTTAATAATCACAACTAAACCAATAAAGCAACTGTACAAATACTGCTTTTTTTATCCATAAAGACAGGTTTGAGATGGCATTTTTGAATTAATTAACCTAGTCTCCAAGAAATTATGAGAAATTTATGAGAATATCAACGCTACATGTATGTCTGGCCAAATAAGTACAGAATATGTGTACACAAGTATCTTGCTTTCTTTTAAGAAGAGCAGACCTCAGCAGCAATCCTACACATCATTGCTTCTAAATGTTTGATCAATCGACCAAGAAATTCATGCGGCTCAATCCTTAAGGAGATCATCCTGTTTTGGGTGTGCAACCATACACACACACACTAATAACAGCACATGCATCTGATTGGCAGGGAGTTTGAAGCAGCTCCAGGTGAAGCGATTAATTAGACGACAGTATTTAAATCATGTTCACATTCTTCTCAATGCCTGAAGGATAAAAACATCTGGCAATTATTGGAACGAGTTAATCATCAGACAAAGCTGCACATGTGAAGATGCAGCCTGCATGCCTTGCTCAGGTCAACCTGTACTCACTGGAATGTGGATCCGTCACAAAAATCAATCCCCCTTGAGAAAATTAGGTGCTTGAGACATCCAGTGATCTGATTATGATGTACACATTTACCGCACCATTACACAGATCCTTGTACAAACACAAGGTCCTTCAACCTTAGGTCAGTATTATAAAATTCCCATGGCTTGGTTTCTTTCATCAATAAACGCTTTTAACCACTACATGTAGTTGCCAACTTCGCTACCAGCCGGTTCCTCGACCAATTCAATTCTGACCATAATCTGACCAGAGGCTGATCTTCCATAAGCCTCTTGTAACTAAGTGGCCTAACCCATTTGACAGACCGCTAGTGAGTTGATCCACTTAGGCCAAGAAGGAAGGAAGTAGGATATAGATTGTAGACCTCAAGCCTTACAAGACTGGACGGGTCATCAGACCAGGACCTATACACCACCCTACATGTCGCTTAACATTACCCCCACCAGGATCGACCCTGTCACAACACTTGCCTTCATGGGCAGCCAAGCAGTATCTGAGAAAATTAATATCGTTACTTTAGGTACATATATACCAACTGAATGCAGTTCAAAACAAATCCACAGACCCACATTTACACGTAGGTAAAAGATATTAATGCATTAAAAAAGATTTCTCAGATGTACTCATAAATGTCTTCTAATGTGTTGGTTAACCTCCTAAATCTTTAATATACTGAATACATCTGATGTGTACTTAACATTCCATTCAGCCAAACTCCTACATCACAAGATAATTTCATAGTTATTTTAACTGTTAAGATGGCAAGATTTAACATGTAGTTGGATAAACTTAAGGCAAGTTGTCGTTCAATAGCTTTACTATGATCCAAATAGTTAAAATGTAACCTAAATTTTTTTGTCCACAGCTTCTTTGCAGAAACGTAATCAATCAACAACCACACTGAGTTATTCATCATATTCAAGTAGCCCATGTAGGTCAGCCATTAAGCCTCCCTACTTGTAACCCAATGACAATGGTTCAGGTCATTACATGGATTTATTCTACATGGCATAAAAAACACATAGCAATGAATGCTCACTTCTGACTCCTAACAGTAAATTATCATTAAGCACACAAAAAATAGTTTAAACATGTTATGAAACACTGGAATCAATGAACATGTGTACCAATATTGAATGAATGAGTGATTTTTAGCCCAACGTCACCTCAGCAGTATTTCAGCTATATCGTGGTGATCAAGAGCACTAGTATTGTAGGACTACTCCCTAAACCCCCGTGGTAGTTCAGCGTATTCTCTAACTGCTTCAGGCTGTCCCATGAGCGTGTTCCAAATGCCTGATCAATACTCTGACTCAGGCCCGCAGAATTGCCTCTCATCCTAGTTACCGTAGGTCAACACTAAGCCAGGTCTACAACGCTAGTTTTCGCTGGCATTTTTGCTTTCCCTTGTCATGATCCATCATGATTTACATCAATCTTTCCCTGAGAACTTGGGTTAAAAACGGCATAAATTTCATAACGTGTTCTTTTGCCATTAGGAATCCTTCTGCAGATACGTTACTTCTTATGTTTTTCTGCAAATCAATTTTATCGCACACTCCGTCTAACGTACGTGGCACCAGTGTTTAAATGCACACTGTGTCATGAAAACATCAGAGAACAGTTTCAGTATAGTGACATTTTCTTCAATCGCTGACTGAAGGCTCTACACTTCACTGTGACGCAGACATTTCACAACTGACCAATCGTATGCTGGAATCACCAGGAATATCTTTCTGGAACGACACTGACTTTCTGAACCTAGCAAGTGGTAGCAGTTTCATGTGAGCCAAAGAAATCTTTGAAATTTCTGAAAGATCTGAAAGATTCACAATAAGTATTAGAACTGCACAGTGACCTACAAAATGTAGAAAAGAATATTATCAGTTCCAGGCACCTGTAAACGTCCATGTACAAACATACAGCACATACATGTATACATGCATGCATCCGGTAATATCACCATTTTTTCACTCATCAACCCAAAATGATAAGTTTCCATACATGAATAATGACAATTGGATAATGACAACCTACATGTAGATGTGTATTTATCTTAAGCATATTTTTATAGCTTGTAGGGGTCAGAAAGTGTTTCCTCGCGACAACATACAAGTTCCCACTTCTACTCTTTTCACACGAGATACAAGTACATATACTGTAATGTACACGGTATCACCTGATTTCAACAGTGATTTTTTGTAGCATTGCCAAAAATGAGCTGATTAATAGTCTTTGATATACATGTAATTTATAAAGACTATTTTGTCTTTTGTACAGATACCAATGTAAAAGTGTGACTTAAGTATGAAAAATGCGTGACACTTGATTTAATCGGTTCTATCATGCATTATAGCCATTCATCACACACAACAAAACAAAAGAGAAGGAAAAAAAGTGACCCTACAAAACATTCCCTTTGTTTCAATGTGACCATTACCAATAGGTGACAATGGATTATTTCTTCAACAGGCCTTGCCATAGTCAAATGGCTCGTTTCTTTTTGCCCATAGATACTCCGCCAAAACAGATTTACCTGTTGACTTAAAACACCCAAGAGCTAGTGACGACACACATACTAGTACATGACAGTAGGCTTTATACGCTTAAGTCTTAAGGGCATCTACTTATCTGTTCACGGCTCATAGAGTTTGATTGGCTTATTTTTATCCAAGCCCTTTGATGTTTGATTCCTTTTTTTTCCTGTATCACTCAATCCTGGCATTGATCAGAGTGTTATTAAGATTTTGTTAAGGTGATAATTTTGTGAACCTTAACCTACATCCCTTCTTCCAAAACCATACACAATCTCTGAACCTTTGCATTTTTATGCATGGAAAAACATTGGAATATCTTCATTTTAATCACCTGTATATTATCACAGTTTTTACATTAACTCCATTGATCTTCATATGATCAGGTAAATGTAATGGCACATGTAACTACATGTAGGTCAAGGAAGAGACAAAAAATAGGCTAATGGAAAACTGATATCCTTGTGATCACCATAATTTCATACAATATAATAACTGTTTCCTCTAAGGGTATTTCCATCTAACAGTCTAATGATGCATTACATTAGTTCTGATTTGTACCTGTGTCCACATGTCTGTGCTGTAGTCTGTGACTTATACATGTCCACCAGGAGCCTGATAACTGGGTTTCAGTTGGTATACTGTCCTACATGTATGTTCAGAGGGTTATGCCTGCTTACTGGAGTGTACTAACTTTACAGTATATGGCTAATACACTGTTATTCCACGTGTGTATAAATGCAAAAAGATAGTTAGCGAAATCTGGACAGTCTATATTAGCTACACTCCTCAGTACCCACTACTGTACAGACAGCAACCAAGCATGAGATCAACTGTCAGCATCTGTGGTAATAACAATGGAAAGGTCAGAACATCAGTTTTACATTCTGGAATGAATGATAATGAATTAGTTTATATCACAAGCAGTATTTCAGCCTTACATGTATGAATGTACATGTATGTATGTTTGTGGGGCCTTTCTGATTTTCCATTATCCTATTTATTAATGGATTTTCAGGCACATGTAGGTTACCTAGACTAAAAAACAAAAAAAAAAAATTATCCTACATATCCATGTATTTCTAACACACAGACTTCAAAAAATTCCTATTCTTATGAATATATCAAAGAAAAGTCAATTTAAAGAATTCTTCTCATAGAGCACGCTGTATATATACATGTACATGTGTATACTTGTACTAAGCAGTACTTGCATGAAATAATGAAAATGAGGGGGGGGATGTTTTGTAACCATAAACTATCAGAAGTGAATGATGATGTGACGCCGGGCACCGGGGATTGACGCCGGGCACCGGGGATTGACGCCAGGCACCAGGGATTGACGCCGGGCACCGCGGATTGACGCCGGGCACCAGGGATTGACGCCGGGCACCAGGGATTGACGCCGGGCACCGCGGATTGACGCCGGGCACCAGGGATTGACGCCGGGCACCAGGGATTGACGCCGGGCACCGCGGATTGACGCCGGGCACCGCGGATTGATGCAGGGATTGCTGCACTTGTCCTCACAGTTCAGTCTGCACATAAAATGTAACTGAGAGAAATATGCATCCAGAAATGCACATGACTGTTTTATGACTGTACAAGTAAACAAAATAGCGCCAAGAACAGGTAGGTTGACATGGAAAAGAGAGGGTATAGTGCAGAAGAAGGTCAGCCATGGAAGAGGACACAAATAACACTTCTATATATTGTACACAAAAATGTAGTCCATGTAGATGTTTATAGAGTGCCGAGATGTAGCATGTACAAGCGAATGTTTGTGTATAAATGTAAATGTCAGAACACATGAATCTCTCTCTCACAGGCCTGCATCCACACTGGCCGCCCCGAGCGACGTGGCACAGTGCACATGTATGGGTGAATAGAGCTCCACACTCTAAGTGCTTGGTCAACCAAGGAGTTGTGCTTATCTGGCTCAAGCAGACTGAATGCTGCAAGAGAGTGACGCCTTAAACGTGGACAAAAACCTGTGTCGGTTAATTCATAAATCATTGTGCGTGCCAGTCACCTGTGCACAGGTGACCGAGCTGGGATAACGGGCCGCTATGCAGTGGAACCAGCAATTAGCTTACCACAACAACAGGCGACCCTCAGCACAAATGGCAATAATACATGTCTAGATGTCGCAGTAATTTGCAGGTAAAGCCTAGGCGCTTGGCCCCACCTGAACTGGGACTGGTGGGGGAGAGGAATGGGTCTAGTGGGCCTTCTAAAACCACTTCACATTACTCCCTGCTTTTCTTGTCAACAGGTGACATGGAAAATCTGTTGGTCAGCCTTAAATTCTTCATGAGCTGACAACATTAAGAGCTCACCATTATACACCATTATACACCATTAAGAGTTCTGAACCATGGATAGCCCCTGGATGATGTGGCAATTAAATATTTACATCTTTGTGCTGAACTGAATTGGATTTGTGACAGCTTTTGCCCCTGTACGTATGTACTGAACCTAAACACATCTACATGTATGGGGGTGATGTCAAATGGAAACCCAACACAAGACAGTATAACTGTACATTTACGGGAAATAATAAGATTCCTTCATATTCAAACACATTAGTTCTGTAGGTGTACATTATGTGGAATGCGTTCAAGCCTCATATATGGTACGTGTACATGTGCATTAGCGACACAGAAGAATTAATGTAAAACCAGCGTAGTTGTACTTCAGTCCATGCCATTTAAGAACAACAATGATCGTCGAAAAGTTCAGACCACCTCGGTGTATTTACCCTGAACCTGCCTTTTGACTCATTTATTACGAATCAATAGAGGCCTTAGCCAAACAATGGGAACACTTTGGCTGTGGGTAAGCAACAGCCGTGTACAGTCTATTGTTAATTAGGCTCGCTCATCCACATTGGAAAATTTTAGTGTCTGGACACAGAGGGCACATACCGATCTTTATCACAAAAGTAGCCAGTTTACAAGGTTACAAGGGAATAACTGACGATTCTACATTCTTAACTGAGGCAGGTTTTCAATTCATGAAGTGAACTGCAACTATTTCAGTTCCCATTTTACATATATACAAGATAATAAAACAAACACGTTACAGATATTCAACTCGCACACTAAATGTACAGGTAACACATTTTCTACACCTTGCATGTTACCAATTATTTATTATTAAACCAATCTTATGTATAAATGTTTTTAATCAATCATTTTTTTTATGTCCTTTACAGCCCTGTGACAGTCATGGCACATAAAAAGTGAGGAAAACAACCTGATTCAGAAATCACAACATGCATACACTGCAAAGTCTGTCAATGTTTTTTGCTGTGACAAGCAGCTCTACCAGTTTTACACATAGTACATGAACGTGTTGTCAATCCGCCTCTTAGTCCATCAGTTTTAAGCTCAGTACGATGCATGGTCTGTCCAACAGTATGAATTTTAGGTGGGTGGGAACATGAACACGGGCCATTCACATAACAGGAGTGCAAGAGAAAATGCACTTTTTCCACGATGTTGCAGAAAATTTTGCATGTGTTCTAAAACTAATTATCTTCTTCTCTATCTGAACAGAGTTCATGATGGCAGACGAGTCGGTCCACGCACTGCGATTTCTGCTCCAGCTCAGTGCCTGATGTAATATGTTAATTACAATCAGGATGACAAAACTTTGCCATCAAATACAGCAGCAGATCTGCAAAAGTGCTGCCTGGGCTGAATATGCAACATTAATAAAGCCTGTAACTGTGATAATAACGCAGCCGTGCATGGCCTTACCATGATCAAATCCCGAACCCCCCACCCCACCCCCCCAAACCGTGCCAACAAACCGTGCTGGGCATACAGCCGTCACAAACATCCCCTGAGGCCCCTGAGGCGGGGGTTGTCAACCACACAGGCCGTTCCAGTTAATCATATTCCCTCAGTATTACACATGTTCTTGCTCCAAGGTGAGTTAATGCCAGTCTGTTCCAGCTAGCCTTTATCGGCACTAATCATGTTGACATCTGCTGCAGATTTTATGTGATCACATAAAAAGTCCACTACATATGGAGAACACAAGAGCTCCATTTCATGTTGTGCTCTGTTTTTGGAGGGGTTTTTTTTTCCAGGAAATTCCTTCACATTAAACAACAGGGATTCACTTCAACCTCTAATTCTTGTAGTTCTACAAGCCTTCTGATTGCATGACTCATTGCACAATACTTTACTGTATTCACACATTAAGCAATGATAACAAAACATAGACACAGTGAAAGAGAAAAGTGAAGCAAATAACAGCAAGGTATCCCAAACCAGATAAATGTACACTGGAATAATGGTGAAGTACACAAACATGTGTGCACATGCAAATGGTAACTCAAGAGGGTTGTTCTAAAATTTCAGAATTCATTCAAATCCATGCCACATTATTGATTGCAATAAGAGTTTCACACCCTGCACAATTACTGAGATTTCACAGACTACTCAGCAGCTGATCTTCCTGTACATGTACTGTTAGAATTTTGATTTGACTGGGTCTTAACGAACTTTCTCAACAGGACAAGGACTGTATTTCATCTCAGAGAAGAACGATGGGAAAACTAGCAGCATTTGCCAGGTGCATCTACATGTCCTTAATGTAATGTCCTGACTTAAGTCGCAGCCACTCTTGTGAAACATCTGATCTAAGGTGACGATAATGTTCACACATACATGTACATGAGTAATGTCCAAAACAAATGTGCTCTGTAACATGTCAGAGAAGCTAATATTTGTACAAACAGTAAATAAAATCTTACTTTTGTAGAGACTGTACCTTACTTGTGTGGAGACTATACCTTACTTGTGTGGAGACTACACCTTGTTTGGAGACTATACCTTACTTGTGTGGAGACTATACCTTGTTTGGAGACTATGCCTTACTTGTGTGGAGACTATACCTTACTTGTGTGGAGACTATACCTTACTTGTTTGGAGACTACTTTACTTGTGTGGAGACCACACCTTACTTGTGTGGAGACTATACCTTACTTGTGTGGAGACCATACCTTACTTGTGTGGAGACTATACCTTCACACAAAGTCAACTGCAGTCAGTCTGTTGGCCCTCTGGCACTCTACATAACACCCTTCACTTTCTGGCCCGACTTTTTTTTCACTTTGTTTGTTATCTAACAGAACAAAACTCTGTGTTGCTATGAGCAAGTACATGAATGGCCTTATTGTACTGGTAGATCATGAAGCTATCACAGTGACATTGTGCAGTACATGCGACTTAACCTTGAGAGAGACTGGTAAAATTTCTTCAATGCTCAGTCCTCAAGGGAACTTTGCTTTCCCTCTTAATGGTTATCATGTTTTTACTTTTCTAACTTTTTTTTCCACTCGCTGGTGTTTGGCTCGTCTACTCCATTCATGGACAGATCCATCATTCAAGGGGATCAGCTGTGCTATCTCACTATCACTAGTTTGACCCTTTTTCTAGTACACCTGACAAGCGCTAGCTTTAGGCATCTCCCTGTCTACATGTACTGTACATGTCCTTTGCTGGCCTTAGTCCCAGCCAGTCACCAGTTTCAGGCAGGTCACACTATTCCCCATTCATTCTCAGTACACCTCGCAGCTCTGATGCCTGTATCTACAACATACTATTTACACATACAGCAAACACTAGAAAAAGTATATCACTTTTCTGTTTCACATGTTTCTACAAAATCTCAAGGGAAAAAGAATGAAAAAAAAACCATCCTTTTAGCACAAAATTTCCATGCTCCTACAGGTCACTTTACAAGTCAAACCTACATAAAATGCTACTTTTGTACATCATGCATGTACTGTATCTGAGCTGTGAAGTTTCATGAGGTAAACACATTATGTGTACAATTAACTTAATGCACCTGTAATCAACTGTCAAGGCTTTTCGTCTACAGGTACATAACGCTTTATTATGCGTTCTGTACCTGAAGACGATAAGCCTTGACAGTTCTGACAGTGCCATCAGAAGTGGCCTGCCCTAATGCATTCTTGAATGCACAGTTAAGGACATGACAAGATGGAGTGTTGTTTGCGTCACCAAACATAACCAAGAGGAAAAAAATATAGGACAGCAGAAGCCTGCACACAATACCATTGTTATGTGTACCCATATGTAAGTGTACTCTCTTGTGATTATCAGAGCCAAGGCCTTGACTCTGCAGGACTCTCTCTGTGGGTACGGGCTGTGGTGTCATCAAGGCCTTGACCACTAGACACTAGCCCTTTCCCAACACCATTCCTCCGTACAAAGGTCCACCAACTGACCGCCCATTGGTTCACATAATGCACAGAAGGTTTGCCAGGTGTACACAAAATTTCTCCAAGTTATATATTAAGCCACACGTACATGTAAATAGCACATGAATATTTGTAAGTGAAATATTTTGAAATACTACATGTATGCCAGGTGTAAATCAAAAGGGCACATCTGCATGTACATGTAAGCACTTACCCCTAGACTGCCCATTCACTTGATTTGTTTATTTAATTAGTGGTTTGATATTTCACTTGTATGACAGTGGCCAGCATTTAGGTGTGGGGAAATCAGCACCCACTTTGGACGTTGCTGGAAACAGAGATCCTGGATTGCCTATTTGTGTAAGCTTATGTGTCGCTAAATGTATGTCATGTAGGAGGACCTGTCTCCATGGAGAACCAGGTAGGCCCACAGAGGCAGTCACTGTTATCAGACAGAGCATGCTGAGTTTAGTGTCCACAGAATGAAGAACCGTGCTGGAAATCTCCTCACTCAACAAAAACGGCCTGTCTCTTTCACGTGTGGGCACGAAGCCGGAGCTCCATGTATCCTTGACAAAAGCTGTCCAGGAGACCAAGAAAAGGGGGAAGGGCGAGACAGTTTCCCACCTACAGATCCAGATACGATCAGCCTTTATTGTGCCCCGAGCGATGGGATTGAAGCCCATCTCACAAGGCATATCCTGACACTCGTGGTTTAACACTCCTAAACTGTATTGACTGTAACGGAGTCATCTTGCTGACCCCTTACCTGGTATACCTGTTCAGCGAGGAGAGTTCATGCCCAGTCAAATATCAGCAGGTAGTTCGGTTTACTAGATGATTCCAGAGAGCTTAAGGCCCACAAGGTGTGCCTATAGATACATGTCCATGTTGGTCACTGATAAACACACTTCACATGCAATATACCTGTACACCTACTAAATTTAATGCATGTACCTCAAAGGCACCAGTGACGAAGAGCTACACGATCATGAGTACATATTAAAATGCACCAATAAATTCCATTAAACATACATGTAGTTAATGCACCTCTAAATATAAACAAGTACATGTACATATATATGCAACACTCTGCGGCAGTTCTTGCCGTAAACGACATTTTGACTCTGAAGTTTTCTGCAGGTGAAATATATTGTAGCCAAAACTAAATACAGTAGTGCAAATGTTTACACCATATAAAATCTCACAGAAGCTGTCCTGACACATGTATTCAGGCTGTAATTTTTTAAAAACCGACATGAACCCATCTTGTGATTACGTGGTTCTGTACTGAACAGTAGGTTATGTGACAGGTTATGCAGTCTATCACACTGTGTGGCATAAAACTAGCAAGTTCAGTGCCAAAGCGCTTGCGCCAGTGACAATCTGCGAGTCAGTATTATAGGCTACCTGCCACAGGCATGCCACGAAATTTGAACAAAACAATCATTCGCACTTCAGTTACATGGAGTGTAATTGTCCAGCCCGATAATAAACCACAAATACAGTGCTTGAACTGTGCGGTGCGCAACGAAACTGTGACCACTTCAGGCTGCCTAGCCCTTCAAAGAGCCCCCATGACATACACGTAACTTAGTTCATCTAGGTGACACATCTCTTTTGTACATCTGTGTTTGTTTAATAATGAATCCTATCTTCTTAATTCACAAAATTAACTTTTTACGTACCAACCTGCTCACTGTTAGGCTCCACTTAAATCCTCATAATAAAACCTAGAAGGGCACAATTTTTTTTTGGGGGGGGGGGCAATTTTGAGCACACACAGGTTTGAGTGACATGAGCTCAGACTTCATCGACACCAGTTTCGTCAATGACGAGCCCGAGATCTGTGGCAATTATGTAATATTTGAGTTCGGGAGAAGGACTTAGGGTTGCAATGAATGCTAGAATTTTAGAATAATTTCCTGAACCCATCTACATTAATAGACTACACGTAAATGTGTCAATGCAGCCTTTGCAGGATATGCATACGTAAAACCATTGTCTGTGAACATGTAAGTGCTTTCAGTTTTGTAGTATGGAAATGACATTCCACGTTCAAATGAAGGTTAATTTTGTTTTAAAATATACCATAAGTGTCTGATCTCACGTTTTCAGAAATTTATTATCTCTTTCTTTGACATAATGGGAAGTAAGTGACAAGGTAAGTAGCAACATCTCCAGCAGTTCATCTATGTAAACGTTGGTCACGCAAGTCAAAACAATCGTTCACACCAAAAATTGCAGCCTGTGTATTTTGTTTGTTATCAATGTGTATTATATCCACGTACATGTCATGTGGTACATGTCTTCTTTCTGGCCTGTTAGCCACTCGATGAACCTTAAACCTTGGTGTTAAGCTGAGGACATGCATGCCAATTTGACAAATGGCCATCATCCCCTTTGAACCACTAACTGCACAAAGAGTTTCAGGGGTTAAAACAGAACGTGGGATTTCAAGCATAATGACATTAGAATTTATCCAATCGGCCATGCAAGGATGATGCCGTAACCCATCCAATCATCTCCAGCAGCCAGGCTGTTTAGTGGCAGTCTGGGTCATGGGCAATGGACAGAAGCCGTAATTAATCCCCAACAGAGAGACAATCGCAACGGAAACGGAAAACAATTGACAAACGCTTTCCTGTGTGTTAATGTCTCCCTAGGAGGAGAGAGACGGCTATAGAACTCTGAGACAAAGGCGTCCAAGACAAAGGGTTCCATGTTCTGACGTGTTATGAGGTGTCAAGAAACGATGGCCCATTGGCGCACCCTCCATCAGGGAACTGGGACAGGGAAAGTGGGATCCAGACGATCCTTCCTGTATGGAGGACAACATGTGTGTAGGGCAGAGTCACAAAGTGCTGAGTCATGGACCATTGTGCCCCGTCATCTGCCCAAGTTGGGTTTGGTTTTCGGAGGGGGAATAAGACTCGTAAACCGTCTCCACTTCAACTGGAGCCGACCATTATCTAGCCAGTTGGCTTTGTTCACATCTTGAAAGATGATTCACTAATGTTAAGAGAAAATCTGTCCGATTTCACTGATTGCCTTCCACACACAAAATGAGCTATCTGTCTGTATAAATAGGCGAGCACACAGTTTTAATACCTCCCTATGGGGAAGTGAGGGATGGGGCATTCAGTAATCACTCCAGCCAAACCCGTGCTGAACCAAGCCTCAACATACTCATAAATGCATAATAAACAGCAGTAATACAAGCCTGTCCCTACTGTTGGCAAAAGCTCTAATTTAACACCAATGTGTCTTCCTTTATCTGGCGTCCATTGTTAGCAACTATCACAGGCAGCATGGTGCAGTACAATGCTATACTGCTGGCATTAGCCTGTCAGCTGCATTGGATTTCTGATAAATCAAACCCTTATAGTGAACAACTAATGATGTCTCATTTAATTGTACCGGGGCATTCATCAAGCTCTATTTCTTGGCAAGACAGTGTTTCAGAATTCAAAAACCAAAATCTTTGTCAGTACTGAAGTTGCCAGGACATGAGTTGCCTAAATCACATGTAAATATATTCACAGTTTTAAGCCAAAGAATCGTTTCTGGACGAGGACACGTGAAGGGTATACATGTATGAAGAGTCAGTCACAGAATTTCTGAAATCCTTCTCTTCACACCTAATAACAAAAGGTTTAAAGTCTAGTGTGCCTAAAAACTGAAAACAAGAGCAAAAATTTGATTCTTCCTTGATTTCTATAATTTTCATTAAATATTCACACAAATCAAATATCTATGATTTATGCCTGTTGCTACACACAGAAATTCTCCACACATAAAGTGTCCAGGTACAATGTACAGACTTATTTATGTGTACCAGTATGGCGGCATTCAGTCAATGGACAGACCATCATATGACCAGAGTCAGAAGCCAGCTTTTGAGTGCTCACCAACCAACCAAGCAGTGGATGTCATGTATTCATCTCATTAACAAACCACAGAGCTATCTACATGTACACTAAGTAGGTGAACAGTCACATCCTTACATTGCACATGTACATGTTTCTGTTTTATTATTTCCTTTGCATCTATTCACTTCTGTTTTAAGACGCCTTCAGACACATTGAAACAAACTGCTGACATACATGTACGTAAATTTAAGATACAGATAATAAGAAGACACATGTATGCCAGGGCACTTTGAAAACATATAACCTGGAAACCCACTACGGGAATATTACCTCGCCTGTCTTACAGTGTACCTGCACGCTAACTTCCACTTTCTGTCTAAAAATTTAAAAAAAAAAAAAAAAAAAAAAAATGGAAATGTTGATGAATAAAAATGAATTTATTTACAGGGAACACTTAGCAGCACATGTACACGTGTAATGTGTGCCGAGAATCACAGCAAATATTCACACTGCAGTGCTTTGGCTGTAAGAAGGCTTCATTTCTGGTCACACATGTAGATGACAATGTAATGTACTATCACTACACAGTTAAGTACGTCTAGTGGCCAAGTCACTATGAAAGTGTTTCACTGCTCCCAATGTACAAGTTTATGTGCATCAGCAAATACACAGTATAAAGTCCATCCATTTATCCGCTTATGTACACATCCACTAATTAGAAATCTCACTTGCGTGGAACGCTTAATGCGTAATGAGTGTTCATGAAGGATACCCTGCTTGAGCACGCTCAGGGGCAGAATCGGCTAGACGGAACACTTTTGGCGACTGCTGAGCGGTTTGTGTCAAGCACGAATATCCTGAATAGGCTTGAAACTCTACAGCAGCCTCAGTACCATAACCGCCAAAACGGCAGCGATTAAATTGTGGTTCACAGAGGAGGACACAGTCATTTCCTCAAATACATTTAACAATCACCTCATCCCATCAGAACAGAGGGCGCACCAAGTGGCTGCTTTCACGCTGTCAGAATCCAGGATGTCGCAGTGGATATCAGGGCAGTAACTCTGTCCTCGACACCATCAAATCGCCAATAAATATTTATACTTCATATTTACATTTGCCAGACACCCTGTTGGTGCCTCCATGACCAGACATGTCAGTTTCCTTGGCTGTTTTCCAAACTGCCATCCTCAGAATGGAAATAAACAGCACTTATAGCAGGGTAAAACAAGGAGCAATCACATCACATTAGACAGGGAAATACACCAGGATCATGTACACTTAAATTTATTTCCTGAGGATGTTTGGAATTCTGTAGAATGTACACTTGCACAAGTAAACAATACACAGAGTCTGCTTCTAAAAGCCATATCTTTTAAAGAAATTAGTTTGCATGAATTTGATCTCCACACAAGTTTATCATATACATGTAGAGTGTAAGTGTGTCTCAAGCTACATGCACATAATGTCCCCTATATTTATTATCGTAAGCACCCCAAAATTTTGTCCATGACTAAGCTGCTCATTTTGCCAGATTCTTACAGTTCTGTTCACCTTAGAAAGGTGTTTAGTGGTTTATTTGGGAAGGCCTCATTAGATCCCACAAAAATGTAAGTTTCAGCACCATGTATACATTTCAAGTAACATTTAGTCCCTACATGTATTTGCGTCTAAAAATACACTTTCATGGCTCAAATTTGAGATCATTTTGCAGTTTGCATTCATTTTTCTACAGCCTTAAAAATTCTCTTTCACCTTTACATGTACATGTAGGTAAATGCACGACACCAATATTGTACCAGCCACATGTATTGTAGATTTTGTTTAAATTAACGTTTTTGAAGGTGAAGTTCTGTATGGACAATAACACGTACAAATAAGGCCCATTTTTCATACAATTTTACATATACATTGTGTGTTGTCCTAGTACCTTACAAACAGTAAATGTTGAAAGCATATCAAGTAAGGAGTAATATATAATTTCCTCCGATGTGGCCAGGTCCGCCAGGTCCACCAGGTACACAGCTTGAATAACATACATCATCAATCTGTCACCTAAGTAACAAAGGTATAGTTTTCAAAGATGCTTGCATTCGATCTACATGCAATTGGTACATGTATGGTCCTTATTCTGTGTGGGGATGGGGAGAGAGGATATCTTGTACACAGGCAAGACTTGCAGCAGCTCCAAAAACCACAGGTCGCCGTTGTAGGCTGAAGCCAGTCAGCTGCATAGGTATCAATCTGTGGTCGGCTGGATGGTGCACTCCACCAGAGCTCCCAGAGATTAGCCTAAGCTGCCTCCTGGTCAAGCTTGCGGCTGGGCAGAAAACCTATAATTACTGACCAGGCCCATCTGGAGGGGCTTCCATAGCATGTAGTTACATTGCCAGTTAGCAGGCAGTGGTTAATTTGGCTGGGCTATAACACCTGCTCCTCAAGCTGTGCAAATGACCAGCTACCTGTATTACGGTACCCTGGACACTGGCTATCAGATTCCCGACATTGGTACTAACACACAGACACGTACACAAAGTCACAGGAAACGATATGAGACTACAAATGATTTCTCTCCCCAACATTCACATGTTCATGATTAATTGTTGACAATTACACTTGCAGAATGTTTTTTACCAAACTAATTGCCTTGCTTCAACAACTATAGGGTGATTAGTGCAGGTGTATGTAAAAAGTCAGGTGAAGTCATAAATGAGAAATACCGTTTATTACATTAGATTTGATGGGACTTTTCACCAAATTACCAGTAGACCAGCAGGGTCATTACTTGATGAAAAATTCCATGAAATTACAGTGATATGCTATATGCAAAGATGTACAGAAGTTTAGAGGGACACACACATACATGTGCACAGTATTAGGGTTCATTCTTTCTTGGAATGTACAACACTACACCAGTGAATGCAGCGCTCAAGCCATGGAGGACTGGACACATGTGGATATAGACATTTCCACCATATCACTGCAAGCTCAGACAACAAAGACAAGATGCGCAGGTACTTGTTCAGGCTCAAATGCACATGTAACTTTACAATCAGCTGGCTCAGCAATCTGCTGCTACTTAAGCCTGTCTGTGTGTCAGCGGACTGATAAACTGGCCACAGGATTGCTTATCAAGTTACACAGCTCCCACTGTGGGATACAGTCAGCCTGTCTGTGACAGGAGCTGGCAGGGAGGGGGTCGGGGGGGGGGGGGGACACCTGCTACCATATACATCTGCATATGCTGACTGACAGTGTCTGGCCTATACACATACACTAACCTGGTCCACAACTCCATCATCCTGTGTCAACAGTTATAACTGCTTGATAAAATATATAGATGCACAGGGGTTACAAGCACATACAGTGTTCATGTTGCAATCTAACCGGTCATTTTTAACAGAAATTTATCAGAGTGAAGAAGATTTTCAGTTTCGTGTATGAAGACACTGAAAACCAGCAGTTACATTCAGTGGATATGTACAGTGCATGCAGGATGAAGATGATGGCTGCAACAGTAGAAAGATTTCAATCAGGGCTCCAGATAGTGTATTTGTGTAAATACGTATCAGTTTGAAACTCTTGCATACAAATATGCACCAAAACACAGAGAAACACAAACAAATTTATTTTTACGTGTATCGGCAGCCCTTGTAACTGACGGGGGCAATTACACATGTGGGACTACAACAACAACAAAGCTCGGCCATTTTCCTTTCAATTCGAATGAAGGCATATGACCTCTGCCACATCTTTGCAGTGGTTTCTGATGATAGAAATACCCGCACAAAATTAGAGGTGGCAGCAGAGGTAGGCTTGAAAAAATGTGCTTTGCTGAATGCAAGTGCTTTAAAATCATTGCAGTCATTTATTTGGTATATTTGTTTGAGGAAATGAATGTCCATTTAACAAAGAAACTGAGGCAAAGCACTTTTGTTTCACTGTAGCCATTTAAATTTAAAAGGCGAATTATCTGCATGTAACTTATTTTACTCATCCGCTTCACATTTCACTCATCCGCTTCACATTTTATTCATCCGCTTCACATTTCACTCATCATTTTATTCATCCGCTTCACATTTCACTCATCCGCTTCACATTTTATTCATCCGCTTCACATTTCACTCATCCACTTCACATTTTACTCATGCTTATTTGAAATGGATGAGTAAATGCTCATCAGCCAAAAAGTCATCTGGAGTCCTGTTTCAATCATGAACATGTACATGTATGCATACCTGTAGTCCACTTGTTTGTTTTTTTTTAACCCACAGAGCATGTGGACTAATGTGAATAGTGCAGTAATGTTCAACTGGGTATCAAATATACTAGGAACCTCAGTAATGTACAGCACAGCATGGAGCAACACTTTTTTCTGAATACTTTTTATAATGTTTTTCCCATCCTTTTTTCTCCGATACTTAGTCAAAACCTCACATGAATGTGTCTAATGAATGAATGAAGCCAACAGACAGGTGTTCAATGACACATAAATCATAGATCTGGGATAACATTCAGAATGGATTTCACAAAGCCTTCCATTTCAAATTAGAACTAACTCCACACAAATGGCAGTTGAAGTATAAAGCCATCTCTGATAGTCCTTGGTAGATTTTGGTATCATAAAAGTACAAACAGTCCAGTGAACAATAACTGGATTATACACTAAAACTCTGACACCTGATCCCTAGTACAATGCAGTTCTATCATTCCTTCACTAAACCTCTGTTAGTTGCGTGCAGAACCCTCCCACAAGACATCCAGTTCTTGTACTCTCACCTTTGTTGGCAAACCAATGAGCTAATTATGACAGATAAATGGACGAACAGGACAGAGGGCCTTCATACAAACATCTCAATTTGACAGACTAGTTTACTGGGAAGACTTTTAATAATGGCACAATGACACTTGTTCCTGCTCAACCTGACAGAGGTCTCATAAAATTTTCTACAATCATGTTGTGTGCTAGCTGTGCTTGGTTTTCTGAAGGGTTTGAGATATGAGAGATCATGAATGGGGACACTGGGACAATGTAATATAGTCAGCCATGTGAGAGGGCTGGGGGGTTGTCAGGTGACAAGCAACTGATAAAGGCGTCGTGGGGAGGGGATGGGGGGCACCCACACCTGCATGTGCATGCACTAAGCTGGGGCACAGACCCCATTACATCCACAGCCTCTCACGATTCTCTTCAAGGTCAGCACACCTCCGTCGCAATCTCAATTGATTTCATACAAAGCACATGTAAAGTAAACTCATGCAATGTCCTGTTGGGCTTTTATTGTGCACTTGCAAAACTTCCATTCATACCCTACCTGATCAAGGTTCAAGAGCGCTCCTTCATGAATGCAACGAATATCAGTTGAGTACAAAACCATCTACTCCATGCACTCTAACAAACTGCCTTTTCAACATTTTTCACTGGCTAAAATTTCTGCATTTAAATTACTGACTACTTAGTTCAAACTTAGAATTTCAACCCCCAAATATACTTAAGTATGCATCAGCACTGGCAAATCCTCTTACAAGAAAAAGACAAAAACCAGGTGAACAAAACTAAGAGTACTTACCATCAGAGTCTATGGTGAATCGTCCTAAGCCTGTCCCCTCACGGATGGAGTACAGCACTAAATCTGGGCGGTACCCTCCCAAATCCGGATCCTTAGCAACCACCTGCATCACCACAGACCCAACAGGTTCATTCTCTTTCACTGAACCTTTGGCCACAAAATTTCTGAACACCGGTGGGAAAAGGTTTTCATTCACATCAACAATTTCAATATTAATTTTACACTCAGAACTCAACACAGGGTTGCCATTGTCTTGTGCAAAACCTGTTATATTAAACACCTGTTTCTTCTCAAAATCCAACGGTTTGATGATTCGTATCACTCCCGTGTTGTGGTCAATGCTGAACTTGTCATCGGTTCCATCTAGTAACATGTACTTGACAAGTCCACCTCCACCGACATCGGGATCCTGAGCGGTTATTGTCATCACCACAGTTCCGACCGGTAGATCCTCGCGGATCTTCACAGTGTACGCGCTGGGGATGAAATAGGGCCTGTTGTCGTTGATGTCTTCCACATTTATTGTGACAGTTGTGGTTGATGACAATGGTTCCTCACCGGCATCCTGAGCCTGAACCAGCAGATGGTAGACATCCTGCATCTCACGGTTCAGAGGAAGATTCACCGTGATCACACCGCTCCAGCCTTCAATGTGGAAGTCATCCGTGTCCGATAAAATAGAATAAGTAACCTCAGAGTTTTGCCCTTGGTCTTTGTCCACGGCAGAAACCTGTGCAACGAAGGCTCCCACTTTCACATCCTCAGAAACGGAAGCAGAGTAGGAATCCTTCTGAAACACTGGAGCACAGTCGTTTTCGTCCAAAACGGTTACAGCCAAAAAAGTGGTGCTGCTCAATTGTGGGTCCCCCAGATCCGACACTTTTACCGTCAAGTTCAAAGAACTGTTTACTTCTCTGTCCAGCTTAGACAGAACAGTAAGAGCACCAGACTTTGTGTCGACCTTGAAGAACCCTTCATCCCCTGAGCTAATGGAGAACACCAACATGCCATTGTAGGTCGGGTCCTCTTCAGTGACCTTGAGCTGAAGGACGGTTGCCCCCACTGGCATCCCTTCAGAGACAGCCAGAGCATGACGAACATTGGCGTCAAACACTGGCGTGTGCTCATTGTATAGGAACTTGTTTGGTATGTTTGACATCATATCCATGTCTCTGGAATCATCATTGTTCCTCTTGGATTCCTGCAGAAGCTTGCTTGTTTTCTCAATAACTCCAGTATCCTTGCAGTGGATGTTAGCATTGTTGTTGGCCAGGTGAACATTCCCATTGGTGTTGACAAGAGTGATGTTCACCATCATGGGAGTGGAAAACGTGGCACTATCTGTGGCCTTGATCACCAAGATGATGCGGTCTGTAGGATAGTCCATAAGGGTACACTTTAACAGGAGCCTTCCTGTGGAGGAATCCAGTTCAAAGCAGTTATCCGTATTACCATCCACAATCTGGTAACTGACAATGTTGTTGACGTCTTGGTCAATGGCAGACACCACCAAGAGCTCAGTGTCTGGCGGGGCCTCTCTAGCCACATAGCCTGTACAGTTTGTCTTCTCAAACTCGGGGGTGTTATCATTAACATCCCTCACTCTAATCGTGAATACTTTCTCAGATTCCCTCCTGAAAGGTGCCCCCCAATCAGAAGCACGGATTTTAATCTTGAAAGTCCTTCGCATGGATTCAAAGTCTAACACATCAGTGGTTCTTACCACGCCAGTAAACCGATTGATGTCAAAAGGCACCGGATTTAAATTTGCAATGGAGTAACTCAAGTAACTATTTTCACCTCTGTCAAGATCGTAAGCTGAAACTTGAAATACATCCGTTCCCACAGGTTTATTCTCATCTACAAATACTGAATTGCTTGTGACATTAAAAACAGGCGAATTGTCATTGCAGTCAATCACTTTGACGGACACTTTGGTTGTGCCTTCTTTTCGAGATCCCGTATTGCCCTGATCCAATGCACTTATAACCAGCTCAAAAGTGTCCTGTGTTTCTGCGTCAAGTTCTCCTGCCGTGCTTAACAGTCCTTTCCATTTGTGTATTTTGAAGAGGTTTTTGGAGTTCCCAGCTTTGATGGAGTATAGTATTTCCGCATTTTTCCCCAGATCTTTGTCTCCAGCCTCTACAAAGAGCAAAGGTGTGTTCACCGGCACCGTCTCTTCCACTTGCACTTTGTACTGCTCCTGGGCAAACTTTGGCGCGTTGTCGTTAGTGTCCAGGATCTTGACGTGCACTGAGGTTGTGGTGCTCTTAGCAGGGCTGCCCTTATCCACAGCTAAAACTGTTAGATTGTATCCCCACGGCATTATCTCCCTGTCCAGCTCATCCTTCACTTCTATCACATACTCTCCCGCCTTCCCTTTGGCAGGAGCCACCTGGAACAGGCCTTCCCTGTTGCCCGCTACTATGTCTACTCTGTCAATCTTCCCATTGTTTCCCTTATCGGCATCACTGACTGTCAGAATGGCATACACGGAGGCCATGCCATGCTCTACCACAGAGGGCAGGTTCTTCACAGCTATGACAGGCTCAAAGAAATTCACCTGAATCAAGGTAATGTTTAACTTAGCAGATGTTTTTGTAGAGCTCACAGTGCTGTCTTTCTTTGGGCCTCTGTCTTCTGCTAAAACATCGAACAGGTACTGTTTGCGGTCGGAGTAGCTGAGCGGTCTGGTCACATACACAATACCGCTCGTCGGGTGAATGGCAAAGACTTTTGTCTCCTGTAAGAAACTGTAATATATCTCGCCATTGACACCTACATCAGCATCAGAAGCAGTTACCTGAGCCACGCTGCTGTGCAGAGCAGCGTTCTCATTGACCACCACATTGTATTCCCTTGGCTCAAACAAAGGACTCAGATCATTTGCATCTTCCACCCAGATCTTCACTTCCGTCACTGCCTCGAGTCTCAGAGGTAAGGATTCGTATTCCCCGACAGCCTTCACCTGCAGTGTGTAGCTGTCGTGGAGTTCTCTGTTCACGTTTCCATAAATACCTGTGTGAGTTCTTACCCGAAGAAAACAGAAATCTCCCACTATATATTCTTCTGCTTTAAAAATCTTCCCCTCATCGCCCCCAACAATCTCGTAATAAATATCAATCTGTGGTCCCTCCAGGTACGTGTAAATGCCCATCTTATCCATGGCTGTCACGTACGTCTTGCCAATAGAGTTCTCTATAATACTGGCATTGTAGCTGGGCTTGGTGAAGTGAAAGGTCTCCCTCGTCAGGTAGGGAGGGTACTGACCGACGGCCCCAGACAGGAGGAGGTGCAGCGGCCCGATCCACACCAGCCACTGGAGCAGACTGGATGCACCCGCCCAGGCACGCCGCCTCACTGCCATCTTAATGCTTCTTCATCTGTCACCTTCAAACAGACAAAACACATAACCAGTATCAGCCAACTTGACTTGTGGTGTATTTATTCATGAATTAAGAACTGAAATAAATGTGCACGTTACGTGCTGTTATCTCAACACCTGATCATTGACCACATTGTTGCTTATCACCAGAGTCAAGGTCTTTCTTGTCATAAAGCGCCCGGTGCTATCAACGACCTTCTATATAAATATATGCAGACTGTGAAATTATTTATCTGATTTATCCCAAAAGACTTCAAAAAAGAAAATGAAAGGTCTAAATCTGTCTGCTTTCAATGGAAAGCTGTACACTCAGTCAGCACACCTTGCTCATGGTGTAATCTCTCTTTCAGTAGGTTTATTGATGTCTGTGTTATCAGATTTTGTACTTTGTTGACTACCAGCCACTGACCAGAAATAAAACAAAAAAATTGTGATAAAACATCCAATAAGATGCATGAAAAGTTTAAACAAATGAGTCTGAAGGACAGGTTCAGTCCTCTTTTTTGTTTTTCTCATTCATCCATTTTTTTTTCTTCAGAAAATGAGATAAAATAATACACGATTGTACATATAAATATACTACAATTTCAACCCGGTTAAATATTTGCATGTGAATTACTGGTACACTGGTTACAGTGGCCATGTTTACAGTGACCAGTGTTTGGTGTCAAGTTAAAACACACACTTCTCATCATGTGATGAGGAAAATTTTGTGGTGATAATTAAGAGCGGCTGCCCGAAGGTTTCACCTGTCACCACCTACGCCATCTGTCTGGGATGTCACAAAGCCTTTACACACTGACACATTGTTCACCTGACAGACTTATTATTTTCATACTTAGCATAAATTACACTGACCAAGTCATTAACATGGAGAAACCATTGATGTGAATCTGGGTCAAACGAGAACAACAAGGAACTGGAATGAACTCAGTCAGGTAAACATGTCCTCAAAACTGTCCACATGTTGTATCTCACACAGATGGGATGTACATGTGGCATAACGTTTTGTTCATAACTCGTTCGACTTGATCTACCGCCAGGAGCTGTTAACTTCAACTTGACTTTAGACAAAGACAGTGTACATGTATCACAGCCTCAGGCAAATCCCGAGCAGCCAAGGGTTATTATGTTGGATTAAAAATAGTAAAGAAGAAAACTACAAGAAAAAAGAAGCACAGGCTGCACAGCTGTTTGCTAAATATGTAGACTACCCATGGCATAAAAAAAATACCCAAATCTGATTTACTGAGTTAAATCAATCACTTGTAATCTGTATCTGTTATGTTTTCAGTTATAACTTTTATCTTACGGTGACGTCAATATTTCCAAATCTGTGTGAAGGATTGGCTCGTATTCTTGGCAATTTAAAAAAAAATTCTAGTATTTTCAAACTGTCATTTTAGTATTTTCAAAAATATTTTTCTTGCTGCAGCCATTTCGTGTCTTTACCAAACTTCTGTAGATGATGAAAAAGTACATGCACTTGGACTGTGGTCACCAAGTCTTGAAACGATAATCACGTTATGTACCATACATGGAGGTTGGCTATGAATAGCATAGACACCATCTTTGCCTGGGAAGGTTCAAGGTTCATCGTTGCTGTTGATTGGAATGGACAGTTGACGACAGTGTTAAAAGCTTTGTTCTTCAGGTGGTCGAATTCCACATAAAAATTTGCACACACCCCCCCCCCCCACAGCAAACTTGCCCAAATGATTGTGTCAATGGATCTCCGTGTACAACGCTGTGGTGTAGCCAGCCTTGGCTGTCCTACAATGACTCATTGCGCACACAGAGAACTGCAGATAACCAAACATATTGATCGTCCTCCGAAAATCCCAGATACACTTGTACCCACAAAATAGCCCCACGGAATTCCACCAGAGGGCTTTAGATCGATGAGGCTAGCCTGTAACTGGTCCTTAAAGCATTCACCCCCTCCCTGCCACGGCAGTTCTCGCGCTGCCCAGCCTCCGCACGAACGTGTACCTCGCTCAGCATTGGAATGCGTGTGAAAAGAAACATCGCATACATGTGCTTCAACAGGACAACGAACACCACACGGCAACGTCAATGAATAAAACAGGTTTTGCATGTATCCAAAAAAACAAAACCTGAACAAAACACACTGGGTAAGGCGATCAAAAAACATGCAGATGTTTGCATTTAATGATGTCAAAAAAAAAAAAAAAGATGCAAAAGATAAAATGCTTAAGACAAACGATTAGTCACAAAAGACAATAATGCTGATGTGATGGATACCATTCCCATCAAGAAACAAAAGTGAAACCTCAAATCAGCATGGAAATCCAATTAATCCAAAATGTTTTCTTTGCATTCTGCTATTGGGCATGTATTTGTCATTTGACAGCTGATGTTAATCAAGTCTGAACAGACTGCAATCAGGGCATATCAATGGAGGCCCACACCAGGCCTAGGACCAAGTGTTAGTTACCATGCATGTATGCATAAAGCTGTGGTGGTAATTAGAACCACAAAGATTGCCATAACGAAGTTCCATTGTAACCAAAACTATGTTAACACAAGCACTTGGCTGGACAAATGAAGAGGGACATGCGTGGTGGGTTCCCTTATACATCCACCCAACACATATCGGGTATCAGCAATTCTCATGTAATCCTGCCAACAACACATCAACTCACATGTACACTGTGGATACCTTACAAAAAAGCATGGAACTACATATGTGATAGCCATCCTGCAGATAATAATATCAAACTATGTACAAACATGTTAAAAAAAAATATATAAAAGTTTCAGGTGATACACATATTAGCACCAATTGGCTCATTTAGAAAATAGTGTACATGTATGCATTGCATGATAAGTTTTTTTATATAAATATTTAGTGACATTTTATATCAGCTGATGAATACAGCTTTATTGTATTGGCTTACCCAAGCATCATCCACACATTTATGCGCCTGTATCACAAGTACATGTTGTATTTCAACCTCATCATGACCCCCCCCCCCCCACCCTCACCTCACCTGATTATTTACTTCACTTTTTTACTTCTCACCTTCTCCTGCATAACAATGGCTGAACACTTGTCTTGGGTAAGGGCTTTCTGCCTGGTAAAATTCATCCCTGTTTCAGCAAATCACCTCAATTAAATCATGTTCTGGATGCACATTTACACAGAGCTGTTGTCTAGACCTCGCACTGGCTACAGGTAGCTACTGCAGCTCTGTAACGGTGTCGCAGGCCACAGACCTGCCATCATCTGTCCTCTCCCTGAGGTAACTGTAACACTCCAGTGACTCATTCTACTTGAGAGCTGAACATGACATACAGGCAGATCATCAATGTACACAACTGAAGACGACTACATGTAGGTAACAGAGGGCTGGCTGTACTTTTATAAAGCTGATTACCGCGCGTAACATAGAGAGTATTGTTAAACTGAGACAGAACATACAGTGTCTGTTTTCTCTACTTAATCTATATCTCCATAAATATGTACCATGTTACATGTAAGTGCTGTGTTCTGACACCATAGGGCTATTGCATGTTTATGTGCTACTACAGTCGGAGTTCCTATATGATGTATATGTGTATGTACTTGTTGCTGAAACTCCACTACATACATGTACAGAGGGTAAAACCTAAATAACTAGACTAAAACTGATAATCTCTGACTAACTCCTTCCAGAAGCACGCATAAACAATCATCTGGAATTTAGCCATCTGCAATCCTGCGCCAAGGGGGACAAGTGACCATTATCCACTGGGTTTGATTACAACAAGCCTCTCTCCGCAAGCCCAAGCATGGGGTTGGACTGGACCAGGAAACTGTCTTCCCTAACAGCCACATCAGGGCTGGGGTTGATCTAACAAGGACAACCCTTACCCTGTTCAGGTATGGACAAACAAACCCAGGATCTCACCCGGAAAACCTCACGCCAAATCCTGCTGTTCTCCTCTGTGAAGTCCATTCTATCATAACCCTACTTTGTTCTGGTTATTCTAGCCGACACGGTAATTATATAACCACCAGAATGCACGAGGAAATGACGATTACCTGTAAGCCATGTTTCAAATGTGATGAATGCATTTTTCTTACAAACATTTAATTGTCTAAGTGCACTTGCCCATTAAATGGAGCTGACACTGCTTGAAGTTCACATAGGGTATGCACATTTACATGTCAAAGTAAACTGTGTTTTGTGTATTTCATCCGTTTACCGTATATGCACATAGGCATACGAATATCAAATACATGTATGTGTGCAAATGTGTGCAGATAAATAAAATTCTGTAAAATTTGAAGATGAAAAGAAAATGTACCGAAATGTACTCAATGGAAAGTAGGCAAGAATACAGAAATACACAGAACAGAAAGTACTCCTCCAGAAAAATGTACATCTAGAGTCTGCAAACACAGCACCTGGAGGCACTAATACTTCATGTTACAGCAACTGTATTACAGCATCGCATCGTCAAACAAGATACACAAAGTACCTGCCCCAGAACCTTTCTCTTGCTAGGATGTATACATGCACCCCTCCTGGGCCTCCCCTCCCCTATCCCAACCAATTTCCCCCATCTTTCTGCTGTACTGGCTTACAGTTAGGCCCTACCAATCCATCACTCTCCCAGAGCCAGTGACAACACAATCTCCTTCCTCAATGAACCAGAAGAATAGGGAGGTTTGCTTACCAATACTTCAAGATGACCAGCTTTAAGGGTAATGTCAGCCAAGACAAGTTAAGGGGATCTGAGCGGTCCATCTGAGAAAAACACTGGGTCAGTGGGTTGGCTGGACACTGAATCTTAAACTACGTGTTTGGGACACATTGATGAAGAGCTTACACTACATACACATGCAAAATGTAAATGCACATGTATGCAGACATAACATTTAACAAATTAACATACTTAACACGTCAGTACCAGAATCTGTTTGTGCATGTAACTTCATCAATTAGGTAGACCACAATTTACATGTTCTTGTTAAAACAGTAAACTTAACTTTTGAAAGCAAAAATCTGATGCTTACGACTGTACAAGAATTGGTAGGATAACCTTGTACATGATGTACAAGTCTGCTCATCACATTTTGACAGCATTTATTTGCTTGATTTCAGAAAACCTAAATTCAAGTTAGTTTAAAAATGTCAATTAGCTGTTAGTGAAAAAGTCTTCGCCAAAATCAAGTATGTTTCATGGCACAAGCATACAAATGAAATTTTAACTGATTGTCCACAAGTTTTGAAAGTCGACTTGCGATCAGAGGCATGTAGGAACAAAACAGCATAGGTGAAGTCACACAAGACCAAGAGACCAAGTTCCTAGCGGTTGAACTAACAAGACCAAGCACAAAAACACTATTATCACATGTGGCTCCTGAAGGGCATGGGGCAGGAGGGAAGCTACAATACCCCTCTTGGGGTGCAGCCACGTGTGAACTGAGTGAGAGCCCAGGATTCTATTTCCAGAACAAAGCCAGAGGTTCTGCAGCCAGTCACAAGTCATCCAGTTGGCCGTCTGCTGATTAGTCTATTGGCAGGTACGACAGGCAATCTCAGCATACCTGTAACTGGCCATACACAGATCTGATGATCATGCCAGCTATACTAGAGTACACAATGTAGCCAGCACCAGAAACTAGCTTAGCCACAAACCACAAGCCCCTGAAAGCAGCCAGTTCTTTACTTAGCACTGCAAACAAACCACAATTTGGTCAGCACACTTGTGGAATTCTCAAAACATTATCTTGATAGGGGCAAATACAAACAGTGTTCAATTTATCCAGTAACTCAAACTGGCGTAGAGAGCCCATTGTTGCGAACTTACCGCAGAGGAAAACAAAGTGAGGAGTACACGAGAAGCATTGGAAGCCACTGTACACAGAGGCCCTGAACACTGGTTCAAATGTAAAACTGGCCAGTTAGAAGTCCACAATTTACATGTCGCTACACTTCAGGGCTTCTACACCTTTGGTGTAGTAATTATAGCAGTGACTTGGCCAGTTTTCAAGCCGTCTGAAGAAGTTGACAAAGAACTCTGGGTTTTGTACTTGAGTTTAACTGCTCAGAAGAAGACTCATACATACATGTAGGCAATTTATGTGTACATGTACTTGGCTGGTAATTTACTCATTTCACATTATAAACATTTGCAAGTGCAGAGTAGGTAGATGTACATTTGGGAAATCAACTAAGACCTACTCACTTTTTTATTCCGTTGCTTCTACACGTCAGAAAGATTTCTAGTTTTTAATTTAATTTTAATTGCTCACTCAAATTATACATATACATAATAAATGAATCTCATCAGTCAAAATATATTTTTGATGTAGACATGTTTGTATTGACAAGTATGGGGTTTTATGGAGATGTATTATTCAGGCTATTCAGGGTGCAAGCCAGCCCCCAGTTGTTCCAGCCTCCCATAACCCTGTGCTAACAGAGAGCTGCATGCCAGAAAGCTATTCTGCTATCCTCCCTCCACACAAATTTTCGGGAGCAGTTTAATATGAATTCATCAGATCATGCATGGGATAAAATTGATTTTTTTGGCCATTGCTCTACGGTCACTTTGAAAAAAGTTCTGAACCCTGAGTGGCTCGATGTGTTGGTCGCCTTTATCAGGCAGATTATCTGGTGAGAAAAAACGGGGATCATATCTCATTAACGTTTGCTTTCATTCACAATTATTTTTTTTCATTTCACATCTCAAGCATGATAATTATTCCCATGCCACGACTCTGCAGGGAAAACCTGGACTACAGGGACAACCCGGACTGCAGGGGACATCTATACATGTACATGCCTGAATACAGAAATTGTTAAGTTAATCAAGCCACAGCCATATGTTTACAACAGCAAGCCAGCAGACATATCAGAACAATCGCTATAATCCACCCCCACCTGGCCCCACTACCCCCAGGCCCTACCCCCACCACCAGGCCCTTACCCCACCAACTCTAGCAATCACAGTGAACATACAAGTATGGGCTAGCCAGATGACAGATGAGGATTTTAAGGTCTGATAATAAAATTTATACATTTTACAGTGCCAGTCACCCAGTATCAGAGTTTCACCACTGGCTAGTCGTCATCTACATGTGGTCATAGGTCACTTGATTCGGACATTCCACTTTGATTTTCTCAGCTTCCATGTGAACTCCACTATTGTCACCTCTAAGCAGTGACAATAAAACTGTCTGAAGCTTGCTGAGGTTTAATCAACTGCTAATGCATACCAAAAGACAATGTAAGGGTGGGTTGGGTGTTGGGGGGGGAGCCTTAATTGATCTGCTCAACTGAGTCTCATGGGCTAGGGAGAGGGTGGGGGCTAAGGTGTGAAGATCTGTTACATAGTCCAGTCATCAATCATCACACAGCACCTTTCGAGTTATTTTTTACATAATTTGCATATGTATCACATGTGCTTGTAGGTTCACTTGAATGAAAAAGGGTTGCAATAATAGTGTCCCCAAGACTAAGCCTCATGTATTACAACCATCTTAGCATGTATATGATAAATAAACCAAAAATTCCTCACCACTTTAAATGCACTACAAACAAGAAAAATGTCAATAATTCCTTGGACAGTATGTCACATGCGTGATTTAATTGTATAATTTAAAGAATTAAATGGATTATTACTGATTCGACTTTATTTTGTACCGGTATACAAAATAAAGTGATACATGCATCTTCCTGCAATCTTCAGTAAGGATGCCACTTCTCTCATAATGTAGTATCTCTACACTATGATCATAAAACAAGGACAACTGACATCTCGAACATTAATGCTGCGGTATTTAAACAGACTGACAAAGCCCAGTAAGGCAGCATGGTATGTTGTAATTGCCACAAGATGTTAACAAGAATTCTTTCTCATCCAAAACTTCTAAATTAACAGTTATTCATAAAGCCAATATTGCACAGTTTGAAACATCCCAAGAGAATTAACAACCATGTAATTACATAACATGGGGCCTACATCTACAACTGTCCAGCTACTTGGCTGTTCCAGACGATGTTAACTGACATGTATTTATAGAGAACCTTCTAAATCACGGGTTGACTTGGCAGCCATTTTGCTTCACTCGGACAATAGCATGGGTGACAGATTTTTGTTTAGAAAATTTCAGACAATTCAACACTCCGCTACCGTTCAGATCTAGCCTCTACAGGTTTAAATTCTGGCCAGGCGATCTGTTTTCCCATAGCAAGGTAGCATTTCCGCAACTGGTCGCCGATTTGAAAGCGATCATGGTTAAGATTACACCTTGTAATAGGATCGTGGGTCATCCAGACGGCGGTGTTTTACGGTCTCCCGAGGCCGAGACCTCGGCCTAAGCGGCCAGATGTTCCCCGAGAGCCTCCGTACGGCCGAATGACGTACCGTCTATCACCACGCTTGTTTGCCTGAAAACTCGGCCTCAAATCCACAAAATTTACAATGCATATCACCACGAAGTAAGAATAAGACTATATTACCTTCACATACATTCAGCACAGGTCTGTCTGTCAGAAATCTGTCCCGAATTGGTTAATAATCCCATCGCTCCTCGCGTACCACCTCTCTCGTCGCAGTCATGCTGCCTATTGACACCGAGTAAATGGCCCAGACGGCTTGTGCCGAATCACTCAGACACCTCCGCGGCACTCGCACAGGTAACAACTCTAAGGCGTATATCTGCGGATTTTCAACGTGTGTAACTTGGATAGATATACGCAAGAAATGTAATATATTTACAGAAGTCTAGCTGTAAAGGGCTTCGGTGGACATTCAGTAAAGTAGTCCGGCGGCCGTCAGCAGGCAATGTACTACTTGAACGTTGACAGACAGATTGGTTCATGTTCAATGTTTACAGTTAGGCGGAAGGATCTATGACGAAATTACCCGCCTACTGTTAAAACCTGGTTAACTTTGGGCGGACGTGCCGATGATGTCAGCGAATAAGCGTGATACTTCACCAATGTTCGAGAAAGCGTCTTATTAAACATAAACGACCCGAAAATATGTTAAAAATTTTAATGCAATAAAATAAAACAAAGTTTTAGAAATATATAAGCAGGCATACTCATAGGCCTATTTGTCAATTATAGGCCTACGGGCCTATCTGAAAATGTAAGCTTTCATGCAAATTTCATGAAAACAGAATGGGCTTTAACCAGCCTTACAATAACTAAACTCAACACTGAAACTTAATCATAGGTTGTTTGTTTCCAATCAGACGAACAGACCTCCAGTTTTCTGTATGTCATCAGTACTAGTGTAAAATTTCAACCCTCGTTTGCACGGCTCAAATCTCCAACACCTCTGACGAAATTAATGATCAGTCAGACTTTATTTATTTATTCATTCTGGTAGCTTAGGCTATATACATATCGGTAGGCCTACTTCCCTTTACAACTGCAGGAAACACAACATTCTCTCTCTTACATGTAAACCTATTCACTCATCCATTCACACATTCCTTAGAAACGATAACCTATTTCCAATTTAATCATTATAGACCTACACATTTCGTCCATTCATTAATAAATTTATCCGATTTCACTTCAGTTGTCTACGCAGACGGTTTTATTTCTTCAAATTTCCTGATGTCTTATTGTGACATAGCTAGCCTTACAGACACCTGCGTTACACATAATCTTTGCAGGCGTCTAAGTCTTATAGCCTACGACCTCACTGATACATCCCTAGGCTATATATTACTTTGATCCATATTTAATGAGAAACTGTTAGACAATTAGATAATAATCAGATAAAACGACTGAATATGAACACAGATTATACATGTATTTTGGATACATAAAGAGAAACAGATTTGATAAATCTTTCGCGTCCAAAAGCACCGCGAAAGCGTAAATTTATTCACAAGACATACATACCCGGTACTCGATGCCAGTGCCAGCCTATCGGTATATACAGGAATGCTCATATGCGACGAAAGAAACTTTCGAGTACAAGTACATACATATAGAGCAGCCTATACACTCCTGTACTGGAATGACAATAGATCAGCCGGTACAGAACTTTCTTGTGCTCCGTTTTGATTTTAATACTACAACCCTATACGTGCTATATACAGTGTATCACCCTTATTCTCTAGACTGCACATTCACACTTCTGTCACTGCCTATATAAGTGTATATGTCTATATAAGCAAATGTCTTCGCTGTTGCATGACAGATCTCAGTCCCGTTCATATCTGCGTAAAGTAGGGCAGGTCTGTAGTGTTAAGGGAATGATGAATGAATGGGCGGAAAACGCGCGTGAATACCGCGATCATGTCAATGAGACGAGCTGAGGTGGTGGGAGACAGAAACCAGTGTAGGCTTTTACATGCGCCACAGGTCTTCTCGAACAATCTAGATATACAGGCAGATGAAGACGCCGGTGTGTAGCCCTGAACGAGGAAATGTCATTATACAAAGTAAGTTTTAAAGTAAGTGTTCGTGTTACAGAATACTGAGCAGCTCGTTTACGCAGCGTGGTAAGTGTTTTGGGAAGACTTAGCGCCAAGCCGTTCATGTTGAGCGCGAGCCAATCGCAACGCGCCTCTCGTTTCATTCAAACCTTTGCATTATTGTATTAGGCTAAGTATGCGCGGGGATCTGGTGCACCTCCATGCAAATCATTATACCAGTTATTTGAAGAAAAAAAAGAAGCGCATAACACACACACGTATATCCATGCATATACCTAAAGTGTAGGCCTATAATGTTTTGTATTTGCTCCAGATATCATTAAATTCGGTTAGTCCATACACTGCAAAATATGTGCAATGGTTCAAATTGTTACAAACACATATCGAACTTAATAATTCGACAAATACAACATTTGTATAAATGCAACCACACGCCATAGCAGTATAGGGCTCATTGTACATTTACAGTTAAAGACCCCTGATATATTAGCACCCTTAACTTATATTGTAGTGTATGTTTTGTGTTCCAGAACTGTGTATATACCATTGTAATAAGTGTAGAATAAGATTATTCCAAATACACAAACTGTCTCTTGGTTTACATGCTGTTGCCACAATATGACCGCAATGCTGTCAATCTGACCTTATACGGCTTAATCAGCAATTTCTTCATTCAAAAATATAACCATGGTAGGCCTACATACAGGTTAATGCACTGACTTCTACACTGGCGGATTTGGTCAAGAATTGCCCATAAGTATCACGTTATAATGTAACGAACCCATCATTTAGGGTATTTCTGTCACGTGTATCTTTCATTTTCTGTATCTTTGTAAAATTTAGCAGTTAAAACAAAATGATATATGAACTAAGAAATAGTTTCTTTAGACGGTATGTATAATTTGTACGTCCCTTAACTGTTTCCAGCTGCACACTTTCCCATACAAATCAATGATTGCGGTGGTAAAATGAAAAACTGCATTTTGTGCATTTTGTGGGGGGGGGGGGTGCACTTTGATTCTGTGTGCAGTAAATTGAAATCATGTTTCATCTGGCCAAAGCCACAGGTTGCTATTCATTGATTAACGGGAAGGTAGCACGCAATAAATACATTAACACTTTGGCCGAGATTGTCGTTTGTAGTCCCAGCGCTGCATTAACGCATGGCACATTCTATACACGCACTCTCTAGCGCGACAACTGTTTTTTTTTTATCTGTAGCCACATTCCACGTGCTATGATTTACCACTTCTACCAATTAAACCATTCGGTCGCTTTTCTAAGCAGCCACATTAATCTTTGGCTCCTGGAAATTTGGGTTTCCCCAAGTACACCACGACTATAGCTCGTTCTCATGCACGCTTGCGCACAGACCTCAACGAACTCCCTTCACATGTTTGATCCAGTCTGTAACCATAAATGTAACCATATATCTCATCTGACAGCGGCTTTTCCAACTTCCATGTCTTCTCAATCCATTCCTCAGCAGTGGAGTTTGTCCCACACAAAGATTGACACTGCATGGGCGCCTTAGTCTACAACTAGACAGTGCATTCATGTACAAGTTTCTGAGTAAAAGCACTAGTGCATGTGGAAGTGTTTGGGTTAAAAGTTACGCTCATCCAACCGGACCCCACTCTGACATAGAGCCCGGCAAATGCTCCTATGTCTCCCACAAGGGAAATTAATATCTGTAAAACGCCCTGCTGTTTGGTATACACCGAATTCACAAATCACCTGGGTTTAAAAAATGCCACAGTATGTGCTGGTTGTTTCAAACTTTCTTCCAATGAGTCTTTCCGTAAGGTCTTGTTTCGCTTTTTTCTTTCTGTTTATGCCTTCAAATATAAGGACAGTTCATTGAATTTCGTTGTGAACAGTTTATTTATAAAACAACCAGCGCGTCTCCTCCTGACCAATGGGATTGCACGCCCGAGTCCGACCGCGTCTTTAAGGTATAAAAACACTAATAAATAGCCTTACTATTTGTGTAGTAATTTCACAAAGACCACCCTCCTAAAACTGTATTCCCTAATTTTTATTGGCCCAAATGACACATACTGTCCAATAACTAGATGCCTGGCTAGAACATATCCAAATATCATCAGGAGTTGACCACCATTTTCTCAAAATAAATCAGCTGGAATGCAGGTACTAGCGCCCTATCGCCATAGAAACAGGGTGTGGGAGGCACTTGCTCATTGGATGATATTTTTCTATGTTTAATTGTAGCCACAAGTAATGGACTTTTTTTTCAACCATTATTTGTCATAGTTTATACCCGCAAAATTACCTGGCAGTACTTCAACACACTTCAGAGATACAGCCAATCCCTACCCTTCCCCACCATTTTCTGTGCGCCTGAATCTTGCATACAAAATCGAATTAGTGTTTTTGTACCTTAAGTCAGGGGGTTTATCAGCAATTATCTGGCGAAAGGAGGTATCTATATGTATTTAAATTTCTGCTCATCATAGACTTAAATAAATAGCGTTGGCAATGGACGGTTTATAAGCTAGTTACATGCACGTCTTTCCTCAACCCACAGATTGCACTTAATTTATACCCTTGAACTACTTTAAGCTTTCAGCACCTGCACTGTATAGTCGTTCTTTACATGAGCACTACTTACACCTGTTCATGCGCTGAATTGTAAAAGGTACCGTACCACAAAACTGTAACCTATATGGTTTGCTGCAGGTGTGATGTCATATAGGCTCAGTGCTTGTTCGTTGTGTTTGAATAGATACGTATCACTCTGCAAGGGACTCTGACAACATGTTAATTTTTGACATCAACGATGTGTATACATTTTTAAGCGTAACGGTTTATATTTTAACGATATATGTTTTAACCGACACTTTCAAAACATATAGAAATATATAGTCCCTGACACGATGTCATGTACCTAACAGTTTCCACCAATGACTCGCACATGTGATGTCATCCAGCACGCAAGGCAATCAGGAGACTGGAAATTAAAACGGTATAGGCACTTACCATCGAAACTTGCAGAAAGGACCCAACAGATGGTATTCAAGTATTGGTATGACAGCCTTGATTTCAGTAAAGGTTTACAGTACAAGATTTCCTGGTTTAAAACATAAAAGACAAAATTTTTAATGATATTTAATTCTTATTATATTTTCAGTGTCTGCTTGCAGAAACAAATCATCGCGTGCATGGTGTGAGCCTCCAACCTTTGCCCCAATATAAGTGGATGCAAATTTGTAAACACGGAAGTGTATGTATTGTGTTATCCGCTTATAGCGCAGGTGGAACTGAAAAAGTTAACAAACAAAACGAAAAAGTAACAAAACGATGCAGATGTCACAAATGGATTCATTCTAAAATTCCTTTTTTTCATCAGTTAATGGACACCGGTGAAATGAAAGGATCGACATTGCTATTTCCTCATCTTACCTGCAGTGGCCTATATATCGTCTTTATAGGGTGCCGTATTTCTTGTTTTCCATATGAACAACGCTCATAAAGCGTCTTTTGGAAGCAAAAATCCATAACCACGCAACGTCAGTTGTTTATCTAAGCTAAGATAAATTTACAAAAAATTATAATTATAAAGTATATATGTCAACAATACAAACCACGTTTATGATAGGAGGCATGAATTCTGGTGTATTGTCATTGGTTAACACTTCAACTTCAACAACACATAACAGTTAATTAAACAGACAATATCCAGTTCATGTATTTCTTTAAATATTTGATCGGTGTTTCACGCCGTACTCAAGAATATTTCATTTATACGACGGTCAGCATTATGGTGAGAGGAAACCGCGCAGAGCCTGTTGGAAACCCATGACTGCTAGGTTGCTGCTGTTCGGACCTTCCCACTTACGACCGGAGAGGGGGCCCAGTTTGAGCTGGACTTGAACTCACATGTAGCGACCGCATTGGTGAGAGGTACCTGGGTCATCACCCCGCGCTGGCGCCCTACCTCGCACGGAGGTCCCCATCAAATTCATGGACAACATACCAAAAGAATATAATGTTAAAATAAAGAGGCAAAAATATTATTTATATTTTCACTTTCTCTCTGTGAAAAACACTGATATGTGCTCTATGTGCCTGCATCTGCAACATTAAGCGAAAAGTTCTCATCTGTCCTAAACATACTACACATAATCTGTGCACAGTCGCTATTCTTCATAGTATTTTACATATAAATCACCTAAAGAAAACAGCCGTGTTCTGCTGATTAGCCAAAGACTTAATTAATCCTAAAGACACATGTGTTGCTCAGATCTCTGCCATTTGGACCATGAAGGATGCACATAAATGGCCTCTCTAATTTACATCAGCGCGCACTCCGTATAGAAGATGAATGGAGCGATATAATGAATGGGCGCGCATTAATTGGCAGTCTGGGCACAGAAGGGACCTATTGTTGAGGACAACGGTTATATTAATGCACAAGATGGATGAGGCTGACGAAGACTGTGACAGCCGCGTACGTCTTATAAACAACCAAAAACAAGTATGAAGAAGCAATCCACACCAAGGACAGCTTTTCCATTCATAAATCTTTTTGACCATTTTTTCCTTCTCTAAAAACACATACACAACTAATAAGTTTGTTAAGGTTATCTCGACCCATAGGCGCATGTCTGCATATTCTTACACGGTTTCTTGCCAAGCAATGCGATTATACCCCATTGTACTTTTTAGAGGAAATGTGTACAAAAGCTAATTAAATGCTAAAAGCAAAACATAATGATCACGATTATGTACCTGAACCCTGGGCAAACTTTTTGGGCACCAGACAGGCAACCTTATAGCCTTTGTAGAAAATAGACACTGCAAAACATATGCATATACAAAGCGTCGAACTGAGGTTACAAGAAGAGTGATATTCAGTAAAAATTAAAATGAGAAAAATGAGAAAACTAAATGAGAACGGTGGACATGCAGCTCAAAATAGAGAGACATGTACGACTATTTGTCAAGCAGATGGAATAATCGATTTTGGAAAAGCCCTGCCTTGTTCATGTGACAAGAGCGTTGTTCTCGATACAGCCAACCGACCTCTGACCAATGCTGGTATAACCTCCAGCCTAGTTCTCGAGATAGCCAATCGGACTCTGACCATTTCCGGCACAGGCTCGAGCGTTCTTCTCGACACAGCCAATCGACCTCCGACCAGTGCTGACACAGGCTCGAGCGTTGTTCTCTACACAGCTAATCGGTCTCCGACCAATGCTGTCACAAGCTCGAGCGTTTTCCTCGATACAGCCAATCGGCCTCTGACTAATGCTGGTAGAGACTCGAGCGTTGTTCTTGATGCAGCCAATCGGCCTCTGGCCAATGTTGGCGCAGGCTCAAATCCAGGTCTTGCCGTTTTGACTGCGGTTTTAAGTCAGGAGGCTGGCCAGTCACCTGTGAATGTTATACTCCTGGCAATGAGGATGCTCCCACCTGTAGACCTGTGTGCCATTGTATATAAGTGAACAATATTTATAGCAGGGCGTTAAACATGTACCAGGGAAATATAAAAGTAATTCGTACGGACAAATGATGTCTTAAAGGGACATGGTCGCCAAAATAGTAGGTATTTTTGAATTATTATGGAATGACATGAGTATTAGGTATTTTTCTCAAAGAGCAAAGCTACAAGCTTTTCGTTAATCCCACCACCAGCATTGCACGTCAAGTGAATGTTTAAAAATAACCAAAAAAAAAGTCTGCCAGAATATTTAAATGAAGGGCTGTGGAAATGGAGCATGCGCACATCGCTAGGTAAACTTAATTTGTAAATAAAACGTGGACACGCGTAAAAGAAAGACTTACGGCTCTCTCGTAACAGGATCAGCCAAAAAGAGACGTAAAAGAGAGTTCAGCAGGTTGACAAGCAAGTCTAGAGTTGTAATTGGTGGCCAGTTGTCGCAGAACCCCTGTTCTATGGGTGAGTGCCCAATGCTGTTTAAGCTGCTGTATTCTATATATCTATGTGTATCAAAATTCGAAATTATCCGAGTTCGTGTAGACAATATCGACCGATCCCGCACGCCTGCAGTCGTTTCGGTTGAATATTAATGAGGCAAAATGGCCCACCCTCCTTGTGTTGAATTCGAATAACGACAGAACTTCTCTGGATTCGTGCAAGTTACATAAGCTGTAACAAATAGTTACATTGACTTTCACGGAGCCCGTTGCCTGTAAGTATGTGATGTACGCTACAGCAGTGAGGTGGGGGGAGGGGGGGGGCTGTACATGGCGTGATATACAAGATAAGGGAATAGTGGTATAGCCCTACAGGTCAAATCCGTTATATCAGTGGTGCAACTAGATATATACTCGCATGACTGGGTTAATACATAGAGAGAAGGTCTGCCCGGTGAATATACGACAAGCTTGTAATAGACCGACCGTGAATCACACACCAAGAGCTTATGTGTATGCACCTAAATACTTGGCTGCAAAACTTTTAGAGTTATACGAAATTCTAATAATAGTAAATATAATTCATGGCACGAGGAGCTATTGCAAAGGATCTGTGTACTTGTGTGAAATATCCAACGTTGCTACGCCCTGATTGATGTTTTTCGACTAAGTTATACAGTGACATTTGAAAATGCTTTTGATATGTTGATATGACTTCCACTTACGGCACTTTCAGGTAAATAGACTCGAGTGCCCACATTCGGCTTTTCTTTTGTGTGTTCATAATTCAGTTACATTTTAATGCACAGGTTAAAGGTGCATTTAAACTCATTTTTGCAAAGAGTATATATAGGCATTTGTGTCATAAATGTATCTTTTATTGTGGCTGTTCAAACCACATTGTCCTCAACCCAATCTGATTGTTATACGCCGCTCCCGTTAGCATTGCATCTTTACATACCACCTATGAAAGATGTTCGTGAGTGAATAGCGATTACTTTGGGCAGATTGCGTTGTGTCACCTATAGCGAAGAGCAATCAGAGCATTTGATATGTTGAAAGAATCATTGATGCGTGCATACATTGTCCCAGTATTTCATTTCAAATTGTGTGATTATGAATATTATTCATTATTTAGGAATTATCACCTGACAAAATTTTTGTATGAATGTTATGTTCGTGTAGAAAACAACTTTTAGTTACACATGTAGTTCCATCGCGGATATGTATATAGTCTGTCAAAAATTTCACCTTTTAACATCTGTTTTGTTAAAAGGCAGATAATTAATTTACTTCCCTGTCATTATCAGCCAAGCCACACAACAAGAAAAAGCAGCGGAATCTCGTTCAACCTCGTCACCAAATCACAAGTGGGAACTCAAAGTGAACATTGGCGACATTTGTTATCACCAACATATCCTAACTATTTGCCTGCCTTTTCATGAGTCTGTTGGTAGGAATGCTACAGGAGAGTAAATCAAATGTGTGAAGCGTTATGACATACCTGCCAGCCAGTCAGCTGGACGGAAGACGTGTCCTGTCGCTCTTTAATGTTTCATGCATTTTGTAATCAATCAGGCCCGGGGCCGGCACCGCGAATAGTGTATCACACACAGGGCTTAGAAGCGAGCTCATCCTGTGTTCCTGCACCGATGCACCTGCTGAAATGCTGTTAGCAGTTCACCTGAATGGGGCCCGAATGAAATAATGACGCATAATCATTGCTGCTCTGTCAACATTCCCTGCCGATATGTGTACGGTTTGAGACCACGGCTGTGTAGGCTCAGTCCAGCGTGAAAGATGTACAGCTTGTATCATTTCCAAAAGTTTTACCACCTTGCACGAATTGGTGACGTTCTGTTCAATTTAGATTTCGGTTTGCAGTTGATTTGGTAGAAATTTTCATGAAATCTCGATCCTGTGTTTCTTCATGTGAAACCGTGGAAACAGGCACACACAGTGGTTCAAAGCATGTCCTTGAGCACCGAGAGTATGTTAGTAATACGTCCTTATAATGTACGTCTCTTTGGGACTTATTATTCTGAGGTTGCTAGTCAATGCCGTATACATTGGAATATTTTGTAAGTCTTCTTCGTAGGCTTGACAGCAACACAAGTTATCAATATGGAAAATATACGAAAACTGCTAAAAAGGCCACCGCAAATAACCGTTTAAGCACAGCATGTAGACGTGCTTAATCTATTCAATATCACTAAAGGGTTAAGGCTCGCACCATATGACAGGAAAAAGGGACGCCATTACCATAGTGGTTAAATGTTCGTAACACAGACCCACGGGGTTATTGTTTTTTCATGTCCAGATTATTTCATTCTCCATGTCACTGAAATACACCTCAAAATTCACCTCAACAATTCGGGTGAATTCTGCTTAGGTGCATTTGCATATTCTATATTTTCATTCCTTCGTCTTTACAGTTATTTCGCCAAGAGCTTTCGCTGCGTCGTCCATTGTGCATAATAATCATTTTGGGAGTTATCCACAACCCCGGTTTGTGTTCATTTTTTAACCGCGATGAGCTTGTTTTGGGGTATATACTACAATACATTTCCCCGACCCCCACACTTCCGGCGAGTTTGTTGGCAGCTTGCCGCTTCTGAACGCCCTGAACCTTTTGACCTGTTTCGTTTTACAAAAGATAACCAATCCTTATAAATCTCACACACAGAAGATTACATTTAAACCTGATACTACCATTACACCCGGGGTTATCAAGTGCAACGATCCAGTAATACCCTGGTGTACCACAGGTAAATATGTATATACTGTAGGACTATATACACAAAAAGCAGTTAAACAGATAGCCTAAATTATCATATGGGGGCCTCCGTGGCTCAGTCGGTTAGCCCGCTATCGCAGGACAATGACCGGAAGCCTCCCACCAATGCGGTCTCTGTGAGTTCAAGTCCAGCTCCTGCTGGCTTCCTCTCCGGCTGTAAGTGGGAAGGTCTGCCAGCAACCTGCGGATGGTCGTGGGATTCCCCCGGTCTCTGCCCGGTTTCCTCCCACCATAATGCTGGCCGCCGTCGTGTAAGTGAAATATTCTTGAGTACGGCGTAAAACACCAATCAAATAAATAAATAAATAAAATTTTGGTATCTCTGTGGTTGCTAATGACAAGTCCAACTTGACCACTATGACTGACCATTACCCTCCTCAACAATGAGACCTAAACTAAATTGAATAAATGAATGACTGAAAGTACTGATGAATGAATGTATGATTGCATGAATGAACACATGAATGATTTTGTCTTATAACGCGTCATCGGCAGTATTACCGCCGTATCTTGAACATGAAACGTGGCATTAAATTAACTGGGTAGAGTCTAGCGTTTGTTTTTGAAATCAAATAAGTTGTGTAAATTATGGCATGTTCAAAATTTAGAAGTCTGAAAAGTAAAAATTTATGACATTTTAGAACTCTAATGAATAGCTCTTGAACAACGCTTTGGAGTCACCTGATTTCTCTTAGCTTTGAAAGCCTCCATTATGAGAGTGCATGGGGAAGTCTAGAAGCAGACACCCTTAGAGACGCACAGAGACTTGTTACATTTTCCCCACTCGGTCTAATCAATACATTGCTGTACGTTATGTTGACATGGCTACACTTTCGGCAGCCTCACACACGGTGCGGGGTATCACAGGGAAGACAAAGTGTATGCACGGGGCTCCGGTGCACGTCTAGTCGAAAGATCTTCCCCTTTCGTTATCCGTGATGTCGTAAATTATACATTGTATGTCTCGTGATGTACAATGTAGCGGAAGAATAGATTCCATTCAGTTTACATAGTTCATGATGTGCTGTAGCAGAGCTGTATATGTGCAGTGTGTGGTTCATAAATTATACAAACTTTAGCAGAGCTGTATATTTGCAGTGTTATATGTTCATAAATTTTACAAACTTTAGCTGACGTGTATATGTGCACAGTTTGGTTCATATATAATACAAACTTTAACAGAGGTGTATATGTGCAGTGTTTGGTTCACAAATCATATTAACTCTACCAGAGGTGTACATAGGTGCGGTGTTTGGTTCATAAATTATATAAACTCCAGTAGAACTGTATATGTGCAGTGTTTGGTTCATAAATTATACAAACTTTAGCAGAGGTGTATATGTGTATGTACAGTAAAGATTCTTGGGTATATGTACTTATATCTGGACAACTGGTTCCAGGCTGTATGCGTGGAGCTGTGCTGTTCGTAAAGCATATGGCCGTATTCACCTCATTACCATATTTCAATCCAAATGTCACCAGAGATGCCCCGATGTCTTATACTCTGTTTATCAGTCATAGAAACTGTGTTTTGTCAACTGTGGATCTCCTGTCCTTGTTAATTTACAATCAATATTTAACCATCTAGCCCTGGATCCGTTGCGAAGTCACCCTGGGAGTGTGTTTGGGCAAACCATTTGAACTTTCAGAGCCGTTTAAATGGAAACTACAAAACACGTCTGTGCTAAGATTACAGTGATGGCCTGTATAATATACCATTTGGAGCAATTTTGTCAGCGATAAAGATCGTTTCCTAATAGTCCATTTGAAAAACAGGAGATCGATTCTAAAGACTGGAGCCGATTACATAGAAAGAGGATGTCAGTGTAAACACAATCTCACGTGGATGACCCGACGAGATTGCTGACGACAGCGATCTCAGAATTGCGTGATCTGTTTACAGTCAATTAAATGAAATCTCGCGAATCTCAGATTGGGTGGAAAATGTTATCGCTTTCGGAGGAGCGGCGTATAATAATGTTAACACACTTAAGTGATTCCCAAGTGCTTTATGGTCATTCATAGATACGCGAGAAGAGCATTACGTGTATATCCCGTCGTTAAGGAAATGAGAGACAGGATATATCTACTTACATTTGGAAAACCGCCTTGTATCATTGACGTTCTGGGACCACCGGCGTTCAATGGCAACTTTCCCACACACAGGACTGAATCGCTCACCAGCAAAGCTCCGAAACTTCGGCGGTATAAACATGTGGAAAGCACTTTCGTCTTCAAAAACATGTCAGATAAAACGTAAATGGGATCTATTAGTATCTTCTCTCTTGCCCAATTTCTTCACTCTATATGTAAGGGCTACAGCCCTCTTTGGCAAGAAAATGATAACCGTCTTAAATTCTCAATTTTTAAAACATAAAACATTAAAGCAACAACAAATTTTAAAGTCCATATTTGAAATGTCATACTGACATTGGAACTTTGTACACTTCACATTATAGAAATACTCGAATTTCTGATTAGCAACGTCTACGTGCATGGAATTCGGCGGTGCTATACATCAACAACATATTGGTATCTTTTGGATACTAACTGCGCTCCCCAGACGTTTGCTCCTTCGCATATAATTATGACTAACCGCAGAGAGTGTACTAACATCCACGGTTTCAGTCTATGTCTTAAAACATTGTATAACTGAAACGCTTCCGTTCAAATGTTGTTAGATTTTGCCATACATACTAACTAACTGTCTCAATATCACCAGTATAAATATATATGAACACTTACAGTGAAAAGCGTAACTGAGATATTTTTGTACCTTTTCTTGCAGGTTATATTGTGTATAATATAAATACAGACATTTCTGAGTTAAAGTTGAGGATCGTGTACTGGATTTAACGCATCGGTTATTACAAGGACTGACTCGGTGGCCTGGTGGTTAGAGCGTCCGCCTCGAGGGCGGGACATCCGGGATCAATCCCCATTCGGGTCGTTCCACAGACTTGGCGCTCGGCAATAGGAGGTCGGACTCAAAATGCCACAAGGAGACACAGCATATCTACATTCTGAGGACTCTTCATCATATGACTGAAAGTGAACCCAAGCATACATCTATCCGACATCATTGAAAACTCAGGACTAATTCTACCGCCAGGTAACTATCATCCGTTATAATTATATGTATTTTAAGAGATTGTGAAGCTATTAATGAATCTAACATTTGTGAATTTGACTTTGGATATTACTTTACTGGTTGACTGCATAAACGGTGATTAGGATAATTCGCTTAGTTTTTAAATCAGTTGCTGTTCTCAAACCTATTCACCCCTGCATCTGAAATTGCTTTGAAAGGTATCTAATATCCATTAAACAATGTCCGTAAAATATCAAAATCTGACGTTTGAAACATTTTGAATAACTCTGAATTTAAGATGGTTATCTCTTTTTCTGGCTCATACTCCATGTTGCACCAGATTTATACACATTGTTGATGTGAAATGTTTTGTCGTTTTTTTATCAAGAGAAACTGACTGGCGGCGTGAAAGTGAAATGATCGAGATTGCAAAGATCAATACCAACCAATCAGTAAAAAACGGTCACATACACAGTTACACTACACAATTGGTTATGCAGTATATGTTGGCTTTCAGCCTTTGATTTAATGATAATAAAATGAAAGCATTAAACGACGGTGATTGTTTGCTTGTTTCAACTCTGTTTTGGTGACATCAGGACGGCACCACCTTGTAGCAGACCGGACCCGACGCCGGCACATTGTCATAAAGTACTGCCTCGTTGGATCACGACGCCTCACCAAGTCACATTATATTGACACTGTGAAGACCAGTACTCGGTCCACTCTTCCTATGCTGAGCCCAAAGGAGGTATTATCAAGGATTCGTAGGTAATACTGGATTGGGGACTGAACTTCCAATTTTGCGTTAGGAGGGGAATCTACTACTACGTCATGGAGAATGGTGAACGAGAAGTCGGCGGGGTTATAATATATGTGTGTATGTGCATTTATTTTCATTAAATCTGATTAAATAGAATTGTATTTACTTCAAGTCTGTTTTACAACTGTTAATATGGAAATGCATGTATCAGCAGCGGATATTGTTGACTATGAAGCAAAGTTATAGGTGATTAGCATTTGTAAATACTGTGCATGGCTTCTGATGACAGATCTAAGTATCGCTGTAGGCTTTTGATGTGTTTTTGTGTCCTACTGTATATTAGATTTACGTCTTAACTACTAGGAACTTTAAGGCATACACGTTTTAAGTGAGCTTAATATATCCCAATTGGACAAAATTCATGTGGGGGACAAAAAGCCATGCAGTTGATCCTGATTAACTGGGAATGAAAAAACTACTCAGGACAATCTCCTGCTTAATCTGGACACTGTTAACAAAGCTTGTAAAGCTTCTGTTAACAAAGTTAGATCTAGAAAACACGTCTGTACACAGATTCGTCTGTATGCTGGAAGACATCAGGCTTAACGTGCAGACTACGAGGACTGTCGCTGCACGTCTGACAGTGCACTTGCATTTACGTAACAGTTGTGGAACATTTGCCGCAGAGCTGTGAGCATGCTCAGTCATGGCGATGCGTGCAGGAGAATGCTTTGTCGTGCTGCTGATTTTGTTTGGATTGCGATAGCATTTTTCATGAATGAAAAAGTGTCAGACTGTTTTTTATCAGGAATGCAACGTCATGAATAGTATATCTATAGTTACACTGATAAACTGTCTGCAAGGATCAAGGCTGGACGCATTTAACCAAATTTAAAAGAGCAATCTTTCAATGTTTATCTAGAAATTAACTTGAACATCACCTGGATTTAAAGATTCCATTTCCTCTCGCTTGATTTGGCTGCATGTGGTTCAAGTTAGGCATTCTTTCAGTTAATCCTCCATTGAGTAAATGGAACTTTTTATTGTTATGCAAACCTCCCGCCTAATCTCTACAGCTTGATGTAGATCATACAACATCAGCTTGCTAAGCCAGCCACGACTCATTCGCTTATCCCGTTTAAAATCTAACTTTACAAAGACGTGTATCATATGGAAGAGTACAACATACAGGGTAAAACCAGAGCAAGTACAACAGTGTGATAGGTGTCAAATTCTAACACGTAACACAATGAAATATGGCCTTCTGTCAATTTACCTCGGTTACGGTGTTTGTTCTGTTTATGTACTCGCAACTGCAAGTAACAACTTACACGCTTCTAGCGCCACAGCTTAATCAGAATCATTTCTTTTTAATATGCTTTGACGTTAATTACAATTTATTAGACGTCACTGATCCACAGTTGCTCAAAACGCTGCGTTATCATCACTGCTGTGTGATCAAACAATGACATGAAATTTTTTTCAACACTTATACAGGTGTTAGTCTTTTGTAAAACTGGCCTTACTATTTCATGGCTGTGAGAAACAATCCTACAAGTCAGCTTGATGCTCCATACGGTTTGGAACAGTCCTGGTTGCTGTTACATACGGCTTGTTATCTTCAAACCTGTCACAACTCCCAACTGAAGCTCAGGGGCTGGGTTCTTGTCTGGCCTTTGGGGATAATACACGTAATATATCAAAGACATCCAAAACTACATCACGTGCAGGGAAATAACCTTTTGGTTACATATCAACAAGTAAAAGCGGAAGTGTCACTTTTTCAATGGAGAATTTGAAAACTTGAACATGGGTGTTCATTAAAGACTCGATTTTTCTCCAAAACACCGCTCTTCAGATAAGGGGTGAAGTTCCACCACATCATCGATAAGAGCGAATTGATACGCTTGTACTGGTGCCATATTACAAAAAGCAGTTCGATCAAATTGTCAGACTCATTCAAGATTTGAAATTCAAGCGGGCAGTTTGAGTGGACATTTATTTCGTTTCGACTTGATATAATGCAGAAGGGGTTACTCTTACGATGACATGACTCCACGTTATGGAGGTAGACGCCACGATCCTAAACTGGAGTGACGTGATCTGAGGAATCAATCCGCTCTTCCTGTTTATACAGAGTGAGGAAAAGGGCATTAAAACCAAAAAGATATAATCGCACAGTGTTGGAACACTTCAAAATACCAAATTTACATTATATAGTAAACTACTTCGATGTCACAACACTCAGCCGATAAGGAACGTGTACATACTTTCCATCTTCCATAAATTTTTGCGTTTTCTCCCAGAAGCAAAAATACGCATGGCACAGCCATGCATTTTTGTTTTGTCAGACTGTTCAAGATGTTTGTCTCTTAATCCCTGGAACTCACTATGTGTTGGATCAATCACAGACTTGGACGTGGAATTTGATAGATATAGATTTCCAAGCGTCCAGTGTCATTGAACCGTCTTGTCAAGAGACGGGCGACAACTCTCATATGGCCGTTCACGTGGTCTTACATGAAACTCCTTGAAGCTCTGTAGCCTTAAACCATACGATATGTATGGAATATAGCAACTTTTGAGATAAAAATGTGAGTTAAAATATGTGTGCCACACGGGGATAACAGACAGGAAGTTGTTTTACCGTGGGCACACCGGTTTTTCTGAACTTAGGCCTATACGATATAAAAGACTACTGCACAGAGAGTACAACCAGAGCAGCGACAACAGTGTGATATTTGGCAAATGGTCACGCGTTAATAGTGAAATCCGGCCTCTTGTCGATTTACCTCAGTAAAATCTGTTCTTTTAAATGTTTAGGAAGTAACAACTTGCAAGCCTCCTGGCACCATGGCTTAAGCAGAATTAGGTAAAAAAAATATTACTGTGATGTTAAATGCAATTTATTAGATGTCACTGATCGAGAATTACTCAGAATTACTCTAGAATCTGGAAAATACTATGTTTTCATCACATTTAACACATGTATAAACAATAACACGAAAATAACGCAAAGGAACCAGGTCTCGGAGATGCTTAGTCCAGCAGAAGAATCCCAGCAGGAACACAATATTAAAGACTACAGCGCAACGGTACCAAACTCTGACAATTCTTAGGTATTGAGCTAAGCATCTATTTAATAAATACACAAAAAGCAAGTTTAACATTCCCTGCTGGATGTATTCGATTTACAAAATTTACAGTTAGATTTGAATCTTGAATCTATTCCAATTCTTATCCTCGGGCGTGAATTTAAGACTGAATCGTGTAAGTAAAAAAGAGGAAATATACTGGACAATGGCAATATAATTAATTACGCATGCTTGTATGTTAAAATCTGAACAAAGCCTGACGGACGACAGTGCTGTTGTCGTTCAAGCCGAAGTGACCTGAATTCAAACCGGACTGGCTAACAATCCGGTCAATTAAACATTGTGCGAGATACTTCATTCTTACATATCCTGCAGCCAAAAGGGTTATTCATGGAAGCATTCCTGTCACAAAACAAGGGTGTTTTGTGCCTCTTCTAACGCTTTGAGAATGATGGGGACATTATAGATGACAGCTTAATGTGTTAAAAGAGGGGAAAAGCGCAAATGTGACGTGTGAACGAGATGACAATTAAGCGGTGAAAGCGGCTGTGTATATTGGTGTTGTTATAAATGTCATTCGTCACTCACTACTAGACATTTCTTCCACAAATGAGAGATGAGTCAGTAAGTGTCACTGTCCCGAGCGCTCTACCAGCCATTTCATAGTCGCACTAGAGTAAAAGTAATCCAAGCAAGGGTCGTCGTATATTGCATATTAAGCTGAAAACACGAACTACCCTGTTTGTGAATCCGGCTGATTTGGTTCTGCGCCATGTACAGCGACTGAATTTAAATCATGTGTAAAATACTCCAGTGAATAAAGTCCTAAGACGATGTTTTCAGTCACCTATGTAGTCCCATCACACCTGCTGTCTGGGGAAAATTTGTTATTCACATTATTTTACCAGCTAAATGCACACTTGTTGTCAAACAATGGTCAAAGTATTCAAGACTGTCATCGTTCGGTCAAAGCTAAAGTGCTGTTGTGAAGCCTACTCTTTCAGGCCTGTCCTCAACGGATTGGTCAGAGGGTCCTTGAAGTCCTAGGGTTGAGGTCAGCCGAACAAAATCATAGCAAAGTTCGCGTTGTTTTCGTAATAAGGGCTGAATTTAGTAGACAGTCACATACTAAATTCTTCATTGGCTGAATGGTGAATGGCGACAATGGTGAATTAGGATCCAGGCTGTGTAGTCTATATTGTTCGTTCCACTCTTTGCGATCATGACTTATGGATAATTAGGTAATGTAATACTCACGTATGGCAGGAGGACAATGCTCAATCCGTCAGGGATCCGAGTGGAAAAGCTACGGCGTTGTCGAGAGTAGCACTGATTTGCATGCACCCTGAAGCAGCACAGTACAACATCATGTGTTTCATACACAAGCCAGGAAAATGGAAAATTCCAAGTTCTTTCACCTCCACAGGAATAGATCATAGTAATATGCATAGCTAAGATGCTTGTTTTTGGCGTCATTCAGACGAGAAATTGGTTCACTTCCAGCTTTGAAAATGTTTTTCTTGAGATTCCTATACCTTTATAGGGACCGATCGTGGCCACGGTTAAGATGCCTGTTTCCTAATCACTTAGACAGGTCCTGATTCAATCCCTGGCTCGGGCATGAAATGTGCGAAATTCTCCCAACCCCGGCTATTATTTGGGCCTTGGTGTCACTGTGTGATCGATCTCGATCGTTGGTCATTTTGCCTGGTTTTATAGGAAATTAGGACAGGTGATCACTTGCCTTCCATCTGTATGGCTGGATTCGCCGTGTGTGGTGAGCTCGTGCGTCACACACGCACGGGAAAGTTTGTCAGTGACTTCTCAAAGGCCAGTGGTTTGATAGTTTAATAGTTTAAAGTAGAGAATAATAATTTTACACATGCATGCCCGGTATTCCCGTCCTTGAACAGGTATGTCAATCATCAAAGAAAAACAATCCTCTTTTGTCATTTAGTATAAAAATTACAATGAAAATTGCATTTCTTTTCATGGTAAAATGGCATGTTTTCCGTCATTGTTACATATATATAGTTCATTCATAATTGCCATCAAAAATATTTATTTACGTATTTATTTATTTGCTTCAGGGTAATGGTCAGTCATAACGGTCAAGTCTGACTTGTCATTAGCAACCTTGGAGATACCAAAATTTTACTTTGTATACTTGTCTTTATATTATACTTGTATAGAGATGTAATTCCGATAAACAAAAGCTAGACTACAGAATAATTCCATGCTTCATATTACCCCACTATTTTGCAAAGATCCGCTGTATAAGGTACCAGGTGGGCGTGGTCGACTGGTATAAAGCGTTTGCTCTCCAAGCCCGAATTCACCTCAGGCATGAGTTCAGTCCCATTTTCTGTGAGCGAATTTTCAGTCTCATTTTTATGCTACATGGGCCTTAATGGTGGCAAACGTTCCACCCAGGTGAGACGATTCACCACTAGTTGGGTTTCCTTATCCCGGGCAGCCCATTTCACACTTCGCCTAAAACCAGTCTTCTTTGTATACGAGAGAAAAAATTCTTGAATCTGGTGTTAGGTGTCAAACAAATAAATAAACAAATATAAAAATAAATGAAGGAAGGCTAACAATTCGGAGATTCACCTTACTGAAACCACCATCCTGCCCATCTTTACACATATCATCGATAGTGGCGTATATCGTCGTCAAGGTAATTATAGCGTTCTCCATACGACCAATAATGGTCATACCTACATCACTGTTGCCTGGATGCACCTCATTTGAATATCATATTTCCCTACAATGCACGCGAGACTCGGGCGTAAGTTCACAAATTTTCCTAATCCACTTTTGCACCAGTCAATCACTAATTTTTTAAATTTAAATCAATTATGATCATGGGAGTTTCCAACTATTTATGATAGATCCTGGTATATATATATATATATATATATATATATATGTATGCCAATCATTCTCTGCTTTCTCTGTTTCCGAATACTTTACAATTAATTTAGTTATAAAGTCAAAGAGAATACTGTTTCTTGTTTATGCGAATCGAAAATGAAATACTATTAAAGCTGGATTCGAACTGTTCATTTATTTATTTCACCGTTGTTTAACATCGCACTCAGGAATCATTCCCTAGAATAATGGTGGTCAGTATCATGAGGGGAGGAGGCCGGAGTGCCTGGAGAAAATAAGTTACTGATGAACTGTGTGACACACGCATATGTACAGCATATTGAGGGAAAGAGTAGTCTTCAACGAATGTCAGACTGCATTGACGGGATACAACCGTCACCAGATGCTTCAGGTCACCAAGGCTCCATGAACAATGAAAACGGCGAAACGGTACAAATTCTCTGTCTAAGGTCGGAGATGAACCCGTACCTCGTTTGTTCTTGCGATTAAAACACTAAAGCTGTTAACCACTTGGCCACCACTCGCTCCTGTAGGGTTTGACCTACACACACCCTTATATTAGGTGCAGTCCGTGCAATTTGATACTCTGTGGTCATTCAAATTTTTAGATGTGGTCAGTGCGGGTAAATACAGAATGCCACGAGCTGTTAGTCGTCTCAGAAAACTACCAGTTCATTGAATACTCAGTTCTTCAGGTGTGAATATATGTTTATTTCACATTAATATTTATAGCCGATATTGCTTACAAAAGAAAACCCACTGGGACCACACTATAGTTTGACGACAAATAACACGAACACAATGAAATTAGGAATAACTGAGAAGTAAATAACGTCTGTGTGTGACGTGCTGCAGTTCTACCAACTTGTGTTAGCCACAAAGCTAGCATATAAATGTACAAATAAATAAAGCAAGTTTGACTCACTGACCCGCATAAAGATTTATACCAATTCAAAGTCGAATTTTTTTCAAAAGCGAATCATAAGGCTCATGTAATATATCTTGTTTACGTCACACGCGATACGTCTTGCTTACGTCACACGCGATATGTCTTGCTTACGTCACACGTGATATATTTGGTTTACGTCACACATGATACGTCTGGTTTACGTCACACATGATACGTCTGGTTTACGTCACATCTGATACGTCAACTTAGGAGTAGAGATTTCAAACACGATTCCTCAATTTTCAATTTCTGGATCAAAGTTCTACGCAGTTTGACGTCATTTTACCCACTCCCTGATAACTTTGTAGGCAAAAGCTCAAAAAACCCTTTGCCCTTCTAACTTTTAAATTAACGTTTGGGTTACCAAGGCTCTAATACATTCACTCATTCAACGTTGGATATTACGTTATTGCTCAGCTTGCCTGGGAAATGATCACTGATTCTCGAGTCCTCAAAAGTGGTGAGAACTGTGAACAAGGTATTGAAATCTACCTGTCGAGTCCGAGTCGTAGTTGTGTCAGTTGCGTCTGCCAGGTTACAGAATGTAGCACAGGGAACATAATAACAGGTGCTAAAATCAAATCTGTGCAACACAAATAGTCATACAAAATTATAATACCTTCAGCGTACATTATAATAATACAATTTTTGTTACATTTTTGTATGTTTATGGCAATAATCAAGTTTGAGAAAGCATATTGGAATGTAACGCTGTCAATGGACACACCCCGCAATTCTTCAAACAAACATTCGTCCTTTAAAGGGATACATAATCGACACTGGTTGGCTGACAGTGGAGTAATGGCTTCGCCTGGAGTCACCTATCGCTCAGTTCAGCCAATCAGGGACGAGTCTGTGTGCCTTTCAATGGTAAACAACTTCACATGAATAATGGAAAGCAATAAAATACTAGGACTGTATTTAAGAGTTGTCCGATATATGGTCAAAACTGCCCTTGTACACGTATACACGTAAGAATGGAAGCTTAAAAAAACAGTCCAAATTCCTACAATGTCACCAGGATATGTGCATGACTTGTTATAGTCAACTAATAACGATATACAATGTATCATAACTTCAAATATACAAATGGCGTTCAGAAAGCAAGAGAGTGAGACAAACAAATCGATACCGAATTAAAACAGAGATGCTTCAATCCCTGCAAATTGTATCTGAATATAAAAGACATCAACAACCAGCCAAGCCATAAGAAACCACGTAAGGCATGCAAGTACAAATAAGACTTCATCTGCGCCGCACTGAACACAATTAGAAGTCCATTCCAATAAATTAGTCACCGAATTAAATTAATCCAGTTATCGTTTTTTTCCAAAAGGTTTGACACAAAATAAACCAATCCGTACTTAACAACACGTCAGAGATTCACGTTATGAACCTGTGAACCACATCAATCAACCACTAAATTAGGACATCATCAATGTAGCAGAGCCAGTCGGCGAAACGCTAAATGTAGAGCTCTGTGCTAAAAACCTACCCAGCCACGTAAGAAAACAATGAAAAAAATCAATCACGAAAGATATTGCCATAAATTACCAGCTGAGTATGTTGGCAGTTTCTTTGAACTGAATAATAATTTTTTATCAATGCCCTAATGAAGTGAATAGCAGTAATAATGACCAAACGAAGCGTTTACTCATGTTCCTCAAACTAATAATGCAACTAAGAGCTTCATTCGTGCTTTTCCTGACATTATCTGTATTCAAACAAATCAATGACAACAAAAGAAAGAACCTGTCATTCAGTGCGCTGTGTAATAATGAAACAGATATTTGCATACTTTTAAATACCTTCCTCAGACATCAGCATACTTTAGAATATCTTCCTCAACCTTACACGCTGTCTATAATCCTCGTACAAAAGTCAATAAAAAAAAAAAGCCTCGGTTATCGACTCCGGGCTCTTTTACAGTCATCTTGTTTTACTGTATTTTGACGGATTTCCGGTTGTTTTGGGCATAAGTCAGCCAATTTCCTTTGTAGTTCCACGGGGTCGGGAAGGTCCCCCTGTCATCTTCATCCGTCCTCTGCATCATTCGGTTCCAGAGAACGGCCATGACGGCAAACGGCAGTACGACCCAGATGCCGTTGGGGATGGCGAGGATGAAAATCTCCTCCCAGAATTCATTCCCCTTCCGGAAGTTGTGTCCTCCGCAGATCTCGGCCAGCATCAGGAAGTACATGACGGTTTTCCAGAAGGTCATCACGCTGACGGTGAAGCTCAGTGGCACAGTGTGGCGGCTTTTCTTGTTGTGCTGCAAACACGTACAAAAACAACGAATATGCAGAATGAGTGGACTAGGTAATATATCATCAAAACAATTTCCTCCAATCGTAATCTAAAATTTGAGATCCTGCAAATTGCCATTTGACGTCCAAACTAACAATAAACACAATGTGGAAGGAGAGCGTCTATAAAATGTATCAGTCGCTTATATTTATAAAACATTTCTATATTTATTTAATCGGTGTTGTGTGTCGCACCCATGGCAGCTGAGCGGTTTATAGACGGAGGGAACCGCAAAGAGCCCTGGGAAAACCACATCCGGTTCATGGGAAACCTCGCACACCCCAAGGGAAACCACCAAGTATCTGACGAATTTCCTGCCACAATTCTGCGCACTTCGGCAGTCATTTCCGAGGTACCTGACTTAAATTTATAAAATAAATGGAAACACCAACATCATAAATTGATTTTAAAAAACCATTACCTCTGTCTTCAAACTTCAAATACGAAGGTACCAGAAATTCACTTCTTTCGCCATTAACATAGCATTTACACATTTACTGTGATTTATTCACAAAATAAAACTGAAATATTGTCCGGGAAGTTTAACTCGACGTGAAATATAGCGATGGTAGGCAACGTTAGATAGTCATCGTGTAGGGCCTATGTATACTCCTTTGCCTCATGTTTACAAGAACGGATTTTTAGTTGGTCATGACCAAGAAAATTTCCTGGTGTTTTCAGACTAAAGCTTTGTAGCTTCGGTACCATAACATGAGGACACACTGGTGTGCGTTAGGACGGAAACATTCAACTTCTTGCCGTGAGATACATTCGCATAAACCACGGCAAGGAAACCTTTATTTCTAAAATGGACGACTTTAATAACGTTCAATTTGAAACACGACGGACGTCGTTCAGGCTATGCATGTGTTGCAAACTTGAACAGCTCACTTTGAGTGCCGGGCACACTGGAGTATCTCGGCAGGTGGTGGTGACACCCAGTGTGGCTCCCACTCTAGATCAGTGACAGCCTCTTGAAGAGATCGTCAGCATACAGGTGGTACAACAAGGTGGCATTGTCAGCAATTATGCTAGGCAGCAACCGAATGACTTCTGATCATTCATTGACACCAGTAAATAGGTCATATCCAGGCGTATCGGGTTGTTGATCTAAGGGCATTCACAGGGAGCTTGTTGACTTAAGAAAGGCAATAATGACTTGTAATGGTCCATAATTTTGTGCGCTAACAAGCCAGAGGTCAAAGTGATTCTGCTCGGCCCAGAAAGTTCAACGATCGCATCGTAACCCAATCCTCCACGACGTAGACGCAGTACCTAAACGTTTGCCAATTTGTCACTGCGAGATAACAAAGACTCATTCTCACCTTAAACAGGTACGATCTGAAATCCAAAGCGCCCTGATGACTACCAATTACATTACGTTGTATGTGACCCGACAGGGCAGATCTGTGGCAGGATATTGTTTACTTATACCTATATAAATTGTATACAGTGTTAGGTACGATGACAAGAGGCATGGAAGGGGTGAAGTGGTGGCCTGCTCATAAAATGGCATTGTCCACGTGTCACCAGGGTGATCGGGTAACCCGCAATAGAGAACGGTTAACCTTAGTGAAACTTTCAGAGGCCTTAGCACGAAATCATGAAGACGCCATTGTCAAGAAACAAATCCAAACGATGCCTCTTTGTTTGGTTCTTCGGTATATAAACTTCTGATATTTCAATGAAGAACAATTGGCAGCTCTATACCAGTAGAGTGACACGATATGTGACACCACACAAAGCTATGTATGGAATGCTTAACGTGCTTCGGAACAGGCTCGCGAACGTTATGAAGTTGAGTCATACAATCACTGAATTAGCTTTCTTATACTTGAAAGAAATGGGCTTCATTCTGTTATTTTGTGCAAAGGCTAAAGTCTCTGGTTTAAACTGGTTATCTTAACTTAGGAATGAAAACATGCGTTTTCGAAAGAGTATTTTCGAAATATATATCCCCTAACAAGTTTTAAATTAGATAAGCCAACCATTTTTAAAAAGTCTAGAAAACTTAACAGACCAAATAAAGACAAAATGGCCATAATTTCGATGAAAATCTTGAACTTGACCTAAGACTTTTCATGGGGAAGTAACATGTCAAGTTTCAAGCGTTTTGGTAAAAAAGTCAAGTTCAAAATAGGACAGAAACTACAATAATGGTCTAAAATGGTCGAAACGGCCCGAAACTTTAACTGGATCTGTAAGTGTGTATTGTGATGTCCTGTGCCAATTGTCAATTTAGTATGATGATATTTTTGGAAAACTTATTGGTTACAGCCTGGTAGACAATGCGTAAATCTCCCTGTCCCAGACTCCCTTCCCGTACTTCAAGGAGACCAAAAAATACTCAGCTGACAAAGTAGCACGCATTGTTCTTCTCAAATTAAATTCAGCGGGTAAAGGGGAGGAGGTTGGATGCGCGGTTAATATTATTGTCCTGGAATCTACTGTACACACGGGATGTTCAAACTACAGACGAGGAATTTTCCAGCTTCTCTATCCTCTGCTGTTCTCTTAACCATGTTATAACTTTACTAACAAGAGCTGTTAACAATATTATAACTTCACTAACAGGATCTATTATAATATTATAACTTTCCTAACACGAGCTCAAAACCATATTATAAGTTTATTAACAAAGTGGTCACATTATCTCTTCTCTTGGTTAAAGCAAATTCTTAACTCAGCAATTCTACCTACCACGAATATTCTTTTATTTACTCTGTTTGTAATAAGGGAGTTTGGAGTTCTAACTCTTTTGTCGAAGAAGGTAAAAAGAGTTCAACTGTGTCATGTGACTTTTCAAAAATGTCAGGCAATTTTGTTGATTTTAATTTGCCGATCACCTGTCTCGCCGTGTTAGGGAGAAGCAAACGATCTCTCCTTCAATCAGCAACATTTTAAATCAAAAAACTTCCAGCTCCTTGATTCTCCCTATCATACGTCTAGTCTAAATAACTTTTCTTGAAACTTTTCTTAGACGCCCATGTTATAGTAAATGTAATCAGAAATGGTTGCTTAGCATTTATGACAGGTCACATGGTATAGTAAGGTTTTTCTTGCTTTTAGCGATAAAAGATTTCGAACTCGAAACTCCCCTAATTTCCTTCTGTGGCTATAAGGCATGATTTTTTCAGATATCAGATTATGGTCAGAGCTTTACTCCGAATAATACGATTTCTTCATCACATGAAACTGAAAATGGTCATATAAATGAAGATCAATTGAGAATAAATAAGCTAAATAAGTAAGTAAGTAGGTGAGAAACTAACTACCTAACTAACTAAGTAACTAAATAAATAAATAAATAATTAAATAAATAGTGTATCCATCATCTGCAGTATCATGATTGCAGGCTTGAAAAAGAAGAGACAAGAAATTTGGTGGGAAGGCGCTGACAGTAGAGGCGAGCCTAGTGTTGTGCGGACCGGGCGCATTTAAGGGGGATAATGCGGAGTTGATTGCACAGTTGTGTAGAGTAGCCTCCCCTGATGTTTTTTCTCTGGACGGCATCTTCAATTATGATATATACGGAGCACGACTCGATAGCGACTACTTTTAAAATCGGGAAACACCGTTTCGTTCTTCACAATTCCATGAAAGTATGTCTGGCACCTATTCGCCTTTGATGAAAACAGCTGGTCTAGCGTCACAATCGGCAGACGCAGAGATGCGCGTGAATTGCGTCTCCGTTTAGACAGCCATCTTTTTTTTTCCAAATGAATTTAAATTGAAAGGGATTTTTTAAAAAATCATGGATGGACGATAATGACAAAGCAGCATTTACTTACCAGAAACAACGTGGCCAAGTTGAAAAGTACTTCGGCACAATTCATGCTGACAACAGTAAAAATACAGTCATGAGCAGCTTACTGCAGATACCTGTGAGTTACTAGGCTTATTTACGCTTGATTCACAAGATTACATTTTGTCTGGAAACTCGCAAGCCTTTATATTTAGCAAAGTTTGTGCTAAACACTTTTCTGAAAAGACAGTATGTAATACCGAGCAATTAGTTCGTGCGTTTGACTGGGGTTTAACGTCTCTTTCAACATCATTTCGGTCTAAATACAACATGCTACCTCACAAGAACGCCATACCGAACACACCAGACACGATGTCTCACTTGGTCACATTAAACGGACACCGGACCGATCAAAGCGAGTAGATACATGACTACCAATTTTAACGTCTTTGATACGACACGATTAGGAATTGAACTCGACATCTACGGTATAGGAGACAGATGCTGTAACCACTACGCCACGACAGCCTTGAACGGGCATGCTAATCTCGCTAAGGCCAAATCTAACAGCCGTTTCCCATGGACCTATGTAAAATATGATTTTAGTATTGAAGCTTGCGTACAAGCAGTGATAAGGGCGTTACTACAGTTTCTGAAACACGTTCTACCCTCCTAATGGTGACTTACAGGCTAATGGCGACCACAAATCCATCGGACACATCACGGTACCTCTGGTCTATTTCAATATAAGCTCGATCTGTGGAAATCAATAAAAACGGACATGTAAAGGTCATATGAACACTATATGTACACAGACTTCGGACTGGCATGGAAACGTCAAACATTCATATGAAATCTCGTAATGACATATGTAATCGGCTGTACGCACATATAGTATATGCAAGACTCTGATTAACAAATATAAAGGCGTGCTGACATACGCAACAGCATGCAGACATGCGTAAACGCCCAATCCCATTTGTTTGGTATGGTAAACCTGGTGAGTCGAGGCGGCGAATGCCACTTGTTTGTATGGTAAATCCGTGAGTGGAGGCGGCGAATGCCACTTGTTTGTATGGTAAACTCGTGAGTGGAGGCGGCGAATGCCACTTGTTTGCATGGTAAGCTCGGTGAGTGGAAGGCGACATCTGCATTATTGCCCAATGACACTTGTTTGTAAAGTAGAACGAGTGAGTGGAAGGCGACGTCTACATTCTTTGCCACTTTTGGTTATTTATGCCCTGTCTCTCTTTGTCTCCAGAGGGCTTGATACGACAAGTTAATGCACTTGAAATAACATTCTTGCCTTGAACTCTGCTTTTGATGGTATCTGCACTTTCACAAGGATAACAAACAAAATTCATATTTTGTAAAGACAAAGATAAAAGCATCGATTTAAGGATAGTTAATCCCACTTGACACACTTACAAATCTGAAGTAAGAATTGTGACGGCATTCATTCACTCAGTGAGCGTAAAATGCAGGCCTTTTAATTGCAGTAAACTCTGGGTGAACTTTCTAACTTTCAGTGATTATGTACTTCCGATGGTAATTATTTATATTTTGACGGGTGTTTCACACCTTTCTTTCAAGAATTTTAAAGACGGCTATCAGTGATATGTATACAGGGTATGCGGATATCCGCACTAATCAAAACGTCCAAACGTCGACTAATTATAATATATGGCTTCCCTAAATGATCATCTGCTTCATTTACCTATTTACGAGTACTCTCAAAATATATAATTTTTTTTTTGCTGTTTTTTTTTCTTCTTTCTTTTTTTTTTACTTCAAGAGCGCCACAAACCGTGACGTAAACATCCCATTTAATTAAGTTCGAGTGACACATCTGCACCAGTGCGGCAAACCTTCAAGTCCATAGGCACTAAAAATCTCACCGAGTTTCTAAATGATGTAATTTCTCCATTACTGTCAGGTTTTCCCCCAGTCAATGTTGTTATGTTACAGTCACGGTCATTGTATATTTCTCTAAAGTAATCCTGATAAGGGTGCCAAGTAGGCGTACCTGTCAGTCATTTCTAACCCATCCTGGTGAATTCAAGCGGTGAAAAGCTCCTTTGCCGACATTAAAATCTCTGATGAAATCCGTCTGACATATTATTCTTTTCTCCTGTCGGGCTGGTTTAAAATGACATTAAACAGTCTATCTTGGTGAGGAAATCCTAATAATTTCGCCAGCACTATTCAAACTAATAAGTCATTTGCCTTGTAATGGCTTTTATTATCAAGTCACTATTAACTTTTGAAATCACATCTCAGTGTATAGGCCCTTACGAGAGCCGTATGAAGACAGCCTTGCCCGAGTATATTTCTTATTCAAGGCTAAACATGCCACAGTTTTCTATCTTTCTACAACAGCTTTTCTGAGAATTTGCACCAAACCTGTTCAATTTAGCCGTTATTTATCAGTTTGGCATTTAACTACATAGTCAATAAATATTTTACTAATACAGCGGCGTGGAGAATACGGATAGCTCCCAGTAAACCATGGACTTTTCCTACAGATATGAACACTTCCTGCTTTAAAGCCAGAGCTGGATTCGAACCTGCTGCCTTAATGGTCACATACAGTCCGATCGGCTGCAAGGAGAACACCGTCAAATACATGTGAATGTGCCAGGAAGAGATAGCCCTGGTTAGTTGTTGAGGGACTACTCTGTGACTGTGTCACTGGCAAATCGCTGTCTGACATATAAATTACCGACATAATGACCTAATACTTATTGCAGAAGACAATGGTTGTCCGCTTTGCATTGGTTTCTTTGTCCATCTTGCCCCTTTTTGTTTTGTTTAGCTTTCAAAGCCCACAGATTTCGAACACACTTCCATACTCCTCACACTCGTGATCCCGTCCATATTATTGGCTAATGTCACTTTTTATCTCGTGTTTCATCAACTTAATGTCAAACTACACGAGGTTTATTTGTGAACGATTATGGTTAGCCTATTCGAACGTGACACTTAATTGATTAAGTGGCTCTGGTTATTAAAACACCTAACCAAAGAAAGCATTATGAAAATCAGTTCATTATTATCTTGGTAAATATAACATTATAAAGTAAGCTTTTTCCGATTTTGATTCTTTTTTCTTAACTAACCTTCCCACATAACTCTAGAACACGCTCTTGTCTGATCAGACTGATTGGTCAAAAACCCTGCCTGCCGGGTTCTTTGGGAGTAGGCTTAGGTCATCGAGGACAAAGCATACTATTAGATTCACAACAGTCAGAATTATCTGATTTCTGAGCTGGCTACCTTGACCAACTTTTTGTCTAAATATAAATGACCTTGAGCCGGTGAGTGATAAGTGGTTTCATTGTGTAAACCTAAATGGAGGCAGGAGGGTGGGACGTGGGAATTAGTCAGGCTAAAAAGAGCGCCGGGACGTCAGGGCAACCTAGATTAACGCGATCAAATTCTACAAAACAATCCAACCCAAAAATGTTAATGTTAAGAGCCAAAAAGGCCCCACTTGTTCTTTATCAATGGGCGTTAAGAATTATAGCTATTTATATAACAATCAGACAATCAGACAATAGACAGGCAGACAAGTTTATACTTGTCTACCACAAAATGGCTCCCTTGATGCACCACGGGATACTATAACTGCCTGAAGAAAGAGTTACGTACCACCAGTTCTCCTACTTGCAATTTAGTTGCTCTAGGAGAGCCAAGCGTCCATAAACTCGATGGAAACAACAATCTATTGCCCCCCCCCCAAAAAGACCAAAAAAAACACACACACACACACACACAAACACAAACTCATAAGAGTTTACTATTATTTTTTTTTTCTTAGAAAAATGTAGAAAATATAATTATGTACATAACTCCAAATTGCGGCCTATTGTTTATTTCACCAAACAGTTTCTGACACATGTAGGTTTACCCAGGGCGATCAGTGTCTGGCTTTGCTCAAAATGATCCCCGCATTAACGTCACAGCTTTACCCAGGGAGATCAGTGTCTGACTTTGCTCAAAATGATCCCCGCATTAACGTCAGGAGATTACCCACAGTGATCAGTGTCTGGATTTGCTCAAAATTTTCACCACATTAATGTCACAGCTTTACCCACAGTGATCAGTGCCTGGCTTTGCTCAAAATGATCCCCGCATTAACTTCAAGAGTTTACCCAGGGCGATCAGTGTCTGGCTTTGCTCAACATGATCCCCGCATTAACTTCAAGAGTTTACCCAGGGCGATCAGTGTCTGGCTTTGCTCAACATGATCCCCGCATTAACGTCACTGATTTACCCAGGGTGATCCGTGTCTGGCTTTGCTCAAAATGATCCCCACATTAGTGTCACCTGTTTACCCAGGGAGATCAGTGTCTGACTTTGCTCAAAATGTCCCCCGGATTAACGTCAGGAGATTACCCACAGTGATCAGTGTCTGGATTTGCTCAAAATTTTCACCACATTAATGTCACAGCTTTACCCACAGTGATCAGTGCCTGGTTTTGCTCAAAATGATCCCCGCATTAACTTCAAGAGTTTACCCAGGGCGATCAGTGTCTGGCTTTGCTCAACATGATCCCCGCATTAACGTCACTGATTTACCCAGGGTGATCCGTGTCTGGCTTTGCTCAAAATGATCACCACATTAGTGTCACGACTTTACCCACAGCGATCAGTGTCTGGCTTTGCTCAACATGATCCCCGCATTAACGTCACGGGTTTACCCAGGGCGATCAGTGTCTGGCTTTGCTCAACATGATCCCCGCATTAAGGTCACGGGTTTACCCAGCGCCCTCAGTGTCTGACGTTGCTCTTAAAGATCAACGCATTAAAGTTACAAGTAATCCATACTTTCTCTTTGAAGTAAGACCTCTGACTGCCCTGTAACTGCCCTAATCCTCTAACATGTTATTCTGACCGAAGACTCCAGGACCCACGAGGTCACATGTTGTAATCTAGCCCCAGCCATTTCAACTGTGGCTTTAAGTCCGAGAGTTTGGAACACTTGGCAAGGTGCAGCGGTTTCCAGCGTTGTTCTACATTTCATTCACCAATAACTGTGACCGCGATCGTATATGGGCGAGAGATGGCTAGACTCGATTAAAAATACCCCTCAATAAACTCTGAAATGAATCAGGTCATTACCCTGAAGAAAATCTTCATGGTTTACATTAACGAAACAAAAAACATGATGTTCGATCATTTGAAATCCACTGTACAGCCTCCATCATGACGTAAAGGACAGCCATACGCAGTATATGAATGAATTATTCAAAGGCCCTGCACTAGTAAGGTACATTTGCCCCTTAAACAGGTAGCAGCTAAAAGGTCACAGATAAGTAGGTCAGGTGTGATTCAAACAGATCTTTCTGAACTTTAACGGATTTTCAAGTTTCTCATGTATGAACGATAGTAATGTTACCCTTAGTGTGTCATAGGTTAAAAAAAATGTTTGATGTCGCTTGATTACACCCTAGGTCAGGCGGAAGGGTGGATACTGATCCCACACGTGCAGGTACGCTGAAATGCTTCACTCAGCTCATTGTCGGACAAAAGAGAAGTAAGGAACAGCTCTAAAATTCAACTGTTCTACTGTAAGACTATAGAAAGACTTCAAATGAGCGGTAAAAGGGAAAATGTGGTAAAATTCGTGTCAATTTCAGAAATAGAATGTGGTTTTGAGCATGAATGTGCTTATTGCGGGATATCTTTTCTCGTAGCCTTAGAGTGTTTTTGAAAACATTTCTGTGGTTAACGACAGTGACTGTGACCTCCACACAGGCTTAGATGGGCTAATACGTCTTTTCTCTTTACCTTTGACTGACGTCAGTCATCGAGCTTTGACACACCTTCACAGCTTCCCCGCATAATGTTCAGTCAGAGTTTCAATGAATCTCAGTCGACAAATTCTTTCCAATGTATTTTTTTTTTGTATGCAGAAGTGCATGCTTGGTGTTGCAAGGTCTAAATCTGAAGCGTGCTGAATGTATACCAACACGTGTATCATGAAGATGGAAAAACTGGCATACAAATCACCGATAGCCGTACAGGCAAAGTGACGCTTTGTCAAGGAGAGTAGGCCTATCTTGAAGACCAAACTGTCGTGCCCTGGTAAAACAGAAAGCATTTTTATTAAAACAAGGGCCAAAAGTTCATACCACAGCAGCTAGGGCCACATTCACGAAGATTTTGGTCTGTGAATGACATCTCCAGAACAGAAATGTCGCGCCTAGGTTAGGTTGAGCTCCAGATTGCAAAAGTTCCGGTCATCCTGAAATATTTCAGAGCAGGGAGAAAAATCTCGAGGCTAAATGATGCAACGGAGTTAGCCAGAATCATTTTACCGCTATGCCGTATAGGAAGCATTGGCAGTGTGCAGGAATTGTTCTATGTAAAAAACTGCAATGATTTGTTTTTAGGTTAGAATCCAAATAACATATATGTCTATGGCCTATTTACCTGTGGGAATACGCCTTACAAAATAGACAAACCTACGCCAAAACCAACACGCGAAATTAATGCGCGGCCTAATGTTTCCCTCTCCACACAACCCATACCCCCAGTCGACCCAATCCTGATTCAAGGGTCATGGTTGGTGATAGAACAGGAGTTTGATCTCGGGAATTCTCGATGAGAATAGACTACAGAAGAGAGAGTAAAATCATGAAAAGCAGGTTATCTAATGTGCCTGCTTCTATCTGCGGAAGAAGCTTTCCGCTCCAAAGTTTTATGCACACGGAACTTGGTCGACACAATCTAAAATTCAGATGGTCGGGCCATGGGATTCTCATTATTTCATACATGTATGCACGGATAGATCTAGACCCTAGGCCTATGTGGTGATGCTCCCTGCAAATAATATTCGTGCAATTCCGTTACCGACAAGGCGAAAACTACTAAAACATTTCATGTAATGAAACTAATCTCTTATATCATTTCTTCTTGTGTAAGGAAGGGTTATAATAATATTTTATTCGTTAAGTTGATAAGCATTATTCAAAACATTTCCTCAACTGAGAGGCCATTCATACTGTCTTAATTTTTTAATCTTCCGGACATGTGCTCTGTTCAGCTGTTTCATGTTTTGAGTATGTGGACCCAACCCACTGTTTTTTACCCGGAGCAGTAGAGAGTTCCGGTACATGGGCGATGACCCCCCCCCCCCCCCACCTCAACGGCTGTTCCCAGAACTTGTCATGACCTGGAATTTCATTGTATTCACTAGACTCTCAATAAGCCTTTGGCTGACTTTATAAACATCATCCCAGTCAAGTTATTTTACGACACTTCTGATACAAGCATATTTGTAACTGTTGTTTCATTTTCCTTAAAAGGAAACTGTTCAAAATGATAAAGAGCCCACAATGAAAATTATCAAACATTATCAAAACGACACAAGCATATATATGAAATTATTGTTTTCTTTACCTTTCACAACATTTGTTCAAAATGAAGAGAGCTCAGAATAAAAGTGCTCAAAAGCATCAACACGATATCGGTATATCTGTGATAATTCTTTCTTTTCCTTTAACGGACAGTGTGCATTTATTTATTTATTTATTTTATTTTATTTTATTTTTTTCTTTATTTACAAACATTCATACCCCAAAATATTTCACATATACGACAGCATTATGGTGGGAGAAAACCGACAGACCTTCCCACGTACGACAGGCAAGGAAGCCAGCATGAGCATCACATGAATTTACAGCGACCGCACTGGTGAGTGGCTCATGGGTCATGCGCTGTGCTAGTACGCTAATCACTCGGCCATAATGTGAACATGATGCGATGTTTTGCACAGTAGGGTATCGTATGAATTACTAGTTTTAGATTAGTGGTTTGCAATGTAATTTATATTTGATAATCGGGAGTATATGCAAAGAAAACATTGCCGTTACGACTCCAGGATTTGCTTACTAAACAAACCGTTAAAAAGCATAGTCATGTGTTAGAGCTATAGTAGAGGTGACGATAACTCGGTCAGCTGCCCATCCGACCTTAGCAAATCCTTATAGATTAAACCAACAAATTCATGTGATATGTCGGCAAGTAATAATAGCGAATAACACAGCTATATATTTACTTAGATATGTACAACCTATAGAAATGCGCCAATATGTTTTGCATTGCCCATCGTAATAAATGAAACTAGGTCATAATCA